>OX637537.1:36909111-37094111 GCA_951800035.1 Linnaemya tessellans
TATATATATGTTATATATACATATATATATATATATATATATATATATATATATATATATATATACATTAGAGCGTCTCGCCATATAGGCAAGAAAAAAAAAGTTCGCCGTACACCACCGAATACGAAGTAATGTTGTAAGACATTTTCAAAAAAAAAATTTTTAATTTTTTTTGCCGAAAGTAGGGGTCGCCAAAATACATTTTTCGTTATATTTTCGGCATTTACAGTCGGATCTCAAAGTGTGATATATCGATGTTTTTGTCTCAAAGAGACCAATGTTTTGTTTTAATAGGCAATGGTATTTTGTGTCCCGTTCTAGTATTTACCCACTAGATCTCATTTTCTACCACCCTAATGTACCACCCTAATAGCAGAAAATTAAAGCCCGCAAAAAATCATAAAACTTTTGTTAAAGAAGTTTTTCGATGGTTTCAATAGAAGTGTTAAAAAAATATAATTTATGTTTTTTGCCGAATGTAGAGGTTGACTTTTTAAACAGTTATCATATATTCGGTATTCACAGTCGGATTTTATAGTATTATATATCGATGTTTTTGTCTAGTAGCTTCTTTTTTAAATAGTGATACACTCTTTTCGAACTTACCATAATATCTGTACCAATACAATAAAAATTCAAAGATCTGTGTATATTAAAACAATTTTATTTAATCATATTTTGAAATGACCCAAGTTGGCTATATTTTTCACGGCTTTCGAGCTTGGAAAAAAATGTGGCCTAGGCGTTGCTCATCGGTAACAGCCATGGCAGACTCATGTACTACATGAACAAAACGCTCGGTGTTTTGAGAATGGCACGGATATTCTGTGAAATTAATTAAGGTTAGTCAACAAAACTATCAAACAAAGTTGTTTTTCTTGTGCTACCTGGTATCTCGATTATTTCTTTTGAAAACTGTAATGCTTCCAGCTGGTCTTGCATATGGAACTGCAAGCACGGCGGCTCAGTCAATTCAAATTTGGTCCAATTAATCATATGGTAATATGAGTCACTTTCGAAGTCTATGAAATTTTTAACTTGTGCACCGTACATTTGACGAATGCCTACTGCTGCTTCATTTCGCGCAGACAAAATCTTGTTATAGCCGTCTGAACGTACTAGCGGATCTTGGTTCGTTATCATCGATAACAATACATTCCCGGGGTGGAAAAAGTACGCGTTATTTTCTATCGACGGACGAAGTATCTGTTGAACATCTTCTGGCAATTGACGAATCCAAGATATATATTTAAAAACGTGGCGACTTCCGTGAATTGCAAGTGGTTGGCTTTTCACAAGAAACCAAAATGGCGCGTAAACTTTCATAACAAACTCAGCCAGTTTTTTCAATATAACTTGGGGTTTAGCGCACGTTACATAAAACCGGAGAATTCTAGAGGCAGTTGTCAACCAGCGCGCTGTGCTAATAGCTCCGGGCTTCTCGCTGGCTAATCTGTCATCGCATTCTCCGGTATGAACAGTTCGAACCATACGATACAAGTACGACTGATCGCCTCGAATACTCCATCCTTCTATGTTTGCTGACATTTCTCCCATTTCAATTCGCTCGAAATTTTTATTGACCTAACAGAATGGAGTAAACAATAGAGATCCGAATTGTTAATGGCATGATTAAAATTTCATTGAAGAAAAGTATGCGAAATTTACAGAATACTGCGTACAATTCTGAATTCCTTCTCCAATACTTCCTGGCCAGAGTCCAGGTCCTTTCTGTTTGCCAAGCAATGATCTCAATAAAGCACTGAATGGTAATTCATTGAAGTGGAATAGGCACACGAACCATTGCAACGGCTTCTGTAACTGGCGTTCCATTCTTGGAATGGTTCCATTTTTGTAACCAGTGTTGGTAGGAGTTCCATCGCAGCTAACAGCTACTAAGTTATCCGTACTGAAGTTTCCATTCCTTAAGAAATCTACTATACTTTTTTGGATTTCCATAGCGGTGCTGTCAGTGGGCGTAGCATAGCCAATGAATTTGGAGTGTGGCTCTTTCAATATAGTGATATGCTCTTCATTGACAACAACATTCCGAGTCACATTTGCCTCCGTTACTCTGTTCAAAGTGGGCTCTTTTTTACCATCGAAAGAAATGCACGTTATTAAATCGTTACATTTTGCTGCGACTGTTGCTTGCTTACGGAATTTTACACGTTCCCTAAATATTTTGTTTTTGTCGATGACAAGTCCATCAAAAAACTGGCATATGCTTTCGGCTGTTTCTTGTGATAACTTTTCATTTGCTTTTGCGGTAATCGACAACTTTAAATCTTTAATTAACATGGTCGCAAGTAAGGCACCGTATCGAACTGATGTGTCGCTGCGATCCAAAGCTGAACTAAAATTATGCAATGAAATGTCAGCCACTACAAATTTTTTTAAAGTCTGTGATACATCGTTAACATTTTCCTCAAACTCCTGCTCTTCTTCACTGTCTACATTATACCCAACGCTGACAAATTCGTCACGCAACCCATAAGATGATTCAACAGTCTTCGACATTTCTTCACCGTTGCTACTCGTCGACATCATATCAGCAACATAATCTATAGTCAACAATCGTGGACCGCACTGATCGATGAAAAACTCTTTTGCGTGGTCTGGAATTTTATCAGAGGCTGTGCAATTGCATGCAATATTTCTTTCAATACCGCACTTACAACGCGAAATTAAGAACAATCTATTCCACTCATTTACATTGTATTCGAATTTATATTTTACCATTTTGTAGTAATCATTCAGAAGCTTATCCAAACCTTTACGAACACCACTTACCGACATTACTGGAATGCCTGCGCGCTGCCACAAAATGATGATACCTCTCAAAACTTCTTGTTTAAAAGCACCCAGCTTTCGAATTCTACCAGCGTTATGCCGAAGATGTAAAAAGAAATTAATAACATCACCCTTAGTTGGTAATTTAGTGTTGTTTAATTCACTGATAGTAAAAGACATTTTTTAGTTTATTTAAATTAATTCTTGACACTACACGATTAAATATTGATAATTCCAACAGATATTTCATGGATAATACAAAAATAAATAAACTATGAGAGTAATAACGGTACTACTTCCATTATTAGAGGATTTAAACTAACTCGAATTTACTTAATCTCCCGTTAACGTCTAACCGAAAGATGGATTTCCGGGTATAAAATTTTGTACGAAAAATTTCAAATCAATTTAAAATCACATTTCCTAGGCTCGACAAAAAACATGAATTTTTTTCTTATAGATCTACCGGAATTATGGAAATATTTCATAAGAACAGCCTTAACTATTAGAACGGTTATATTGAGGTCAATGAATATTAAAGATGACCATTGGCCTCCTCGAGACAAAAACATCGATATATCGCACTGTGAGATCCGACAGTAAATACAGAAAATCTGACAAAAATACTCAAAAAGGTAACCCCTACATTCAGCAAAAAACATAAATTGTATTTTTTAACAGTGCTGTTGGAAATATCGAAAAACTTCTTTAACAAAAGTTTAATGATTTTTTGCGGGCTTTAATTTTCTGACAATAGGGTGGTAGAAACTGAGATCTGGTAGGTAAATACTAGAATGAGATATTTGAGGTTAATGACTTAAATCAAAATATTGGCCTCCTCAAGACGAAAACATCGATATATCACACTTTGAGATAGGACTATAAATGTCGAAGATATAACGAAAAATGTGGTTTGGCGACCCCTACTTTCGGCAAAAAAAATTAAAATTTTTTTTTTCAAAACTGCCTTGCAACAATACTTTATATTCTGTGGTGTACGGCGAACTTTTTTTTTTTCGAGACGCCCTTTTGTAAACATAAGTTCGAGCTATCCCTATTTATGATTTCTAAATCGATTGGAACTATACCTGCAATGATAAAAGCCGCTTCGTCCGACACTGTTTGAAATGCACTACATACTCTCAAAGCAGCTAACCTACACACAGGGGATACCAAACCCACATGGAGTATCTAAGTAAATCTGACCATACTGGGTGTGCATATAGGATAATGCTGGTTACTACTTCAGCGATCAGTTTCCTCTGATTATATTTTGGCCCTCTTGTATATGGCATATTACGAGATAGTGCCAAGCAGGTTTTCGATGCTTTGGATGCCACATATCGCAAGTGCTCACGAAAAGATAGATGTGTATCAATTATCACGCCCAGATATTTCGGAAATGCCTTCGATTCTATGCAACAGGTGCCAACATTCAGGGTAATGGTCTCCCTAGCCTTAAGGCTACTAATCAAAACCGCTTCGGTTTTCTGATCAGCTAGAGTTAATCCCATTGAAGTGATCCAGGACTTTACTAATTGTACGCATTTGCAGTGGTTTCTGCCTCTAATAATTATTTGGCCTCACACACTAACGCTATATCGTCTGCGAATCCCAACTATCCTTACACCTTCAGGTAAACTCAATCTTAGTACTTCATCGTACATTTCGTTCCAAGTATCGATCCTTGAGGAACTTCACCGTTAACGCTACATTTCCTTATACCTACATCTGTATAATAGATCAATTCTCTATTCCGGAAATAATCCTGCACTATTCCTAGTAGATATTCTGGGATATCTAATCGAGTCAAAGCGTCAACAATACGCACTCAGTTTGCTGTGTTGAACACGTTTTTTACGTCCAACGTCACAACTACACAGTACTCTTTTGTACCACTCCTCCAATTCTTGCCATAGATAGTTCGAGCAGCAGTTTCCACTACCATATTCATAGCATCCACTGGCTTTCCTGAAGCCAAGTGGGTTGTCTGATAGGCCATGTCTGTCTTCAACCCAATTTCCAAGTCTCTGCAGATAACACCCTCTAGCAATTTCCCACATGTATCTATCATACACAGTGGCCGATAAGATGAGGGGTCATCTAGGGGTTTATTGTCCAACTTCTGCCTCTTCTATCTTTTTGGAAAAGTCCCTTCACTTAAGCATGCATTCACCACTCTCAAGAACTTCTCGGGACATAGCTTAACGGCCTGTTTCAACACTATATTTGGAATACAGTCTAGGCCCGACGCCTTTCTGTCCTTAAACGTAGAGACAACGTCTTCGATCTCAGTTATGGTAACCGAGGGAAAGCTTAAAGATTCGTTAGGAGGGTTGTGCTCCCAAGGTGGTGCCTCCTGATGGGGGAAGAGGTGGTCTACAATTCCCACCAGGATTGCTCTTTCACTCGGTTGCAACGGGCCCCAAGGATTATTATTTACCTCGTCACAAATATTAAGAAAGCACTGCCGTTTGCTCCTACGAATTGCCATCTTTGAGGCCCTCCTCATATATATATATATATATATATATATATATATATATATATACATATATATATATATATACATATATATATATATATATATATATATATATATATATATATATACAATATATATATATATATACATATATATATATATATATATATATATATATATGTATATGTATATGTATATACAGTACATTACGCATATAAGAAAGTCTAAAAATGCACCGATTTTCTTTCTTATGTGCGAACTTTCTTATAAAGAAAACACGCATATAAGAAAGATACTTTCTTATATTTATAACACGCATATAAGAAACATATTTTCTTATATACATCAGATAATGAATTTAAAAAATTGCCTATAGAAATATATAATTGAAATAAAACTGTTTAGTAATACATACTACACATCATTTTGTACTAAATTTCGTTTATTTGTCGTACAAATATAAATATGTAAGTACAGAACTAAAGATAGAAATATAACAAAAACAAAACAGGTGATTGCACTTCACTTAAAATCACATTTGATAAAAAAAAGTAATTTGGAAAAAAAATATTAATTCATAGTTTTAAAATTAGATTTGATAAAAAATCAGTAAGAAGAATGAATACATAGTATAAAAACATGTGTTTACTTATAAAATACTATGAAGTAACACTGAAAAAATCCTGAATTTTCTTTTGAACGAGCTCCTTTTCATGGGTTCTAAAGAGAATATCTTCTAATTTACAAATAGAATCGTTGCCTTTGTCAGCGTCTAGATATTCTTTGAGAATAAAGAAGGCTTTAATAACATTATCTCTTTTTGGCTTTTCGAGTGCTTCTTGTTTATTTTCCAAGTCATCGACATCCTCACAAAGGATTTCTTTAAGTAGTTCTTCTTCATTTATTTATCCGAAGCAATCGTTCTCTTCGTCTTCAAAATCTTCACAAAAGTATTCTTCGTCACATTCGTCTGATTCATATTGACATACTTCTTCGCACGGGATTCCCGATTTTCGAAAGCAATTTCTTATGGTTTGTGGAGTTACTAGCCACCAAGACCGTTTTACAATATACAAAGCATCTAAAATGCTAAACTTTTTTAAAAAAGTATCTATGTGACCACTTTCAGTAGCTAGAACTTGCTTGCGAGTTAAACATTTCCTATACTGTGCTTTAAACGATAATACCTGTTAAAAGACAACAATTAAAATTTGCTTGTACATAAACTTAGATAATTGGAACCTAAAACATATTACCCTGGTCCAACGGCTGAATAAGGCTTGTGGTGTTAGGTGGTAAGAACAGCACTTCAATGTTTTCCGGCGTAAAGTTTAATTTATGCGTTATCAATCAGCAACAAAATTTTTTTATTCTTCTTTGCAAACATTTCATCCAGCTCTCTCATAATTTCGCACCATAAAATGCTGGTCATCCAGGCTTTAGTATTAAATTTGTAAGGGACAGGAATATGCTTTCTACGGAAACATCGCGGATTTTTCGATTTTCCGATTGAAAACAGAAGCTTGTCAGAACCAGTAGCATTACAGATAAAAACCAATGTTAAACGATTTTTTGGAACTTTTTGTCCGCGAACGTTTTTAATGGCTGGTGCATATGTTTTATTCGAAATAGCCTTGTACATTAAGCCGGGCTCATCTGCTTTGTAGATTTCGTCAAGCTCATATTCAGTTAACTTATCTGGAAGGACATTTTCTTTAAAAAGATCGGCAGCTTCCACGTCGCCGGAACTAGCCTCTCCATGAATATTTCTGAAGCTAATATTTTCCTGCTTTTTCCAGCGATGTAACCATCCCGAATTAGGTTTAAAATCAATGACCAACGGAATTGCAAATTGTTGGGCTTTTTCGAGAATTATTGGTCCGGTGATTATTGTGTTCTTTTCAGCCATTTGCGCGAACCATTTGGACATAGTTTAATTCAGGATATCATAGTGAGATTTTTTGTTCTTTTTAATATATAAATTTTTTCCCGAAAATTTCTTAGTCATAAGTGCTTCAGAATTCTTTATCATTTTCGACAATGTACTTTCCGCTATTTCAAACTCCCTGCAAATTTCTTTTCGCGTTTTCCCACTTTTAAATTGATCCAATATTTTAATTTTTGTTTGAATAGACACTACATATCTTTTGTTCGACGACATTTTATACAAAACAAATATAAATAGCAAAGCCGGTTAATTTCATAAAAATATACGCCGCCATTTGGCATCACGATCAGTGTTCCCAGATGTAAATTGTAAATTATACCGAGGTTAAAAATAAAATCAATTATGAGGATATATACTACTTTCTTATACACGTACCATTTTCTATGGAATGAGTATAATTATTCTTCAGAATTTGTTTCTTATAGAAGAGTTTTTCTTATAAGCGAGTTTCTTATGTGAGGATTATTTAGCACGCAGATATATAAATTAAAACAAGTCGTTTTTTAATTATATTGATTTTTATTTACAATCATCTTATTCGTTCAATGTCTACCTTATAATTAATTGCTAAGCCAAAACCCAAGCATAATATGTGTTTCGCTGTCGGGTACCGTTGGTAAAAAAATATGTAAGTCAGTTTGTGAATGTGCCATCGAATTCAGCAGAACAATTTGTTTGTAGCTATGTATGTGAGTGCATATGTTAACAGCTTTACAGATCTTGTGATTATTGCAGAAGTTAAGTGCTTCGCTGTTGCTATGTGGTTTTTTGTCGAAATATTTGTATGATCCTCATAAAAATAATGATAGGCAAATATTAAAGTGTGTATGTTTGTCGGCATTAAGCAGCAGATCATATTAGGGCAGCATACATCTACTACTACTATTTAACTATTCCCCTTCTTAATTCCGAATCGTCCTCGTCTCGAAAAAGTAAACTGCTTACCCCTTTTCCTTTCGATGAAGGTATTATGTTCACAATTTATTGACAGCATAAGAATATTAACTTGGCTTAAATTGTGCAAAGGATTTGGCTTAGTTGATACTGATTACAATTATGAATATAAGTAATATGAATATTAAATAACACAAAATAAATGAAACAAAGTAATATAAAAATAATTATAATACATTTTGTGACTATTCAAAAAATTAACAGGTGGATCATTTAAATATATCTTTTGTGTTTTTGATTTATTATGCTTGCTTTAGTCAGAAAGAAGAAAAACTAATTTAAATACATAGTTTATTTTCAACGAAGATTGCTTTTATGCACTTTTCTCCCATCAATCAATACTGTAGTGCCAAGGTCTTTTTCAATTATCTTCTCAACAAAGACCTTATGAAATATATTTCCAAGTCTTTTGTTCCGTCTTATAAATACTTTTTCTCCAACACTGTAAGTCTTAGGCATTCGCTCTTGATTACTTCTTTGTAAAGTCTTTTCCTGAGTTTCAGATAGCCTTTCCCTTATAATATCTAACTTATCTAACGCACAATTGTGAAATATATCAGCTGGTCTAGCATTGATGACAGAATGGTAGCTACGATTGTATTTATGCGTTGCTAGAATAACCAAACTAATAATATCGTCTATCTTTTGCTGCTCTTTAATACAACGCGCAATTTCCAATAAAGTGGAATGGAACCTCTCCACCTGACCATTGCTTTCACTGTGAAGAGTTGGAATGAAAAATTGGTCTATTGAAAAACTATCTCTCAGTAAAACCTTAATATGTATCATTTGACTGGAAGGCCTTTTCATTGTCAGAAACAATGACCTTGGTATTATTAAATACTAATAAAGTTTCTAATATAGCGTATTTTATGTCAACCGTGGCTCTCGAAATAATTGGTTTTACAATTGCATACTTAGAAAATTTATCTATGCACGTTAAAAACAATTGTTTTGAAGTTATAAAAATATCCATATGGAGAATTTCTCCTGGGAGGTGTGGGATTGGTGTTTTACCAGTTCCAGGATCGGGGGGTCTTCGTTGGTATTTATTCTCTAAACATATCTTGCAATTTGTTATCATTGATTTCAATAATTTCTTTATGTTAGGAAAGTAATACTCACGAGTAATTTGGCGAAAGTTTTCGTGTAAGCCACGATGAGCTCGATTGTGTTCCGTTGCTATTACTTCCATTTGATAATCTCTGTTAATTAAATCAATCAAAAGAAGTTCAGTGTGAATAAATTTAACCCCTGGGAAAGCTGATATTATTACATTCTGTATCTCTGCCAATGTTCTGAGATCACAGAAAATTCCATTAGTAGCGTTAGGATTAACACAGCTTTTTAAGCATTGAAGAAGACTCTCAGCAGTGTCAAATGTGATCGTATGACGAATCAATCTTCCAAAAATAATTTTAGTATTCTTGCTAAACGAATTCGATTTGGAAACCATTAATTGGTTTCTGAATTGGTTAATAGGGCATTTTACTGTCTTAATCACTTTACTTAGAGATTGTTCGCTATGCACAGTTTCGTCCGATGCGACTTCGCTTAAGATATGGGAAAACTGCCTAGAGAGGGCATCTGCTACTATATTATCCTTTCCAGGTTTGAAGTGAAAAGTGGGCGAAAACTCCTCTATAAAAGCCCTCCATCTTTTCATTTTGGCGTTAGGGTTTTTCTCTGACATTGCAAAAATTAGTGGCTGGCGATCAGTAAATATTTTAATATCTTTGATTCCGTACAAATAATGACGAAGTTTTCTCAATGCCCACACAATAGCAAGTAGCTCACGTTCGTTTGTAGCATAATTTTGTTCGGTAGCAGAGAGTGTTCGCGATATCATTGTGATCGGACGACCCTTTTGCGACAAAACCGCACCTAACGCAGTAGAAGAGGCATCTGTTGTGAGTTCAAAACTTTGGTTATAATCGGGATATTGAAGCAAAACATCCTCCGAAGCTAGTATTCGTTTTATACGCTCAAAAGCTTGAAGTGCTTCAGGATTAAGATCGAGTTTTATGTTTTTGGAATTACGCACCTACTTGTCCGTTTTATCCACGAAGATAAACAGTCAAGGGTTTAGCAATCTTTTATAAAGCGCCGATAATATCCGGATACGCCAAGAAATGAACGTAAAGCTCGAAGAGTTTGCGGTGTCTCATAATTAATAATGTCATGAACCTTATCCGGACAAGTTCTAATGCCTGCTTCAGAAACTAGGAACCCCAGAAACTCTACACGAGTTTTAAAAAATTTTGATTTCTCGGGTGACACTCTCATTCCCGCATTCTCAAGTTTTTTAAGGATGGAATCGATGTGTTTTAAATGCGACTCTCCATCTGGAGAGTATATGATTATGTCGTCGACATAAACATGACAATATTTACCTATAGCTTCGCGTAAAACATCATCGATCGCCCTTTGAAAAATACTCGGCGCGTTTCTTAACCCAAAAGGTAATCTGCAGAATTCGTATTTTCCATTCTTTATACTAAACGCCGTTTTCTGTATATCCTCCTCACACATAACGATCTGATGGAAGCCTGACTTAAGGTCTAGTGTCGTAAATAATTTCGAATTCCCTAAATTAGCCAAGATCACCGACGTATCAGGAATGGGATATCGATCCGGAATCGTTCTCTCATTAATTTTCCGAAAATCGATCACCATTCGCAATTTTGGGCTTCCATCTTCTTTGAAACCTTTCTTAGAGACTACATGGACAGGTGAGTTGTAAGGCGAACAACATTCCCTAATTATTCCTTCTTTAAGAAGTGTTCTTATTTCATTGTTGATAAATGAAGCCACAGAAATGGGATAGGGATAACTTCTGCTATATATCGGCTCGTCTGTATTTGTTCGGATTCGCCCTTTAACAGTCGTGTTATATGGCAGAGCTATGTTTGGGTCAGCAAAGGCATTAATATTGTTATTAATTATCCGTCTAAATTGGGCTTGAAATTTGTTTGGAACCGTGTCCTCCTCTATTGTAATTAGATTCACTTGATCACATGAAAGATGTTGTAATTTTACTTTACCGTTTCGGTAAAATAAATACCCTCTATCAGTATCAATTTTTGCGTTAATCTGCCTTAAAAAATCATAACCTATAATACCGTCGAACGTGCTTAAGCTTGGGAGCAGAAAGAACGTTGAGGTATTGTCCAACACATTAATTAGGCATTTTTCTTCTATTACATTTTTACCGTTAATTGACTTTAAACTGAAAGGTTTATCTAAAAGTTTAATTCCTTGAAGAAAAGAAAAATGCTTTATATAATTTTTTGATGTCCCAGTATCAATTAAAATGCGAAGCTCCTGACCGTTTTTGCACTTTTTCGTAATAAACGGTAGGAGCGATCTTAGTTTAAAAAATTAATTTCATCACCGTATTCAGCTACAACGTCGTCATTGTAGTCTTAACTGTTACTCTGAGCGCCTTCATAATAATGTTCATTATGAAAAACAATATCCCCGTTTAGATGTTCCCTTTCATTTGAATATATTTCTAATTCTTCTGGCATATAATTGACTCTTTGTAGTTTCTGGAAAGGTGAACGATCGGAATATAGTTGCTCACGACTCCGCTTATATGCCACTGGCAAATTGGGACTCGGGTGCTGCGGTTTAGGAATATAATTCGGTGTAGTATGTGGTTGGACTGGATTTTTAATATGTTGTTGATATGAAGTATGTAGGTTTTGAAAGTTATTACACTGTCTGAAATAACTTGTATTGTTATCGACTTCCATTGGAGTTGATCCATTAGAAGCATTTTGGTTGAAGGGTATACTCGCAGTAGGTCGGTAATTGCGCTCTATTTGTTTGTATTGAGACATAATTGGCCTATTGGGCTTAAAAGTATTCCCAACTGCAAAGGCTTCTGCAAAATCGTATCGTTTGTGATTTGTTTGGAGTTCTTGAGCAATTGCAAGGGCAGTTTGAAGATCTTTGGGCCTTGTTGAAAAAAGTATATCGCACAATGGGCGACGAAGTCCAGATATGAAAACGCGTAAAGCGTTCTCCCTAGCGCGTTCATTTAAAGTGGCAATGATATCACTATTTCCGCCGTATGTCATGATTTGTTTATTTATTATAAGACATAGCTTCTTATCTACCCTATTGTAGTACTCAGTGATAGAATGATTATCCTGTCTAAGAATACTAAGCTCATTCTCCAGTACATATAATGGTGTCTTATCGGCATATTCCTGGTCTAACCTAGCTATAATTGCACTGTGTTAAAGGAAGCAAGTGTGGCGTTTGCAGAACCTATAATTTTATTTCGAAATATACCCATAGCGATGTAATACTTCTCCGAACCCTCTGTATAATATTTAATGGCAAACTCGGCTGCGCTTCGCCAAGCTGGGTAAGAAATAGAATCTCCACTGAATTCGGGAAGAGACTTTATCAAGTCTAGACTTGAATTATTTTCTACAACTAATGGATTAATGGAGACAGGCAAATATTGTTCAACTCCACGTGGTTGCAGTTGGTTAATCGCTAATGTCAGGCGATTTAGCTCTTCGGTTAACTGTTGCCTCGTCTGCTCATTTTTCTCATTTACGATTTCTAATACCTAATCTCTATTAAGAAGCATTTTATAAGACTAATTAATCATTTCAAAAGACTTGCCAGATAAAACTTAATAAGAAATACAAAAATTTTTTAATGCACTTAAGCAAAACATATGCAAAAACAATAGTCGTTTTAGAAAATAAGCATTACTGTATTTTAGTAGTTTTATATTAACTTTTAATCTGGAAAAAAAGTATGCTAAAAAATCATAGAATTATGTAAGCAGCACGATGCAATTGCTAATATTTGCTTAAAAAATTTTAAACGCTTTTTCTATCGAAAATCGATAAAAATTATTTTATATTAGGTATTTGATTTAGTTTAAGAAAATATTTTTAAATTTTTTCGAATTGAAAAACAAAATAAATTTTGCACACCAAGTTCCAATTTTATATTTTTATGTAATGTTTTAAAATATAACACGTACCTATTACTAACAATTAATTTTGAAGTAATATCCACTTTGAAAATTTTTTAAATAATCACTTACACTTTTTAAGTTTGTTAATATCTAAACTGAAGACAATCGGTTTTTCTTCGTCCTTTCAGGATTCGCATGTCCTTTTGTAATTCGTAGGATTCCAAAAACCAAATAAGCTTTGCACACCGGGTTTGATTAATTTTTTTAAATTTATTAAATTAGAATTGAAGGCAGGGAGTATTCCTTTGTCCTTTCAGGATTCGCATGTCCTGTTAGCACGTGTAGTTCTTGAGCCCCACGCTGGGCGCCAATTAAAACAAGTCGTTTTTAAATTATATTGATTTTTATTTACAATCATCTTATTCGCTCAATGTCTACTTTATAATTAATTGCTAAGCCAAAACCCAAGCATAATATGTGTTTCGCTGTCGAGTACCGTTGGTAAAAAAATATGTAAGTCAGTTTGTGAATGTGCCATCGAATTCAGCAGAACAATTTGTTTGTAGCTATGTATGTGAGTGCATATCTTAACAGCTTTACAAGACTTGTGATTATTGCAGAAGTTAAGTGCTTCGCTGTTGCTATGTGGTTTTTTGTCGAAATATTTGTATGATCCTCATAAAAATAATGATAGGCAAATATTAAAGTGTGTATGTTTGTCAGCATTAAGCAGCAGATAATATTAGGGCAGGATACATCCTAATAAATTACAAAACAAGATCTGGTGACGGTTGGTACTATTTAACTTATACAAATGTGTATGGTGTCTGAAGATGTCTTTCTTATAACCGAGTTTTTCTTATAAGCGAGTTTCTTATATGCGTATTGTACTGTATTCATATATTATATATATATATATATATATATATATATATATAAGTATATATATATATATATATATATATATATAAGTATATATATATATATATATATATATAAGTATATATATATATATATATATATATATAAGTATATATATATATATATATATATATATATATATATGTATATATATATATATATATATATATATATATATATATATATATATATATATATATATATGCTTATTTGTTATTTTAATTTCAGATCTCAAGATTAACTGCTCAACAGCTATCGGATATGGGCATTACTTTAGTGGGACACCAAAAAAAAATTTTGCATCAAGCGAGACAGTTAGACACCATAATTTAGCAATTTTATTAATTTAAAAAATTTTAGTTTCTGTTAACACTATTTTGGCCAATTTACCACGGTGCATTTCAAATATACATAATTACATTTAAAAATGTATTCATATATAATAATTTTATATTTTATTTACAATTGAACTTATTTTTACGGAGTATTACAAATAAAATGTACATAAATAAATAACGTGAAGGCTTAATTAGACATACATACCTCCTTATGTGTGAACGTGTATGCTTACATAATGTCATTTCTTATTAAAAGGTAACGAATAAATCAAAATAATTTTGATTGATTATAGATCAACATGTCGACAGAAAGTGCTTTGCTGCTACCAACAGTATCAATTCGTTAAATTATAGAATATAATGCTAAGCGGTAGTGATAGTATATGTAATTCTTGCTCAAAAGTTATAAAAAATATAATATAAAATTTATATTTTTAAATAACGATTTATAACCATGTTAAATTAACATTATAATAATTTATCATTGAAAATTATATTGTGGTTTTTTTGTTGTTCATCAAAGTAATACTCTCGATTTT
Source organism: Linnaemya tessellans (assembly GCA_951800035.1). Taxonomy (NCBI): domain Eukaryota; kingdom Metazoa; phylum Arthropoda; class Insecta; order Diptera; family Tachinidae; genus Linnaemya; species Linnaemya tessellans. The sequence goes on from OX637537.1 coordinate 36,924,038, forward strand.
TTATTCCTTTTTGTGATATTCATTTTTAACCCTCTATTGTTAAGAATAAAACATATTCTGCTATTATATCATACTACATACATAAGTATATCTTTTAAGTGGTAAACATGTATTAACCGAACCGAAACTGTATATATCACTTTGTTATACTTTTTTAGAACCCATCATAAACATAAATAACACATACATATACATATTATAACAAATCGACAAAACTCCTAAATGTCATCCAATGTTTGGAATGTTTGCCTAAATAGTGTTAATATTGTATATAAATATTATACATAATCTAATTTTTTATCAATAGTTTTAAGATTTTTTTTAAAATGTGTAATAATGATTAAAGCAAATAAAATTATATAAAACCTGTAGTTACATAGGCCATCATGAAATCTGATTGCTGGTATGTGCTACAAAATTAATTTAAAGATAGAGGAAAATACTCTGTACAACACTAAAACCTTGATGTGTTAAGCTTCTCTTACCAATTGGTAAGTAAATAGTAATCATTTACATATATAGACGTTTTTCAGCATATATTTAGTTATTTATATTCTCCCTTATTCTGTAAGTATTTGCCAATGACTCGATAATATCAAAAATAGAACACTTCCGTACTCCTTTTCTTCAGCAATAAACAACTTCTAACAGCTTCTTGTTATATACAAGTCTGTAAGGCATCAGTGCCCGAGCCCTATACGCTTGATGCTCATTTTTGTGAAAGCGCTTAGTTATAGGCTGTGTGTTTAGTACTCGCATACATCACCCAGCACTGGTAATACGAAATGTACAAACAACTTTATCTTCAGTCGCAAAGCAGCTCTGAGTTAAGCAACATCAAGCCTCGTTGGATATAATTTTTTAAGTGCAGCCAGCAGTGATGCCAACTCTTGCATCATCAAAAGCACTGTGAGCGTATAGAAATAGAGTAGGTTAGGTTAGGTTAGAGGGCTGTTGTCCCTGGCGGGACAATCCACTTGGGTCCGTCAATTCGGTCCCTTTGCGATGCCCTTAAGCAGAGGACCTCCTAAGGGATGTCCTCCGCCGTTTCAAACCATCCTGTACCCCTGAGGAAGGATGATACCCCTGAAAGCTTCATGTTTGCCAGGCTGTCTAAGTCTGACAGGAATCGGGAGCCCAGCGCCACTGACACAGAAGATGGAGGACAGTCTCTTCCTCCTCTTCATCATTGCAGCTTCTGCAATAGTCGTTGTATATTAGACCCATCCTCCTCGCATGAGTCCCAAAGCTAAAGTGTCCTGTCAGAACAGTCACCAGTTGACGCATGCGCGCCTTGTCAAACTTGAGAAGGTCGCGTGTTTTGCGCAAATCATAATGGGGTCACGTGGCTTTAGCCACGAGGCAGTTAGCCACGCTTTCCCACCTAAGTTGAGCTAGTTTGTATGATTCGCTTTGAATCAGAAACTTGCATTGCGCTAATGGAATGCCAGTGAAGTGACTGATCATTGAACTGTTCAATTCAGTCCCTTGTCAGGCAATCTCATCCGCAGTATGGTTGCCTGGACGTCCAGAATGTCCCGGCACCCAAACCAGTGTCACCCTCGAACGTATCGCTATCTCGTTGATAGACAGTCGGCATTCGACCACAGTTTTTGATGTACTGTACACACCACTAATAGCAGAGATGGCTGCTTTGCTATCGGTAACAATGAAGATATCATTCGATATCCTATAGTACCTTACCCATCTCGCTGCCCGGGTAATAGCAGAGATTTCGGCTTGCAAGACAGTACAACCGTCTTGGAGCCGGAATGGAGATATTACATAGAAGCCTTCGCCCGTTCTTGTTCCCCTTTTGGATTCGTCAGTGAAAACTCTAACTGAATCCTCGGGAAAGGAAAGTCTGCCCACCTGTTCCCTGTCAACGACAATGGAACGGAAAAGTCCACCAAAGAAGGGTCTTGGTACACAATAGTCAATGTTGGCATGGATTTCCAAATGCTCTCTTAAAATCCTAGCATGCCCATAGTCAGTCCTAGTCCATGGACATACTGTATTCAACCTGACCGCAGAGAATAGAGCCAATTATCTGGCCAGAATGTCAACCGGGAGCCAATTTAGCATTGCAAAAATTGCTCCCGTTGGTGTAGATCGTAGTGCGCCTGTCATCAGTCTCGCTACGACCCGAAAGACTTTTTCAAAGGTCCTGCGATGAGCCTGCTTGTCCATCGCATTCCACCAAACCAATACCCCGTAAGAGTACTGGTTTAATAGCAGCCTCAAGTATCCAATTAATCCCCTTAGGGTTGATGCCCCATTTGAGGCCTACTGCCCTTTTGCATGTATAAATAGCCACTTAGGCCCTTTCCGCTCTCGCCTGTATGTTCTGATTCCATGATAGCTTACTATCCAGAATCACACCCAGGTACTTGGCGGTTTTAGATAGTTTCACGGAGGTGCCGTTAAGCTTTGGGTGTATAAAGTTATCGGTCTTGTACCTCCTAGTGAAGAGCACCAACTCAGTCTTGGCTGGGTTGATGCCGAGCCCACAGCTGACACTCCACCTACTCAGCAGAGCCAGCGCAGACTCCATACACTGAGATATGGTATCCAAGTGCTTACCCGATATCGCCACCGCTACGTCATCCGCGTACGCGACAGTCATAATCTGTCTGTGTTCTAGACTTAGCAAAAGCGAATTAATGGTCAGGTTCCACAACAGAGGTGACAGAACACCTCCCTGTGGAGTGCCCCGATAGATTGCCCTATACTCAGTGACATCCCTAATCGAGGCCCTGACTATCCTGAAAGTTAGTAAGTTTCTAACAAACCGGCATAAATTGTCATCAATCCCTACTGCTACCATCCCATTGATGATGGAATCAGGGTTGACATAGTTGAAAGCACCTCCTATGTCCAGAAAAGCCCCCATAGAAAATTCCTTATACCCACTAGAGAATGTAGTGCCGTTTCCACAGATTTGCCTTTAGTGTAGGCGTGCTGTGATTTGGAGAGAAGCTCATTTGGAATGGTCATTCTCAGATGAATATCAATTACCCTTTCTAAAGTTTTGAGTAAAAAAGAAGTAAGACGGTCTGAAGTCTTTAGGCTTGGTGTGTGACGTCTTACCCCCCTTCGGGATAAAGACAACCTTGCACGTACGCCAAAATATAGGTATATATGCCCTCCTAAGGCATTCACTGTAAATTACCGTGAGCCAAGGTAGGACAATGTCCGCATTTCTCTGAAGATCCGCTGGAATTATTCTATCTGGTCCCGGAGATTTGAACGGATCGAAGCTGTGTACAGCCCAGCGGAGCCTATCCATATCAAATGGAGTTGTGACTGCGCCTGTCGTCAAGCTGCCATCGACAGTGCCTGTTAAAGGTGCCGCCTGGATACCAGGAAAATGAGTGTCGAGTAGTACGCTCAGCGTCTCTTGACTACTCATGGTCCAGCTACCACAGGGTTTCTGTATGTAGCTGGGTACAACCGGTGCGGTTGATAGCATCTTACGCAGCCTGTTGGTTTCAGATGAACCCTCCACATTACTGCAGAAAGCCCTCCAAGACCTCCTTTTTGCGTTTCTGACAAGATTCTTGAAGCGATTCAACGAGGTTTTGTATGTCGACCAGTCGCCTGATCGTTTAGCCTATTTGAATAGCCTACGACATTCTTTTCGTGAATGTGCAATTTCCGGGCTCCACCATGGTGGTTTGGCCCTTCCCCTGCAAACCGTTGGTTCGCAAGCCACGTTAGTGGCACAGCGAAACGATTCAGTTAGAATCTCCACAGCAGAGTCAATGTCCCCAATATTTCTAATTGTTGGAGACGTCGATAAGGAGTTGCAGAGTATGTTAAAGTCAATATAGCGATGATCGGATAGGGAGCAGTCATCCGCAATCCTCCAACCGCTAACCAGATTGGTGTGCTCTGCACTAACCAATGTTACATCTAAAACCTCTCTACGGTTAGACACAATAAAAGTGGGCTCTGAACCCCTGTTGACAATTTCAAGATTATTATAAAAATGAAATCGAAGAGACACTCACCCCGCTCGTTAGTATCGCTACTACCCCAGGAGGTGTGGTGTGAATTAGCGTAAGCACTTATTATTATAGGCGTCCTCGTGCGTATCGCCCTAGACACAATACCACGCGCCTTGCCATTTGGTGCACTGCCCTCGTGGTCATGCGCCATATAGCTCGAGACCAGCCAAACCGTACCGGAGGGGGTCTCCAGAGCAGCTGCTACAGTATCCCCATCACTGAAATCAGATAGGATAAATATACGCAAAGAGTTTTTAGCTAATATTACCTGTGCCTTTGGCAAACAATAGCTTATAGCCCTTTAGTGTCAGTCCATGAACCCGTCCTTGGTGGACCCAGGGTTCCTGGACCATAACCAGCTCCTCCTAGCGTAAAAATGAAAAAAATTGCGGGTAAAACAGCACCAACCTAAATTTTCCTTGTCATTGATATTTTATAACGAAAAGATAAATGCTTGATATTTTTTTTGTTGAGATCGATTGATTTTTATTAAAATAAACAGAAACAAAATATAATTCATATTAACAAAATATATAAAAAAAATATACTTAGTATGTAGATCAGTGAGGTGCACTAACACATAAACACAGTTGCTCTTGTATGTGACGCAGAGAAAAACTTCTGCTTACTTTTAACAGAGGTGGAAATGCTTTTGAATCACTTTCTGTTTATCCAAAAAACTGAAGACAGAAATCTACAAATTGTATTCAATGTAAAGGTATATCAATATTCAATGTAAAGGTATATCAATATAAGGTAGACTCGTGGCGAAGGCGAATTAAAATGTTCTTCTTTTATTGTCAAACAGCTTTGTATGTCAAACGAGGATTTTGACATTTGTGGATGAATTGATATACATAGAGCTGCTTATATTTTATCACATCAGCACGTGCTAAGCAGTTCTAAATTTTTACTATTTGCATGTAAATTAAATTTATATATGGCAAATGTAGTGGTTATGCTTATTTAATTAAATAATCGTTCTACATTAACGCAGAAAATGCTTGCACCTGAAAATGTTGACAGAAAATTGAAAGCAGCGTTAAGAACATTCACCTCAATTTCGTGAATAAAGAAATATGCAAATGAGTTTTATATAGCAGTTTTATTTTATGTCAGTAAAAAATACTTAAAAACATACACAAATCGCTATGGATGAACACACTTTAAATGATTTATTAGAATGCTCCGTTTGCTTGGAACGTTTGGATACATCGTCTAAAGTTTTACCCTGTCAACATACGTTTTGTCGCAAATGTCTAGATGTTTGTTCTGAATAACTATAATTTAACATTATTAATATATTTATATGCTAGGTTATTATGCCAGCTAAGATGTCCCGAATGCCGTGTGTTAGTTGACACTAAAATTGATTTACCACCGAATGTTTTGCTCATGAGAATTTTGGAAGGCCATTTTAGAATATTGTTACATGTTGATAAATTTATATATGTAACTTGTACATACATATACATATGTACATATATGTACCTATGTATGTATATGTACATAAGTATACTTATGTACATATATTTATAAATACACGTAACTACTCCTATTTATAAATATTTTTCAGATTGTGGTGCCATTACCTACATCGCAGTGCGTAGCATTGTATGATTTTAAAATGGGTCCTAATGAAGAAGAGGGATGTCTTACGTTTAAAAAAGGTACAATCATACAGGTTCTACGTAGAGTTGACCATAATTGGGCAAAGATTAAATTGGCTCGGCTATTGAAATTTTTCCAATAGAATTTGTTGAATTCAATCAATTAGCGAAACAATTACTCGATGGATATGCCTTGTCAACTGTAGCAACTCAACAGCCTTCACAATCCTGTGTACAAGCAACAGGCAATGATGTTCGAAATCTTCCACCATTGCCACCGGTCATTTATCCTGCAATGAACATTCATAATGTTGATACAACAACATCATCGTCATCAGTTTTGTCAAGCACAAATACGGCTTCATCTTCTTCGAATTCTTCGACTACGACAACTCCTACAACAACATCAGTAAATATTTTATCGTCTTCAAATAGTGCCAGTTTTCATTTAATGCCAGATAGCCCACAATCCTCGAAGCCTCATCACTCAACATCTAATATTACAAATCCGTCCAGCTCAGTTCGGATGCGTAATAATGATTTGAAACAGAAAAGACATTCCTTAAATGCTTTATTAAACAATGGTAGCTCTGCTTTAATTATTGTTAAAAGATATTCGGGAAGCTATAAATAAATAATAAATTAAATAATTTCAAACGTCACTTATGTCACCGCGGAACTAGTTTTACAACCAATATTTAATTCACATGCTCAAAACTTTGGATTTATTAAATAAACTTTCAATTTGAAAAATTTGAAAACGATTTTGAGCTTTTTATTTATAAACCTTCAATAAATTTTTGACAAATTATTATGAAAAAGCATTAAAAGTACATATATAATATTAATTTGTATTTTTAAAGTTCTGTTCATAATAATTTATCAAAAACTTATTGAAGGTTTATATGAAAAAAATCATCACTTTTATGAACCAGGAGATATGTACTTCCTCATGTGTAAGGCACTAGCAGAATGGAATACGTCTTTAGCAAAATCCATTGCACGTATTTTCTGTGCCGCTACGCACTTCATCAGCATTTTTTGTGCCTTGCTGTTAACTAAATTCTAGAAATATGCAAAAATAAAGGTCTTTGATTAAATATTCACCATGGACCACATCCCATTGCTTTGTAAATGGTGTAATCTTTTACCTCCAGCGATTACAATGCTGCTGGAAAGGAAGTGGTCTAACCAAAGTAAAGATGTGGAAGCGAAATTTCTTCCACAAATTTCACTCCACTTAGCTCTCTTACCAGCATCTTTCGGCATTTTAAAAAGAGATACCTCTCCTTTCACAAATTTTCTTTGCATAAACAACAAGAACGCATGCTTATTATCACAAATTAGAATTAATTATTTTTAAATAGAATTAATTATTTTGCACAACCACTTTTATTCTTATAGCCACAAACACAAAATAAAAATTTTCTTCAAGGAAAGAAGAAGAGTAAATATATTTTGACAATAAAATAATATCAGAGCAAAGTAGCAAAAAATTCTTAAAACAGCTGTCGAGGCTACCTGTTATGAATTTGCCTTGGTTTGGTACCTACCACATATAATTGTGAAGCAGCATTTTCTACCATGAAAATAATTCTAAGCAAAGTACGCAATCGATTATCCGATAGACATGTGACCGACCTACTAAGAACAACAGAGTACCCATGCCATATAGATCTGGATGAGTTAGTAAATATTTATTTTAAATAAACATATAAACGAGACAAAATAAATATAATTTTCATCAGTGCGATGCTAAGAAATAAAAATGTTGTGTTTTATACAATGAATACAATTACAAATGCAAAACATACGAGTAGTAGCAACAAGACCTTCAACTCAAAATATAGATCAAATTGAAAAGTACTTGTAATCCATCCCTGCTCTGTGTTAAAGAGAAGCCAAAACTTAAGGAGAGCGAGAGAAACAAAATTTTTTTTCGTACACATATTTGTTTTCTGCGTAAGACTATGTCCACACGATGAAACATTTGCTGCAGAAACATTTATTAATTCCTTTTGAAGCTGCATTCGTGTCCACACGGTTGAAACATTTGTTTTGCAGCATACATATATTATATTCGTTTTCTGTTTCTTCTTTTAATTTTTTGACGGAGAATGGCGTGCTCAACAAATGTTTCATGTACATGAAACACCGTACCCTTTTCCACTCGTCTTTCCCCTCTCATCAAGAAACACAATGTTTCCACAGCAAATGTTTCACTGTCTAATCAGAATTTGGTTTTTTCTTGCTTTCCCATAACGCGTTATAGGGCAAGAGAAGCTTGATCATCTATGATGTAGATACTCATTTTAATAGTTCAATAACAAAATTTATTTTAATACGTAAATTCTAGTCCATATAAAAAATAACGAAACATTAACATTTTTGCTTTTCCATCTGAAGCGGCCCACCCACTTGCAATATAATTGTGCAATTTTTCGTATTGTACAATCATATCGTCAATCTATATGTCATATTCAAAGTATTAAGAATGTATTTGTTATGTACATATCCTAGTTAAATTACACCGGCCGACATTAATTTCCTTGTCCAAAGTATAACTAATTTTTTCTACTAATTTTGTGGTGCTGAACATGAAATTGGACCTAATTTTATCGTATCACATCAGGTTTTTAGTACATTCAATATATTCGCTATTTTAGATATTTTGCAAAAAATTAATTTAATTATTGAGTCTAGGCGCTCTTTTTTCGAATCAGGCGACATCTCGTGAGAAAATATATTAGTTGTAACAGCGACACACCCATTCAATACAGTTTACATGAAAATAAAGCTATGTACAGACGATTGGCAGATCTTCCAATATTGTCAGAAAAATGTTAAGAAAATGTCTAACAACCGTGTGAACTTACAATTTTTGTATTGCAACGTTGTTAGAAAAACCATTGGCAGCACATTGTAAGGCAATAATATTGTAAGCTATCTAACAATCGTGTGAACACCTTATTTTGTCATTGTTAGTCAATTGTCAGACATTGTAAGCTCATTGGATGTTGGCACATGTGTGAAATTCATGCAGCTGACAATGGCACTATTGTCAGCGAAATATTTCTATTGGCAACGCTGTTCATAAATACGTGAAACAAACCAAAGCCAAAATCACTGCAATTCCTTTTTTACGTTCCATATATCAATTTATTCACACAATTTATTTCAAATAATTTTCACACAATAAAAAATAAAACACTACATAGATAATTTTTGTCAAATGTTTTGACAGTTCTGGCAATGCCTAACAATGCATCTGGCACTTTTTATCATACAACAATCTGACAACCGTTTGAACTGGTAATTTTTGTTGGCAGATAAATTTATGGTCTTACAATTATCTGACAATGAAATTGTAAGGTTTTCTTACAGTCGTCTAAACACGCAATTTAACTTTTGCTTCCAATCTGTCATTGTCAGTACGTTGCCAGCCCATTGACAGATCTTACAATATTGGAAGATCTGCCAATCGTCTGTACATAGCTTAAGCCTTTAAAGTTACTTTGTTTACAAATTTTTTACTGAAAAAAGTGTGTTTATTTAACAAAATTGTTTACGTATTTATTTTTGTGTTTAATAAATTCTATCCGTGATTTGTGGTTGGAAAACTTCTAAGAAACAAAATGTCTTCAAGAAAATGTCATAATAGTGCGGATATATTTTGTTACATTTGTGGAAACTTCATGACTTCGAAGCAAAAACTGAAAATTACTGAATTTGTGGAAAATTCATATAATGCTTATTTTGGCTTCAAAATACAACTAAAACCGTGGACTCCGCAATTAGTTTGTACTATTTGTGTTGAACAATTAAAACAGTGGACCTACTGCAAACGACAATCTCTACCTTTTGGTAGACCTATGTTATGGAGAGAGCAGACTAATCATATTGATGATTGTTATTTTTATTACCGATGATATTCATAAAAAAATAACACCCAGACTTAGCTTTGTCATTAAACGTAAAAGATGTCACTCCAAATAGTTATGTTTATACTTGATATTTTGTTAATAAATATTTAAATATATGTACTTATAATAAAATTACTGATTTTTCCTTAACATTTTAAAATAAACGCTTTTTTCGTTTTTTAATAAAACTTGATGTGATGGGGTAAATCTGTAAGTATTTTTGTGTTTAGAATCCTATAATTTGGTGAAATTTTTCAGTCAAATTCAAACAACGTTCAAAAAGTTGTCATTTGTCGGCCGGTGTTATCACCGCCAGTTTATTATAAATTGTTATGTTCATAAGTCAGTTTACTAAGTTTCTATGCAACAAATTATTCCTATCCAAATTTTATGTTATGGACAGACGCCAGCTTATTATGGTTTTAAATTTGTTCCTTATAAAGCAAATTAATTATTCCCCAATTTATGGTGTTAAGAAAAATTAAGGTACTGGTGTCCCAACCATCCAATTTATTCTTCTTGTAAGAGTCATATAATAATATTCATATGCCCGTTCATTTCGATGGTTAGGTACCAGAAGCCAGTTTACTTTATATTGCTCCTATCGTTGATATACTAGCGTATTTTAAAACCACAGTACTTGTACTAGGTACTGTAACGAAGGCCAGTGTAGGTTATAATCGAAAAGGCTGAAGGAATATGAATACACACATGTGAGGTGGTATCTAACGGTTGGATATGAACTACGGCTGAAGGAATATGAATAAACACATATTAGGTGGGGTATGAAGACGGAGATGTCTTTGAGGACTACGGGAGCCATTGATTTTATAATTGGTAGCTAACAGTCGAGATAGTGGGATTCGGTCCTCAGAAGTCATACAAGCGTGAATTTAAGCAGCACAATGAGTCCTATATTTATTATAGACTCCCTATTTTTTTTTTTTTAACGCGGGGCTGCTGCCTACTAACAGACAGGTAAAGTATTCAAAGAGGCAACGGAGACTGAAAAGTGTAAAAATGAAATAATGTAATGTAGAGCTTATCCGTAGGTATGTATCCTGTTGGTACGCTACGTCAGGTGTGGTGTCCTGGTGACTGAAATATGTATCCAGGAACCCCGAAATTTACTCCTTCCTTACCCTACCAAACCTCAGAAAGAAAATAGAATTTTTAACAGTTCATTTTAGTATATATATATATATATATATATATATATATATATATATATATATAGGATTTTTAATCTTATGTTAAAGATGGTACTACCGAGTGCACTATTACACATGTTATAAGATATTTGACACAATGTTTTTCTATTTTTAAAATAATGCGAAAAGGGTTACTATACATAGTAAAAAACAATTTCTACAATAGAATAATGTTAAATACAAGTTTGAATGAGTTAGTTTTACAAGGTTTAACCAAAAGAAATGATGTTATAGCATTTGGACAGGAATATAATGGGAGCAAGAGGACAACAAAATTGGCTTCCAAAAATGTGGGTAAATTCCCTATTAAGTATAAAAAGTAAATTTTTGCACTCACCCTTACTCTGCTATCAGGTTTCGCGAAGGCCTCCGGGTTGTGATGACAGGTACGGATAAATTGGCTGCAAAAGAATATTAATAAAAAGCGACTCTATAAACCCGCTAGGGTGGGAGTTGCACTTTTTGCTCTCAATATTTTCGAAATTATTAGGTTAGTTTTTTTTTGTTTGGTTTGTATACAATCATTATTGTTTATTTTATTGGTGGTAAGACTTTTTATATAGGTATATATATACAGTAGAATCCCGATAACTCGCAATCCCGATAACTCGTAAATCTCACTAACTCGTAATAATTGGTCGGTCCCTTTAAAAAATCGCGGTAACTCGTATAAAATACATGCATTTCGGTCCCCTCAATAAGTCGTAATTTTTTTGCAAAGTTAATTTGGCAAAACGTCTTATAAGTCGTAATTTCTCACTAAAACTTCTTCTAACTCGTAATTGTAAAAAAAAAACAAAAAAATGATGTCGCCGTAAAATGGTCATATTATTTACCGTTATGTATTTTGTGTTTACCATAGTGTTTTGCTCTATTCAACTTGAATTTGTAGCGCGACGATGGCTTGGCTATAGAAGGAATTTTGACGGATGATGATATTTTGGGCTTAGAAGTTGATGAACAGGACGACAACGATGAAAACGATGTGGAAATTCCACGTGTTTCTGTTAAATGTGCCAAATCTAGCGATCAAAAAATTCGTGATTTTCTTATGCAAACAGAAACTGATGATGCATTATTTGAAGTTATTTTTAAACTGGACAATATAATTGATCGTTTAAGTGTACAAAAATCACATCAAACACAAATTACAGATTTTTTACATTAATATGTATTGACATTGTAACTCTTTTCATTACTTTATTTTCTTATAAATTCTCATAAAACGTCAATAAAAAAAAATAAAAAATCCCTCTAAGACGTATTTTTTAAATTTTACTCCCGATAAGTCGAAATCTCACTAACTCGAAAATCTCAATAAGTCGTAATAAACGGTCGGTCCCTTGCGACTACGAGTTATCGGGATTCTACTGTATATATATATATATATATATATATATATATATATATATATATATATATTAGAGCGGGTCGATTTTTTTTTCGAAAAATCGCATATGCGGAAAATGTTCTACGGATCATTTTGAGAAACTTTGCTTAAGAAAGTATGGGTCTAAAACCGATTTGGATGCCGCGATTTTTAAGGGGAAATTTAGTTTTAGGTAGTATAAAAAATTGTATCAAATATGTTTACATAGAAGTAAATTACATGTACAAAACTTATATTTTTAGCTTTTTGACAATAATTGGAAGGTTTAATTTTTTGAAAAGTGGTACAGTGGTTTCCCGGTATTACGAACGATATGACACATTCGATTTTTACGATCGTAACATCAGTGCAATCAGCGAGTAAAAACCTTGAAGAGTGTAAAAAAAAAATTTCCTCTGTATATTAAATTAATGAAATTTTCGCATTTGAAAACGCAAAAATGTAATATTTATCAATTCGCAAACTTTAAGAGTACTTTTATTTTGAAATAAAATTTTACACATGTTTTTTCTTTAAAGGAATTGAAAAACTTTTTTGAAAACTATTCTGAAGTTTTAAAAAAGAAATCGCTTCCAGCGTTAACGAAAAGTAAGACCAGAGTAGAAAAAAATTTAAGAAAAAAGTGTTAATAGATAGGCTCGTTCGTTAAATTAAAAAATCGCTTGAACAAGTGGTGCCTTTTTAACGTTTTTATTTTTATTAAAAACAGTGCAGTTGCAATTTTTTTCTAACAGTCTAGTTTTCGTTGATAAAATTTTTTAATTTTTATTCAGTAAATTTTTAAATTCATAAATAAGTTTTTATAATCAATAAACGTTTGAATCTTTAAATTTATATTCAATAAAAGGAAAACAAAACATTGTGATAAGTACTAAGATTTGTGTGATTTAAGTTCAACTACGCGAGTGAAAAAATAAAACGTTCCGCTGTTCGGCTTTTTTATTGGCTATTCCATTTTGCATTTTAAATTTATAATCTAGTAAAATGGAAAATAATTTTTCATCTTCTTCATCTGAATCTACCATATCTCATATGGCTTCCCCAGATATTTGCATTTTTGGACCACCAGCAGATTTTAGTGGCCTTAACTTACCAAGCAAGCGTGATGTATTAAAGTATTATTTCTTCTTGGGTTACCAGGCAAAAAAAGAAGGAAAAAAGTGTGCTTACAAGAACTTCACTGCTGACGTGTTAAATAAATTAACTGAAATATGGAATCGACTTTTTATTGATCTTATGAATGAAAAAAGCATTTTACTAAAACTAAACCAGTTCATTGAAAAGTACCAAAGAGAAATAAAAACTAAAAGTAAATTAAATCGTTTTGTGGAATCGATTGATGATTTGTTTTTCATTGGAAAATGCAAATGTAATTTAAAAGTACATGAATGCAAATGTGGAGAAATTCCAAAAAGGTTGACATTTTTTATGCTAGATCAACACAATGATAGAAAACTGACTATTCCAGAGAATCATTCTGACCAAGTATCAACAATAGCAACCTTCCTACCAGTGAGTCATGATTCGACATATCAACCAAGCCAGTTAAACATGGAGGTGGAGGAGCTTATAGAGCTAAGTGCACCATCTGAGGATGTATTAATTTCACCGAAACCACGAGCTTATACCAAAAGGTACTCGGCTTTAAATTTCGCGATGATGTGCGACAGATTCGGCATATCTGACAGAGTAGCTTCAGGTTTAGCGACAGCTCTATTTAAGGATATTGACTATAGAGATGAAACTGGAGACCTAATAATTATGGATAAAAATAAAGTCGCCAGAGAAAAGATGAAGGGACGGGAAGCAGTACGCAAGAGTCAAGCAGGAGACACCAACCTATGCTACTTTTCATTTGATGGCAGAAAAGATGACGCATTAACAATGGAAAAAATTGACGGCAAATACCACCAAAGCATGGTTAAAGAAGCACATTTAGTCGTCCTTAAAGAGCCGAACTCGAAACTATTAGGATATGTTACAGTTCAAGCTGAAGATGCTTTAACAAAGCAAAGGCAGCTTAGCGAGTTTTTCAGCAAAAAAGGTTTCAGTTTTAATAATTTAATTGGTATTTGTAGTGATGGAGAAAACACTAACACAGGCGTTTCAAATGGCATAATACGGCGTTTCGAGATCGCATTGGGAAGACCATTGCATTGGTTTATATGTCTCCTACATTTTAATGAATTGCCTTTTCGTCACCTATTCGAATTTCTGGATAATTCGAAAACGAGCGGACCAAGAACTGCCAGCGGCTTAATTAGTAAACAAATTACGTGCTGTGAGAAAATGGTGGGAAAATAATTTTTCCAGAATATTTTTTTTAACATTTATTAAAAAAAGTTTAAAATTTTTTCAGAGGGTTGTTGAATTTACAGCCATTCCGCTAGAGAACATGCCACCTTCTTCATCAGACGAATGGAAGCTTGATTTATCTAATGACGTAAAGTATTTGCTTCAAATGGCTTCAGCAATATCGAATGGTTTTATTTCTGTTGACTTAGCTAACATAAAGCCTGGACCTGTAGCGCACTCCCGTTGGTTAACCAAGGCCAGCAGAATTTTACGATTGTACGTCGCAACAAGTTCACCCACTAGTTACTTAAAAACTCTAGCAGAGTACGTAATAAGAGTTTATGTTCCCATGTACTTTAACATCAAATACTACAATTCTGTTATTTACGGCAGTACGCTTTTATTTAAGTTTATTCGCCTCACACAGTTTCTTCCCTTGAATGTGCGGCAAATTGTTTACTCTGTAGTTCAAAATAACTCATACTTTGCTCATCCAGAAAATGTTATGCTTTCAATGCTTTACGATGATCGTAAATCAATACGCGACCAGGCAATACAAAAAATTTTGTACTACCGTAACAAACTTTGCGATGCAGAAAAACTTAGAGAGTACAAAAAATGTAAAATTAATTTTGACTGCTGCAATTATTTCAATATGATAGATTTAGATGATGACAGTATTTTATCAGAACCACCAATTACAAGAGATATTCCGTATGACTATTTGAAGGAATATTTAGAATTTCAAGATCCACCACTTCCTGACCCACAAGTTCCATGCCACATTCAAGGAACTGAACGATGCGTTAAACTTTTAACCAGTGTTTCTCGGCGCGTAACGGAAAAAAATCGTGAAAGTATTATGGCTGTGACTGATGTTAGTCGAAAAAAAAATCCACGCTTGGAAAGCAGGCAGGACTTAAAAACTTAGTTATTTAGTTCTTTTTTCAAATCTAGAAACTAACTTTGTATTAATAACAATACACTTAAAATTTATTTTATTCTTTCTGATTTTATTGCTAAATTAATAACTGCAAATAAAACAATAAATCGTAGAAAACTTAAAGGATAATTTTAGTTTTATTTCAATATATGGTCAACAAACAAAAGTATACCTTTCCCTCGATTAACACCTTAAAAAAAGTATTGTGTAAATCGAGGGGTAAGTGTACTTTAAAAATAAGAAGTAAAAACAAAGGGTTTAGAAGAAAACTTAGCGTTTTTTTACCCTCAGTGGGTCCCTCACACTCATAAATAAGCTATCTGTTTAAGTTTTTCTAACAAAATTTTCTATAACCTGAATATGAAACTTCCCTTTAAAAATCGCGGCATCCGAATCGATTTTACACACATAGTTTCTTAGGCAAATTTTCTTAGAATTGTTCGTAGATTACTTCCCGCATATGCGATTTTTTCATTTTTTCCGTCCCATACAAATTGACCCGCTCTAATAGAGCGGGTCGATTTTTTTTTCGAAAAATCGCATATGCGGAAAATGTTCTACGGATCATTTTGAGAAACTTTGCTTAAGAAAGTATGGGTCTAAAACCGATTTGGATGCCGCGATTTTTAAGGGGAAATTTAGTTTTAGGTAGTATAAAAAATTGTATCAAATATGTTTACATAGAAGTAAATTACATGTACAAAACTTATATTTTTAGCTTTTTGACAATAATTGGAAGGTTTAATTTTTTGAAAAGTGGTACAGTGGTTTCCCGGTATTACGAACGATATGACACATTCGATTTTTACGATCGTAACATCAGTGCAATCAGCGAGTAAAAACCTTGAAGAGTGTAAAAAAAAAATTTCCTCTGTATATTAAATTAATGAAATTTTCGCATTTGAAAACGCAAAAATGTAATATTTATCAATTCGCAAACTTTAAGAGTACTTTTATTTTGAAATAAAATTTTACACATGTTTTTTCTTTAAAGGAATTGAAAAACTTTTTTGAAAACTATTCTGAAGTTTTAAAAAAGAAATCGCTTCCAGCGTTAACGAAAAGTAAGACCAGAGTAGAAAAAAATTTAAGAAAAAAGTGTTAATAGATAGGCTCGTTCGTTAAATTAAAAAATCGCTTGAACAAGTGGTGCCTTTTTAACGTTTTTATTTTTATTAAAAACAGTGCAGTTGCAATTTTTTTCTAACAGTCTAGTTTTCGTTGATAAAATTTTTTAATTTTTATTCAGTAAATTTTTAAATTCATAAATAAGTTTTTATAATCAATAAACGTTTGAATCTTTAAATTTATATTCAATAAAAGGAAAACAAAACATTGTGATAAGTACTAAGATTTGTGTGATTTAAGTTCAACTACGCGAGTGAAAAAATAAAACGTTCCGCTGTTCGGCTTTTTTATTGGCTATTCCATTTTGCATTTTAAATTTATAATCTAGTAAAATGGAAAATAATTTTTCATCTTCTTCATCTGAATCTACCATATCTCATATGGCTTCCCCAGATATTTGCATTTTTGGACCACCAGCAGATTTTAGTGGCCTTAACTTACCAAGCAAGCGTGATGTATTAAAGTATTATTTCTTCTTGGGTTACCAGGCAAAAAAAGAAGGAAAAAAGTGTGCTTACAAGAACTTCACTGCTGACGTGTTAAATAAATTAACTGAAATATGGAATCGACTTTTTATTGATCTTATGAATGAAAAAAGCATTTTACTAAAACTAAACCAGTTCATTGAAAAGTACCAAAGAGAAATAAAAACTAAAAGTAAATTAAATCGTTTTGTGGAATCGATTGATGATTTGTTTTTCATTGGAAAATGCAAATGTAATTTAAAAGTACATGAATGCAAATGTGGAGAAATTCCAAAAAGGTTGACAAAAGGCTTCAGGTTTAGCGACAGCTCTATTTAAGGATATTGACTATAGAGATGAAACTGGAGACCTAATAATTATGGATAAAAATAAAGTCGCCAGAGAAAAGATGAAGGGACGGGAAGCAGTACGCAAGAGTCAAGCAGGAGACACCAACCTATGCTACTTTTCATTTGATGGCAGAAAAGATGACGCATTAACAATGGAAAAAATTGACGGCAAATACCACCAAAGCATGGTTAAAGAAGCACATTTAGTCGTCCTTAAAGAGCCGAACTCGAAACTATTAGGATATGTTACAGTTCAAGCTGAAGATGCTTTAACAAAGCAAAGGCAGCTTAGCGAGTTTTTCAGCAAAAAAGGTTTCAGTTTTAATAATTTAATTGGTATTTGTAGTGATGGAGAAAACACTAACACAGGCGTTTCAAATGGCATAATACGGCGTTTCGAGATCGCATTGGGAAGACCATTGCATTGGTTTATATGTCTCCTACATTTTAATGAATTGCCTTTTCGTCACCTATTCGAATTTCTGGATAATTCGAAAACGAGCGGACCAAGAACTGCCAGCGGCTTAATTAGTAAACAAATTACGTGCTGTGAGAAAATGGTGGGAAAATAATTTTTCCAGAATATTTTTTTTAACATTTATTAAAAAAAGTTTAAAATTTTTTCAGAGGGTTGTTGAATTTACAGCCATTCCGCTAGAGAACATGCCACCTTCTTCATCAGACGAATGGAAGCTTGATTTATCTAATGACGTAAAGTATTTGCTTCAAATGGCTTCAGCAATATCGAATGGTTTTATTTCTGTTGACTTAGCTAACATAAAGCCTGGACCTGTAGCGCACTCCCGTTGGTTAACCAAGGCCAGCAGAATTTTACGATTGTACGTCGCAACAAGTTCACCCACTAGTTACTTAAAAACTCTAGCAGAGTACGTAATAAGAGTTTATGTTCCCATGTACTTTAACATCAAATACTACAATTCTGTTATTTACGGCAGTACGCTTTTATTTAAGTTTATTCGCCTCACACAGTTTCTTCCCTTGAATGTGCGGCAAATTGTTTACTCTGTAGTTCAAAATAACTCATACTTTGCTCATCCAGAAAATGTTATGCTTTCAATGCTTTACGATGATCGTAAATCAATACGCGACCAGGCAATACAAAAAATTTTGTACTACCGTAACAAACTTTGCGATGCAGAAAAACTTAGAGAGTACAAAAAATGTAAAATTAATTTTGACTGCTGCAATTATTTCAATATGATAGATTTAGATGATGACAGTATTTTATCAGAACCACCAATTACAAGAGATATTCCGTATGACTATTTGAAGGAATATTTAGAATTTCAAGATCCACCACTTCCTGACCCACAAGTTCCATGCCACATTCAAGGAACTGAACGATGCGTTAAACTTTTAACCAGTGTTTCTCGGCGCGTAACGGAAAAAAATCGTGAAAGTATTATGGCTGTGACTGATGTTAGTCGAAAAAAAAATCCACGCTTGGAAAGCAGGCAGGACTTAAAAACTTAGTTATTTAGTTCTTTTTTCAAATCTAGAAACTAACTTTGTATTAATAACAATACACTTAAAATTTATTTTATTCTTTCTGATTTTATTGCTAAATTAATAACTGCAAATAAAACAATAAATCGTAGAAAACTTAAAGGATAATTTTAGTTTTATTTCAATATATGGTCAACAAACAAAAGTATACCTTTCCCTCGATTAACACCTTAAAAAAAGTATTGTGTAAATCGAGGGGTAAGTGTACTTTAAAAATAAGAAGTAAAAACAAAGGGTTTAGAAGAAAACTTAGCGTTTTTTTACCCTCAGTGGGTCCCTCACACTCATAAATAAGCTATCTGTTTAAGTTTTTCTAACAAAATTTTCTATAACCTGAATATGAAACTTCCCTTTAAAAATCGCGGCATCCGAATCGATTTTACACACATAGTTTCTTAGGCAAATTTTCTTAGAATTGTTCGTAGATTACTTCCCGCATATGCGATTTTTTCATTTTTTCCGTCCCATACAAATTGACCCGCTCTAATATATATATATATATATATTTATATTACAATGGTTATACCTTACAATATGTATGTATTCACTTATTTATCTTTTAAATTACAAGGGTGCCCAAAAGTTTATTAAGGAAGAGTAAACACCAATATATTGAAAAAAAACGAATTTTTATTCAATATTTTGTTGCTGTACTACGACTATGTACCAAGCAATATTATGCGTGAAACAAAAACAAAGTCTTCACTGCTGATTGCTGTCTTCAATGTTTCCCAGCAAACCTTACGAATGTGTTTTTGCTTGCTTCAATAATAATAAAAAAATTTAAGACAAAGTTTTTGTCTATTAAAATACACGGATGAGCGAAAGTATAGCACGTTGACAGGCTTGTTACAATAGGTATATATATATATATATATATATATATATATATATATATATATATATATATATATATATATACATATGTGTATGTTAATAATAATAACAAACAGGGTTTTAGGTTAGTTGTTTTTTTTAACAATATTAATTAAGGGTGAATTAATAAATTTTATGTTTATATATATATATATATATATATATATATATATATATATTTATATATATATATATATATATATATATATATATATATATATATATATATATATATATATATATATATATAATTTAGAGCTATATAATATCGGCTTCGATTCCTTTTTTTCTGTTGACGGGTAGCACGGTTCTTCGGTTTCGTTTCACTTCTCTTTCTTTTACGGTATTCTGTTTTCTGTATTTCTGATATCCTTATTTCCGCGTGTACGTAATTTTTTGTTTTCCCGTCTTTATTTCTTCTTCGGTATCTTATAACGGACTTATTTTTTTGTTTTTTGGTTACTATTCTGGTTCCCGTTAGTTTTGTCTCGAAGTTAGCTATTTAGTACAGTTGAACAATTTAAGTTAGTTTTTCTTTTTCGTTTGCGTAGTTTGATCTTTTTTTTTAATTTTTGGTTGTTTCAAATAACAATTTAGGTTGAGGAAGAGGGGCATAAGCATCCCAATCCGTCATGGATTACACTTAGGCCTCATAGGCCTTTTGTGCGCTCTATAATAAGGAGTTCCCATTCCACTGTAGCGAGCCTCCACCGATACCATGGAAACCTCTGAGTTTGATTACGTCAAGAACCTAGTTTCTTCAATGTACTTCCTTAAGTCTTTCCAATTAGAGCCCCTAAGGAATTCCATCTCCTGTATAATCTCCTGATTAAATGTTTGTCTTCTAATTTGACTAAAAGCTGGACAGTTGCACAAGTAGTGCTCCAGTGTCTCGTCCTCTTCCTGGCAGGCCCTGCATGTTATATCGCCAACGATACCCATTCGTGCCAGGTGAGTCCTTAACTCTGTATGTCCTGTTATTAAATAAACCAACATCCGTAGTGTTGGCCTACTCAATGTTAGAACCTCCTTTGTCCTACTACCATCTGGGTCCCCCCATAGAATTCTAGGCACCCTACCTATCGTAGAGTGCTGCCAATCTCTTGTATGCAATTTTATAGCCCATCGTTTTAGTTCGTTCTTAAAAACCTGAAATGGCTTCGGACTATCTAGTGTGATGTTCGCTATTAATTCTCCCATCTTTGCTAGCCTATCTGCCTCAACATTTCCAGGTATCCCCTGATGTCCTGGATTCCATATTATCTCTATGCCCCCACATTGCGTGTATGAGTTAATTTCATCCTTGCACTGTAGTACACACCGAGATTGAACCACATGATTCCTTAGGGCCTCGATGGCCTTCCTACTATCCGTGAATATACGAATCTGTAGTCTGTTATCGATTTCCTTCAACCATTTTATCCCTTCCGTAATAGCCACGATCTCACTCTGAAATACCGTGCTATGATCCGGCAGGCGGAAGTATTTGCTAAAGTTACGACCCATGTCACAGAAACCTCCACCCGATCGGTCACCAATCCTCGACCCGTCCGTGTATAGGTTAGTTATGGGGTTCATTGTATCTGCATCCTCCCACTCCATACATTCCGATATTATGGTGGTGCAGAGTGATTGTACATATCTAATAGGGATTCTATCGCACGTGTCCGTGCGAGCGTTGTTCCCGGGTAAGACGTGTACTATACTCTAGTGTTTGGTTGTGTGTTCCCTAGTCAGCCACTCACCCATTACCATCAATATCGTAGCAGCCAGAGCTGCTTCGTATTTAACCTGTATATCAATAGGCAGTATTGATAGAATATTTTCCATCGCCTTAGTTGATGTGGTTCTCATCGCGCCACAGATGCCGATACAGCACTGTCTTTGTATCCTTTGAAGATGTTTGATATTCACCTTCCTCTCCAAGGACGTCCACCATACTAACGAGGCGTACGTCACAATTGGTCTTACCACACTCGTATAGAGCCAGTATGCCATCTTTGGGCTCATTCCCCATTTGGCCCCAATTGCCCTTCTGCAATAGGCTCAGACTCTTTGAGTCTTGATCACCCTACTTTCTATATGGTCCTTCCAGGATAACCTCCAGTCGAGTATAACTCCTAGATATTTGACCTTTTTATTAATCTGTATCGTCCTATCTCGAAAAACCGGTGATTCCCCATGTGCAATCTTCCGTTTCCTTGTAAACATACAAATTTCTGTCTTCTCTGGGTTGACATTGAGACCCCTTTGTTTAGCCCAGTTATAAGCTAAATTCAGGCCCTCTATTGCCCTTTCGCAAAGAACCCTAGGATTGTTTCCCCTAATCAGTATCGCTACATCGTCTGCATAGCAGATGGGAGCAAATCCTTCTTGGGATAATGTCTTCAGTAGGGTATTTATGGTCACCACCCACAGCAAGGGAGAAAGTATTCCCCCTGTGGCGTTCCGCAACACACATACCCTACCCTTGTGTCGTTAACCTCGCAACTTATCTTCCTGTTCCTTAGCATATGACTGATCCATCCAGTCAATCTCTGGTCCAAGTCAAAGTTACCCAGCGAGTCAATAATGCTGGAGGTCCACACATTATTGAAAGCCCCCTCTATATCGATAAATACAGCCATGGTGTACATACCAAAATCGAAGGTTCTCTCTATATGATATACAACCTCTTGTAGGGCCGTCTCAACAGACCTGCCCTTAATATAAGCGTGTTGTTTAAATTTCAGTATATCGTGCGGTATCCTTTCCTTCAACATTGTATCCACAATTCGTTCCAATGTCTTCAGTAAGAATGAAGTTAGGCTTATCGGTCTGTAAGCCCTCGGATCCGCATAGCTTGCCCTACCCGGTTTTGGAATGAAGACAACTCTAGCCTCCCTCCATGCCAGGGGCGTATATGCATTTGTAAGACAGATTGTGAAGATATTAGCCAACCTGTCCTCTATCAGGTCCATACTGCTCTGAAGAAGAGCTGGGAAAATGCCATCAGGCCCTGCTGCTTTATAGGGCGAAAAGCTCTTCACCGCTCTACATACCATTCGAGTATCTATTGTTATCCTTGGATTGTCCATATTCCTCGGGGGGTGTACCGCTTCCGGACGGTTCTCCTGCACCGTACGGAAGTGTGCCTCCATAAGAAATGCTCTCCTGCCCTCCGAGTCAACAAGTGTCTCAGGTTGAGTGTGGGTTTTCGACAGAAGTTTCTTTATTTTGGAAGCCTCACTAACGCTGTCTACCTGTTCGCAGAAAAGCTTCCAGGATTCGCGTTTGGCATCCCTTATTTTTTTATTGTAAACGTTAAGTTTACCTTTATATTCTTCCCAGTGTGTATCGAGTCCCTTCCTACGGGCCCTATTAAGGAGCCTTCTGGTTTTTCTTCTAAGATTTATAAGTTGACCCGTCATCCAGGGTTTTTCCTTTGGGGTTTCGCCTATTTCTGAGTGGACAACTGTCCTCAAAGGATTCCCTAATATCAGTACTTAGTCTACCTATCTCCGAATCTATGCGCCCTACAGTATCTACTGGTGGTGGATAGTGCCCGAGTTTGTTTTGTAAACTAGACCTAAATCTTGACCAGTCCGTCTTGGCCCTATTCCTAAATGTTATGGGGTTAGGACCAGGATGGTCTAAAGTCGTGAAAATATAGCGATGATCCGAGAAGGAATGCAACTCCGACACGTGCCAATTGCTTATTTCATCAATTAAGTTTTCTGAACATATAGTGATGTCAATAACCTCTTCCCATTCTCATTCTGTTAATGAAAGTTGGTTCATTCCCAGTATTTACTGTGATGAGGTTATTTGCCACTAAATATTCAAATAACGTATCACCTCTATTGTTGCAATTAGTGCTACCCCAAGAGAGATGATGCGAGTTGGCATCACAGCCTATTAAGATATTCCTACCTTTACTCCTGGCGGAAGATATAATGCGCCTCAATTCCGACGTTGGTGGAGGTGTCGGGGTATCCGAGGGTAGATACACTGAAGCCATCAGCATGTTTCGACTGCCATATGCTAAAGTTGTGGCGTCTGATGTTGATAATTCTGGGGAAAAAAGAAAGTTTAGTCCCTTATGGCATAGTATGCACGCCCTGGGTCTAGCCCCGGTCTTTGCATAAAAAAGTTGATAATTGCAGTCGTTCAAGCCAGGAACAGCATCTTTATGAGACGGCTTGTGTTGGGGCCTCTTGAGATACACTAATCTCCGATTCCCCTTTTTCTTTAGGCTTCGCCTTATCCTTTTTGGCTTTCTCAGTCGGGCCTACTGACCAGCCAATGGGAGTCTTCCCGACTTTGAAATATATTTCAGAGGTGGCAAAGAAGGCCTTCCCTTTTCGTTCTTCCAGGTAAGCCATGGACGCTTTGTCTAGACCCACCACGATCAAGGTGCCCTCCTCTGCCTCCTCACGGTGGAAGATTTCCCACTTGCCCGCATCGAGGCCTTTGTTCTGTTTGGTGATTATATTTGTTATGGCCTCGGTTTTCAGACTTCCACCCCATCCTTTTATATAAAAGGATGCCTTTGTAAGGGCTGGGTTTTTCGTCTTCTTCACAAGCGAGAGTCTTCCACCTTCCCATGGTGCCTTAATGTTGTTTATTCGGTTTCGTAGTATCTCCACACAGGAGTCAGACTCCAGTTGTAGAAACATTACGTCCCGAACAAACTTGCTGCTTTCAATATGAATTTGTGGAGCATCCTCGTCAGCTGACAATATGTACTCTACAATACACTCGTTTATGGCACTTTCCACCTCCTTGTGGTAGTGCACTGGGATTTTGCCTGATGGGCTGCGGGAATCTATTACAGCATAGCTGAGCTCTTCTGCCAGTTTCCTGCGCGCCACTTTGGCATACGTGGGCAGCTCCATAGCCCTCCTTTCGTTCGGTTTTCTCTTCAGTGATTTAGAAGCTTTCGGAGTTCCTCCAACCACTGAAGATTTTCCCGACGCCATCGCCTGTTTGGAGGTACTAGCGCCAGGTGTGCTGAAATCCTGTTCACTGATGTGTCCAGTTCCTCAGCCCATCCCGAGACGCTAATCGCCCACTCTACTCCAAAAAATCGGCATTTTCAGGGGCAAATAGGCAAATTGATATATTTGAAGTACAAAATCGTCAAAATGCTGATAAATCCGCATATCTGGCAGCCCTGATGTGAGTATATAAATATATGAATGTGAATATATGTATGGGAGTATGTATATTGCTTTCGTAGACATATTAAACCATGCATATATTACAGGAAATTATTTCTTTATTGTTAATTGTTTCTTAAATGTTTTTTTTAACGTTTGGTTTTCAATATGTATGAAAATACATAGAAAAATTCTCTGACAATGGTGCCATTGTCAGATGCATTAATATATACACATCTGCCAATGAAAAATAAGCTTACAATGTCTAGCAATTATATGACAATGGTAAAATAGACTGTTCAGATGTCTTAAAACATTATTACCTTACAGTATACTGCCAATGGTTTTTCTGACAACGTTGCGAGACAAAAATTGTAAGTTCACACGATTGCTTGACATTTGCTGACAATTTTTCTAACAATATTATTAGATCTGACAATCGTCTATACATAGCTTTAGTTGAATACCTATGGGGTAAAAAATAGTTGTACAAAAGAACAACTGACTCACATGTGTATAATGTTTAAATTTCTTTTGAATTCAGTTGTACTTTAGTGGAAAAACTCAATTAGAGCTGTACGGCAGTATAATGCCCTTTACCTGCCACGTTCAGTAATTCATCTGAATTCATAGATATGTGCAGATGCACACATGGTTGCAATCACGGTGAAAGATATATAAGGTAGTAACGCTACGGCAGATGACAGCTTTTTGCTTAACCATTGCTTGGCTACATTGATGTCTAGATATTTTGACCCGCGAGAAGATAACAAACTTTTGAACCAACTTTTTTTCCGCCATTAAAAAACTCTGAGCGAAAATCTGCAAACGTGTAGAACTCAGAGAGCAAATTTGCAGAAATTAATTCTGCTCTCTTGTACTCGTTAAAATGAGCTGCCAGACTCACAAATATGTACACAGGCAGCATTAAACTACTTTTGCACAAGCTATCGACTGTTCAACAATTTTTCAGTAATTTTTAGTTATATAATTATATTTATTATATAAAACTGTTTTCTTTTTAAAATTTATTTATTTGCTGATAAAAAGCAACACTTTTAAAACATATATATATATATATATATATATATATATATATATATATATATATATATATATATATATAACTTTTATTATGAGATAATAGTGCTGTCAAATATTGTATGCAGAATAGTAAAAATTTATATGGCAACAATCCAAAATTCGTTGGATATTTAAGGCGTATTTTTATAGATATTTAGCTCTTCAACAAACTTTTTGCATTTTCAACAAGCTTTTTACCTAGTTTTTGGCCTTTAACACTTAAACCAGACAATATACAAACAAACAATAATACACCATCTGAAAGGAATGCCAAAATGCCACATTTTGTAATCATTAGTTTTTCGATTCAAGTAAGTGTTTCAAACAAACATTTTCGACTACTTTTTTTCACCATAAAGGGCAAGAAAAGTGATACATATGCCATCATTAGATTTTCGCAGAAAGGTTGTTGTTCCAAACAAAATTTTTCAAAAACTGTTCCGAAGAACAGTTTTTGGCCTATAACCCCCAAACCATGGAAAGGGCTACAATTTGGCATCATTTAGTTTTCACAGAGTTGTTGTTGTTTCGAACAAAATTTTCGAAAATCTGTGTTTGAAACCCACAAATCGCTCACTGTTTGACCTATAACTCCCGAACCAGAATTTGTTCCACCAAATGCCTATATCACTTTAAAGGGCTACGATTTGGCAACATTAGATTTTCGCAGAGTGGTTCTTGTTTCGAAGATTCTTTTGCCACTTGGTCTAAAACTTACTTGGTGAAAATTTGAGCCAAATCGCATAACTATTCCGTGCACCTTTGAGGACAAAGTTCAAATTTTGGGAAATGTAGTGTACTCGCCTATATTTTAGCTAAAAAAATAGCTTTTCGATATGAATTATACCGAAATCCAATCGGATTAATGTGCCACATAGTGTTGAACTTGCATGCTGAAAATATTAGCCGAATCGGGTAACTCTATGCCGTGCACCTTTGAGGTCAAAGTTCAAACTTTGGGAAATTCTGTATATTTAACTATAAGTGATCTAAAAATATCGTTTTTTTAAGTATTTTCATATAAATTGTTTAGAAACTGGATATTTTAGATATTTTTAAAAGGATTCTGAAATATTATAAGTAAATTTAACCCTTTTTTGCTACGGGGGTCAAAACGACCAAATTTCTTAGCTTTAAATACAACATTTAAAAAAGGTGATATACTAATCCTGAAAAACGAAAAATATTTTTAATAAAAATATTAACTTTAGCTACTAAGGTCAAAACTACCCATTTGAAATATTTTGTTTTCATTACGAAATAAAAATATATATGAACCGCCCTGTATGTAACCTGTTAGTGCAGACCTCAACCCCTGTAAAACATGATTTTTATCAGTTGGTGTAGATACAAACCGATAATATTTAAATTTAACGGTTTTAAAACAAAAAAGTCAAGGCATACTTGATCTATTTATTTTTTTTTTTACAAGCAATTACAAATAATTGCAAAGCTTTATTATTTTAATCAATTTGACTGGTTAAACGCTCGAGTTAACAGTGCAAAGTGGTATTTTGTCAAAAAAATAGTTTTAAACAATGCCTTTATTAAGAGATGAAATTTATCTCATCGCTTTTGAAAAAAGTCAATTAACTGGGAGTAAACTTCCATCAATAGGGGATTGTCTCAGAGTTATATTTTATAATTTAAGAACTGTGAAATTAAAAATGAAAGACAGTGTACAACTGGTGGTAAAGGAGTGTTTTACTTTTTGGGAAAAAGCTCGGATTCCTACTGTTTCGTCATTTACCAAACTTTGAACTTTAAACTGTTTATTTACAATTCCATACATTCACTTTACATT
Source organism: Linnaemya tessellans (assembly GCA_951800035.1). NCBI lineage: Eukaryota > Metazoa > Arthropoda > Insecta > Diptera > Tachinidae > Linnaemya > Linnaemya tessellans. Next base: position 36,951,793 of record OX637537.1, read on the forward strand.
TCATTATATTTGAAACAATCATAACCATTTTTTCATGTGTATTGTAACGAGTTCTTTAATCAACCATGAATTGTTCAAGCATAAGGGAAATTTAATAAACATTTTGGCGCCCGAGCAGGGACCTGATTTATTTAATATTGTGTAAAATTCAAAGACCTTATTTACTGATACCGTAGTTCGTGTTATAACCTATAGAGTTATTACTAGTAACAAATTACACAAGTAATACTTTATCCAGTCAAAGTATCACAAATGATCAGTCAATGTGCGGTTTATTGCAAACTATTAAACAATTGACATTATAATCAATAATTTCAACGTAATCGTCATCACTATAATAATCATCATCATCATCATCATCATCGGATTCAACGTAATCTACCCATGACGTGCAACTGTTGCTTATGTCGTAAGGAAAGTGCTGAAAAAAAGGTATTCAAGAATTAATACTCTGTGTGAGACCAACATAAGTTGATTTTTCGCCACACTTGTTTATTGATTCTTCAATAATTGAAAGTTTCTTTCATGCTGAAAGTGAAACAAAGATTAGCTAATTTCAGTCATCTCTAGTACATTCATACATACATATTTATGTATATATTTAGGTACTTATGCACACAAATTTCCACACTTCATTGCCAACTCATTGAAAGAGATACAACAAGAAATAGCTCTTCCCAGTTGAATCTCTCTTTAAATTTCTCGCTCTCTGTAAAAAAATAATAATTATTAAAAATATTAATTACTTACCTTTGTCAATTTGTTCAACAAGTATTCAAGTTTCCATTCAATTTTCAATTCTTCTTTTGCACCTTTCGTAAAGAACTTAGTTGACTTACCAACACTGTGAACGTACATACTATATTTACAACTTGGCAGCATTTTAGGAGACTAAAACGATTTGTTGTCAATACATGTGTCATAGATCGATAAAAAGAAGAAAATATTGTGACAGTAAGGAAATTGAAGATCAAAACAAACAAAAATTAAAGTTGAACAAATGTTAAAATAATATTAATTCTAAATTAATATATTTATAACAAGAGGAGAGTGCGAAATAATAATACACATAGAAGATCGATACATTGTATATAGATAATACGTACATAATAGGTACATATATACATACCTCCATATGTAAGTACACTTATCTGTATAACAAGTAGCCAGACAGACGGAACAAATTGTGCATACGTATAAAATTTGTTATTAATAATTTCAATTATTATATACCGTATTGTACTTAGTTACATGAACGAAATTATAGATTCATTGCGTGCATGGTCTAGGAGAATCAATAAAGAAAATCACAATTAAAATCCATACATTTACAATTGCGTAAAGTGTTTAACAGATTTATAAGTAAAGCATACCCCGCAAACAGTATTACCATAAACCTAAGGCCATCGTGGTGAGCATTTATAAAGAATTTAGTTTGTGATAAATTTCATTAGTATTAATCACTTAAAGATATTTGTTGCCTCGGAAGTTATAAAATCTCGGAACTGTTACTTTCAGTGAAATTTCACATCGTTCTTTGAGATCCTTCCCTCCAACATAAATAGTTTTTAAACGAATATTTATCAGGAGATATTAAATATTTCCATTAAAAATGCCTTCAAATAGAAGAGGTGGTCGACAGAGCAGTCTTGAGAACTTGTGCCAACAGAAGACCACGGTATTGAATAATATTGCAAGAATTAAGCGTTCGATAAAGGACAAAACAATATCATATAACCCATTAGAATTAGAATGTCGTTTAGACATTCTAAATTCTTATATTGAGCAGGCCATGGTTTACCAGTCTGAAATTGATATTTTAGATCCATCAAACGATGATAGATCTGAGGTTGAAAATTTATGCGTTTCAACAAAATGCCTTTTGCTTAAACTTTTAAATCCGACGAGGAAACATAGTCTCAATGACACTGCAATCAACCTCCAAGCTCCCCATTCTAGTAGATTACCGAGCATGAAACTGCCGAAATTTAGCGGCAAGTACTCCGAATACCAGAACTTCATCAGTCTATTCGAGAATTTGGTACATAATGATCCATTCTTAACAGACATTGAGAAATTTAACCATCTCATATCATGTCTATCTGAAGAAGCTCTTGGCACAGTTAAAGCTTTTCAAATAACAGAACAAAACTATTATAAAGCATTGGCAAGTCTGAAGAGAGTTTATAACAATGCATGTCTCATATAATTGGACAATGTTTCTCAGCTTTTTGATTTGCCAGATATGTCTAAGCCTTCAGCTTCAGCTTTAACGAGCATGATAGACACAGTCTCTGCCATATATGACTCACTATTGTCAATGGGGGATGACAAAGAAATTACAAATGCGATAATAATTCATCTAGTAATGTCGAAGGTTGACAGAGTAACTCGCACCAAATGGGACATTTTGACATTTGCTGACAATTTTTCTAACAATATTATTAGATCTGACAATCGTCTATACATAGCTTTAGTTGAATACCTATGGGGTAAAAAATAGTTGTACAAAAGAACAACTGACTCACATGTGTATAATGTTTAAATTTCTTTTGAATTCAGTTGTACTTTAGTGGAAAAACTCAATTAGAGCTGTACGGCAGTATAATGCCCTTTACCTGCCACGTTCAGTAATTCATCTGAATTCATAGATATGTGCAGATGCACACATGGTTGCAATCACGGTGAAAGATATATAAGGTAGTAACGCTACGGCAGATGACAGCTTTTTGCTTAACCATTGCTTGGCTACATTGATGTCTAGATATTTTGACCCGCGAGAAGATAACAAACTTTTGAACCAACTTTTTTTCCGCCATTAAAAAACTCTGAGCGAAAATCTGCAAACGTGTAGAACTCAGAGAGCAAATTTGCAGAAATTAATTCTGCTCTCTTGTACTCGTTAAAATGAGCTGCCAGACTCACAAATATGTACACAGGCAGCATTAAACTACTTTTGCACAAGCTATCGACTGTTCAACAATTTTTCAGTAATTTTTAGTTATATAATTATATTTATTATATAAAACTGTTTTCTTTTTAAAATTTATTTATTTGCTGATAAAAAGCAACACTTTTAAAACATATATATATATATATATATATATATATATATATATATATAACTTTTATTATGAGATAATAGTGCTGTCAAATATTGTATGCAGAATAGTAAAAATTTATATGGCAACAATCCAAAATTCGTTGGATATTTAAGGCGTATTTTTATAGATATTTAGCTCTTCAACAAACTTTTTGCATTTTCAACAAGCTTTTTACCTAGTTTTTGGCCTTTAACACTTAAACCAGACAATATACAAACAAACAATAATACACCATCTGAAAGGAATGCCAAAATGCCACATTTTGTAATCATTAGTTTTTCGATTCAAGTAAGTGTTTCAAACAAACATTTTCGACTACTTTTTTTCACCATAAAGGGCAAGAAAAGTGATACATATGCCATCATTAGATTTTCGCAGAAAGGTTGTTGTTCCAAACAAAATTTTTCAAAAACTGTTCCGAAGAACAGTTTTTGGCCTATAACCCCCAAACCATGGAAAGGGCTACAATTTGGCATCATTTAGTTTTCACAGAGTTGTTGTTGTTTCGAACAAAATTTTCGAAAATCTGTGTTTGAAACCCACAAATCGCTCACTGTTTGACCTATAACTCCCGAACCAGAATTTGTTCCACCAAATGCCTATATCACTTTAAAGGGCTACGATTTGGCAACATTAGATTTTCGCAGAGTGGTTCTTGTTTCGAAGATTCTTTTGCCACTTGGTCTAAAACTTACTTGGTGAAAATTTGAGCCAAATCGCATAACTATTCCGTGCACCTTTGAGGACAAAGTTCAAATTTTGGGAAATGTAGTGTACTCGCCTATATTTTAGCTAAAAAAATAGCTTTTCGATATGAATTATACCGAAATCCAATCGGATTAATGTGCCACATAGTGTTGAACTTGCATGCTGAAAATATTAGCCGAATCGGGTAACTCTATGCCGTGCACCTTTGAGGTCAAAGTTCAAACTTTGGGAAATTCTGTATATTTAACTATAAGTGATCTAAAAATATCGTTTTTTTAAGTATTTTCATATAAATTGTTTAGAAACTGGATATTTTAGATATTTTTAAAAGGATTCTGAAATATTATAAGTAAATTTAACCCTTTTTTGCTACGGGGGTCAAAACGACCAAATTTCTTAGCTTTAAATACAACATTTAAAAAAGGTGATATACTAATCCTGAAAAACGAAAAATATTTTTAATAAAAATATTAACTTTAGCTACTAAGGTCAAAACTACCCATTTGAAATATTTTGTTTTCATTACGAAATAAAAATATATATGAACCGCCCTGTATGTAACCTGTTAGTGCAGACCTCAACCCCTGTAAAACATGATTTTTATCAGTTGGTGTAGATACAAACCGATAATATTTAAATTTAACGGTTTTAAAACAAAAAAGTCAAGGCATACTTGATCTATTTATTTTTTTTTTTACAAGCAATTACAAATAATTGCAAAGCTTTATTATTTTAATCAATTTGACTGGTTAAACGCTCGAGTTAACAGTGCAAAGTGGTATTTTGTCAAAAAAATAGTTTTAAACAATGCCTTTATTAAGAGATGAAATTTATCTCATCGCTTTTGAAAAAAGTCAATTAACTGGGAGTAAACTTCCATCAATAGGGGATTGTCTCAGAGTTATATTTTATAATTTAAGAACTGTGAAATTAAAAATGAAAGACAGTGTACAACTGGTGGTAAAGGAGTGTTTTACTTTTTGGGAAAAAGCTCGGATTCCTACTGTTTCGTCATTTACCAAACTTTGAACTTTAAACTGTTTATTTACAATTCCATACATTCACTTTACATTTCATTATATTTGAAACAATCATAACCATTTTTTCATGTGTATTGTAACGAGTTCTTTAATCAACCATGAATTGTTCAAGCATAAGGGAAATTTAATAAACATTTTGGCGCCCGAGCAGGGACCTGATTTATTTAATATTGTGTAAAATTCAAAGACCTTATTTACTGATACCGTAGTTCGTGTTATAACCTATAGAGTTATTACTAGTAACAAATTACACAAGTAATACTTTATCCAGTCAAAGTATCACAAATGATCAGTCAATGTGCGGTTTATTGCAAACTATTAAACAATTGACATTATAATCAATAATTTCAACGTAATCGTCATCACTATAATAATCATCATCATCATCATCATCATCGGATTCAACGTAATCTACCCATGACGTGCAACTGTTGCTTATGTCGTAAGGAAAGTGCTGAAAAAAAGGTATTCAAGAATTAATACTCTGTGTGAGACCAACATAAGTTGATTTTTCGCCACACTTGTTTATTGATTCTTCAATAATTGAAAGTTTCTTTCATGCTGAAAGTGAAACAAAGATTAGCTAATTTCAGTCATCTCTAGTACATTCATACATACATATTTATGTATATATTTAGGTACTTATGCACACAAATTTCCACACTTCATTGCCAACTCATTGAAAGAGATACAACAAGAAATAGCTCTTCCCAGTTGAATCTCTCTTTAAATTTCTCGCTCTCTGTAAAAAAATAATAATTATTAAAAATATTAATTACTTACCTTTGTCAATTTGTTCAACAAGTATTCAAGTTTCCATTCAATTTTCAATTCTTCTTTTGCACCTTTCGTAAAGAACTTAGTTGACTTACCAACACTGTGAACGTACATACTATATTTACAACTTGGCAGCATTTTAGGAGACTAAAACGATTTGTTGTCAATACATGTGTCATAGATCGATAAAAAGAAGAAAATATTGTGACAGTAAGGAAATTGAAGATCAAAACAAACAAAAATTAAAGTTGAACAAATGTTAAAATAATATTAATTCTAAATTAATATATTTATAACAAGAGGAGAGTGCGAAATAATAATACACATAGAAGATCGATACATTGTATATAGATAATACGTACATAATAGGTACATATATACATACCTCCATATGTAAGTACACTTATCTGTATAACAAGTAGCCAGACAGACGGAACAAATTGTGCATACGTATAAAATTTGTTATTAATAATTTCAATTATTATATACCGTATTGTACTTAGTTACATGAACGAAATTATAGATTCATTGCGTGCATGGTCTAGGAGAATCAATAAAGAAAATCACAATTAAAATCCATACATTTACAATTGCGTAAAGTGTTTAACAGATTTATAAGTAAAGCATACCCCGCAAACAGTATTACCATAAACCTAAGGCCATCGTGGTGAGCATTTATAAAGAATTTAGTTTGTGATAAATTTCATTAGTATTAATCACTTAAAGATATTTGTTGCCTCGGAAGTTATAAAATCTCGGAACTGTTACTTTCAGTGAAATTTCACATCGTTCTTTGAGATCCTTCCCTCCAACATAAATAGTTTTTAAACGAATATTTATCAGGAGATATTAAATATTTCCATTAAAAATGCCTTCAAATAGAAGAGGTGGTCGACAGAGCAGTCTTGAGAACTTGTGCCAACAGAAGACCACGGTATTGAATAATATTGCAAGAATTAAGCGTTCGATAAAGGACAAAACAATATCATATAACCCATTAGAATTAGAATGTCGTTTAGACATTCTAAATTCTTATATTGAGCAGGCCATGGTTTACCAGTCTGAAATTGATATTTTAGATCCATCAAACGATGATAGATCTGAGGTTGAAAATTTATGCGTTTCAACAAAATGCCTTTTGCTTAAACTTTTAAATCCGACGAGGAAACATAGTCTCAATGACACTGCAATCAACCTCCAAGCTCCCCATTCTAGTAGATTACCGAGCATGAAACTGCCGAAATTTAGCGGCAAGTACTCCGAATACCAGAACTTCATCAGTCTATTCGAGAATTTGGTACATAATGATCCATTCTTAACAGACATTGAGAAATTTAACCATCTCATATCATGTCTATCTGAAGAAGCTCTTGGCACAGTTAAAGCTTTTCAAATAACAGAACAAAACTATTATAAAGCATTGGCAAGTCTGAAGAGAGTTTATAACAATGCATGTCTCATATAATTGGACAATGTTTCTCAGCTTTTTGATTTGCCAGATATGTCTAAGCCTTCAGCTTCAGCTTTAACGAGCATGATAGACACAGTCTCTGCCATATATGACTCACTATTGTCAATGGGGGATGACAAAGAAATTACAAATGCGATAATAATTCATCTAGTAATGTCGAAGGTTGACAGAGTAACTCGCACCAAATGGGAGGAGCAGCTAAAGTACGAATCTTTACCCCTTCATAAAAGGGGTACCAGCATGTATAAACTGCCTACGAAAAGGTCACACCGTAACAAAATGTAAAGCTTCTAAATGTAGAGTCTGCAATCGCTCGCATAATACTTTACTGCACCAATATGATGCAACAAATAATCAATCAAGTTTTTCAAGTCCTGATCCTAACCAACCATCAACGTCAGCCGCTTTCGTTAATCATTCGTCATCTAGTGATGATAATGTAATGTTGGCCACCGCGTTAGTCAAAGTTAAGGATAGATTTGGTCAGTATGTAATGGCTCGAGCTCTTTTGGACTCCGGTTCGCAGGTCAACTTTTTAACCGAGGAACTTTCGCAGCGATTGCAATTGCAAAGGGAAGAAAGAAATCTCAGCCTCATTGGTATTGGGAGGAGTAATTCCTCAGTTAAATCTAGGCTTCAAGCTACTGTAAAATCGCGACTAAATTTTCGTCAGACTTCTGGATTATTCGATCGATTTCAAAATATCAACCCGACCAAATTATTTCAAGATCTGGTTGGAATATACCCAATAATATTGAGTTAGCTGATCCATATTTCTTCAAACCACAAAGAATTGATATGTTGATTGGCGCTGAGCTTTTCTTTGAGCTACTGTGCGCGGGACAAATTATGAGAAATTCACACCTTCCCACGTTCCAAGAGACTCTATTGGGTTGGATTGTGTCTGGAAGGTACCATAATTCTAGAAATTTCGGTAATGGATCATGCCACTTGGTTACAACTAACGATACTGAAAACGAAACATCTCTCAACAAAATAGTGCAAAAATTCTGGGAATTAGAAGAGATCCCAAATACTCTGAAAGTTTTGTCTAATGAACATCAACAATGTGAGAGAAATTTCATGCAGTCAGTGAAACTATTGTCATCTGGCCGGTTTCAGGTATCTCTCCCCTTTAAAGATGATAAAGGGTCATTAGGCAGTTCCTTTGATGTCGCAAAAAGACGTTTTCTTTCGCTAGAACGTCGTTTGTCAAAGGATCCTAAAATGAAACAGATGTACAACGACTTCATTAATGAATACATTGAGCTGGGACACATGTCTGTTACAGATGGAAAGATCCCGGCCAAAGCTCATTATTTTATCCCACATCAATGTGTATTACGGCCTCAGAGTTCTTCAACTATGCTTAGGGTAGTGTTTGATGCGTCAAGCAAGACCTCTACACAACGTTCACTGAACGATATACTGATGATTGGTCCCACGGTACAAGAAGAATTGTATTCCACTCTCCTTCGTTTTCGTCTACATAAATACGTAATAACGGCTGACATTGAGAAAATGTACCGTCAAGTTTTAATCGACGAGGCCGATAGAGATTTCCAATTAATCGTCTGGCGACCAAGGCAATCAGACGATCTTCAAATATGTAAATTAAATACCGTAATTTATGGAACTTCTTCGGCTCCATTTTTAGCAATTCGATGCCTCATTAATAATGAGCGATTTATTCAAAGATAAATTTCCAATAGGATCTGAAGTCGTCCGCAAAGATTTTTACGTAGATGATTTGCTGACTGGAGCAGATTCTATTGAGTAACTCGAGGCAATTCGTTATCAAGTAAATGAAATCCTAAACTCAGCAGGGTTTAACTTAGCAAAGTGGTGTTCCAACAAGAATCTAATAATTCCAGAGAAAGTAAAGCCATGCAGAACGATAATGATTTCACTCGTGCTCTCGGCACGTATTGGTTTCCGAAGGATGATGTTTTTAAATATCATCTCGATCAATCTTCCCAAGACCTAGAGGCCACAAAACGCAATATTTTATCAGTTTCTGCCAGGTTATTCGACCCACTTGGATTGTTGTCCCCTTTGATAATTAAGGCCAAGGTCTTATTACAAGAACTTTGGCTACAGAAAGTAGACTGGGATGATCCTATCCCGACACAATTTTAAGTCTGATTTAATAAAAATCAGCAATATTCGCATTCCCAGATACGTATTAACGTCTAAAGATTGCAGTTTTCAAATACATGGATTTTCAGCCGCTTCTATTAGAGCTTACGGCTGTTGCTTATACGTATATAAGAAGTAGAGTGGCATCTAATATTGTCTGTCGTTTATTAACGGCAAAATGTAAAGTCGCTCCTTTAAAATCAAAGTCGTTACCGAGATTGGAATTATGCGCAGCCCAACTACTAACAAAATTGTGGGCTAAGGTGAAATCTATGTTATCGTATAAAATCGAAAGTGTAAACTTTTGGACCGATTCCGAAATAACACTTCATTGAATTCGAAGTCACCCTTCAACGTTAACGACTTTTGTGTCAAATCAGGTGTCGGAAATTCAATAACTTTCAGACGATATCACCTAGCGTCATGTTCCAACTAAGGAAAATCCAGCTGATATTGTTTCGAGAGGTTGCAGTATCCACGAACTCAACGAGTCAATTTGGTTTAAAGGACCTCAGTTTTTATTTAAAGAACCCATTCACTGGCCAAAGAGTAAACATTTCAAGTTACCCGAGGACCAAAAATCGTTGGAAAAAAGAAAAATCAACGTATTTCTTACTAAAAAAGACGACTCTAATTGCATTCTTGAATTAGTCAACAAACACTCGTCATATTCTAAGTTGATCAGAATATTTTCCTACGTATTGCGGTTCGTTTTTCTTACTAAAAACCATAAAGTTGATACGGGCATATATCCTACTGCAAAGGAATTGCGATGGTCATTTCTGAAACTGATTGAAATCATTCAGAAAAATGAATACATGGACGAGATTAAGAAACTCACGAAATCACAAATTTTGTATCCAAATCTACAAAAATTAAATCCGTTTCTTCATGACTTAAATGAAGAAGATCGCTCATTTTCTCTAATTAGGGTAGGTGGGCGGTTGCTTAATGCACCAGTATCTTACGACGCTAAGTTTCCCATTCTAATGCCAAAAGGGTCTCATTTCATGACACTTTATTTGCGCAATCTTCACTTCAAAAACTGCCATGCAGTAGCTAAAGCTCCCATAGCTCTTCTTCGGGACCAGATTTGGCTCATAAACGCCAAAGAAGAATGCAGTCGAATTGTACGCAAATGTATTCATTGTTTCAGGTACAAACCAAAAAAATTAGCCAAATTATGGGAAACTTGCCCGCTGATAGGGTGAGAGCTTTACGCCCATTTAAAATATGTGGTGTAGACTTTTGCGGTCCAGTTAGAGTAACATTGAAAATTCGTGGCCGCCCGCCCACTAAAATGTATATTGCAGTGTTTGTTTGTTTCACTTCAAAGGCAGTACACTTAGAGTTGGTATCTGATTTAACATCAAAAGCGTTTCTTTTATCCTTTAAAAGGTTCATCGCCAGGAGAGGACAACCAACCAAGGTATACGCCGACAACGCTACCAATTTCGTCGGTGCCAGCCGCGAACTGAGAGAGGCCAGAGAACAATTGCTCCAACCAACAACATCATTCGCTGCCAGTATTCAAACAGAGTTCATCTTTATACCTCCCAGAGCCCCGCACTTCGGCGGTCTCTGGGAAGCAGCGGTGAAGTCGGCCAAAGGCCTATTGATCAAAACAATAGGAACCACGTTACTAACAACGGAAGAGTTGTCAACAGTCCTAGCCGAAATAGAGGCCGTGCTGAATTCGCGACCAATAGCGCCAATGTCCAGCGATCCCAACGATGGCGAAATTTTAACTCCAGCTCACCTGTTAATCGGCGAAAGCCTTCGAGCGCTGCCCAGCAGATTGCCGCCAGACGATTCGGCCAAGCAAATGTACTCGAAGAGATGGCAAGTTATTTCCGCACTCAAGCGGACATTTTGGCGGTCCTGGGTGAAAGACTACGTCCAGGGGCTTCAGGTCCGAACTCGATGGTCCGAAAAAGCACCAGATCTCACCGTCGGAAAAATCGTCGTCGTTCACGAGGACAATCTACCTCCACTACAGTGGTTAACAGGGATAATAACTGCCGTTTTTCCCGGCCAAGACGGCAAAGTTCGGGTAGCGGAAGTGAGAACGAAGAACGGAACCTTTAAGCGCCCAATTGCAAAACTTGCAATCCTTCCAGTGGGTTGAAACCTGCGGTCTTCAATGGGGCCGGCATGTTTCGTCATTTACCAAACTTTGAACTTTAAACTGTTTATTTACAATTCCATACATTCACTTTACATTTCATTATATTTGAAACAATCATAACCATTTTTTCATGTGTATTGTAACGAGTTCTTTAATCAACCATGAATTGTTCAAGCATAAGGGAAATTTAATAAACACCTACTATGTCAATTCAAAATGCAGAGGAGAAATTAACTCGCTTGTACGAGGAGTGGAGGGAAATGACTAGACGGAAAAGCTGAACAACCGAAATTTATAAGAAAAAGAGAGAAGCATGGAAAGATACACTCGATGATTTGATGAAAATCGAGGAGGATTAATTGTTTTTGTTGAAACAGAGAGAAAAAGGACGAGAAGGTTGCATGGTGGGAGTTGATGCAAAATTAAAGAAAACTGAAGAAACACGTGAAACCCGGAAGCAGCGGGAAGCATCTAAAAGAAAAATGTATCAAGAGGCTCCTTCAACATCAAAAGGTAATTTTTATAGTAATTAACTATTTATTATAAATCTGTGAAACTTTTACAAACCCAGCAAAGCCTTCTATTACCCTGTAATGGGTTTAATATACTAAAATCATTATTTCCACCTAAAATATTTAAAAAATTGTTGATTTTTTTTGTAATCATATAAAAAAATTATAGGATTTACTACAAGTAACAAGTTCAAATGAGCCAGAAAACGGTGAATCTACGGAAGCTAATGATCATATAATAGACCCAATGACCACGAGTTGTCCTGATATTTTGAATAGTTCACAAAAACAAAATACTTTAAACACAAAAAGGCCATCTAAAGAAATTTTAACGCCCAGACTTGCTGCAGTTTTAGATAAATTAAAATTAAACTCTAGAGATACTGTTCACATGCTTATTGCAGTTTTGGATGCAGTTGGATTAAACTCATCAGAGTATGTTATTAACCGCACGTCTATTCATCAGCAAAGGGATGCATTCAGAAAAGCAAATTGTACTCGAATCGGGTTAAAACTTCAATCCAATACTCAGCCACTAACGATACACTGGGATACAAAACTGTTATCTGGCATATCAGGAAAAAACGAAGACCGACTGTCAATAATTGCAACCGCTCCCGATTTTGAACAAATAATTAATATTCCTGATATACCGGCTGGAACTGGCGTTGAAATAGCATCTGCAGTATATGATTCATTAGAAGAGTATCAAGTTTTGGATAGAATCGAGGCATTTGTATTTGACACAACCGCCTCAAACACTGGCAAATTTAAAGGGGCCTGCATTATATTAGAAAAAAAATACGTAGAGACATTTTGTTCCTAGGATGCAGACACCATGTGTTTGAAATAATTTTAGCAGCTGTTTTTAATGAAACAAAAATTTGTTCATCGACTGGCCCAGAAGTCAGCTTATTTAAAAAATTCAAAAAACAATGGTCGAACGTAAAAAAGGTTGAGTATAGGACGGGATCAGCAATACCTCGAATAAAAGAAATAGTAGGTGATGATTGCACTAAAATTTTAGATTTTGCAAATATAAAAGTTAAAGAGGACTTTCCACGAAATGACTACAAAGAGTTCCTAGAATTGATTATCATATTTCTGGGTGGAAGTCCCCCTAGTGGCATAAAATTTTTTAAGCCCGGTGCTCTTCGTTTAGCTAGATGGATGGCTAAGGGAATATATTGCCTTAAGATATTGATGTTTCGCAATAAATTCCCAGAAATCACAGAATTGGAAATAAATGGTCTAGTTGAAGTTGCAGGTTTTGTTATAAAGTGCTATGCATTTTTCTGGTTCAATTCAGATAAAACGGAGCAAGCTCCCTTAAACGATATATTATTTTTGAGAAATTTAGAAGATTATAAAAAAATAAATGCACAAATTGCTGATAGAGCCATAACAAAGTTTATTAATCATCTATATTACCTTAACCCATTAAGGCCCTGCGTTGCGTTTTCGCACCACTCATTTCAATCAGCTCTCAGCACTACCCATATTAATTTATATGAAAACTAAAGATCAGGAAATAGATTCTAGTTTATAAACTAATCGACGTGTTTCAGGATTTTTTTCTTAATTAAGTTTTTTACATAAAAAATTTTTTTAAAAAAAATCAGTTTTTCTTAGTTTTTCGGTAATTTTACAAAAACAAACAAAAAAATACCAATAAACAATATTTGAACGAGTGAGTTTTAATGAAGGTAGCTAATAGATGTATATTTAGGTATTTGTTATAATAATAAACTTGGGATATTTTGCAACAGGTATTGTTTGAAAACAAATTAATTTGTTGGTTTTTTATTACTACTGACATATGTACGTATATACATACATGATTTTATAGGTGCAGTTAGAGAAAATCGGAAAAGCAATGCGAAACTATCTTCGCCTAAAATGTTTAAGAAAAAGGAACGTGGAAGCTTTGATTACTGCTATGATTCACTAAACGAAATAGCTGCTGTGCGCTGGAATGACAATTCAGGGGTCTAATTACCGCTTTCGATATCGAGCTAATTAAATCGAAAATTTTTGTTTTGGGATTATGGCATTCGATATCGATCAAAAATAAATAAAATTCGAGATGATAGCTTTCGATAGCGAGTCATCGATCGAGTGTTTTCTTTGCAAACATTGTTCGATACCAAAATGTCAATCGTAAACAAAACAAATGGTTTTCTTAATTTTAACGGCAAACAATAAATTGTGAAAAATGTAAGTTTTATTTATTTTTTGAGTTAAAACAATTGTAATTATGGTGTATATTTCAGGACAAGTGTGAAAAATATAAATTTAAAGCAAAAAGAAATACTGGCAGAGTTTATGTCCGAACACCCGAATTTAGCAAAAAACCTATTGCCAAATTGTGGACAGGGGAGAGTTGTTGCAAATAGGCTGTGGGAATCACTTACTGTGCGCTTGAATTCGTTTGGCCCACCAATTAAAAATGCTAAGTTGTGGCGTAAGGTATGTATCATTTCAGTCTATATACGTATGTATGTTTCGTTGCTTAAGGCTAAACTTTTTTTGTAATAAAGGTTTACACGGATCAAAAATTCAGTGTAAAGAAGAAAGTATCCATGAACAAGGCATCGAAAAAGAAAACAGGAGGGGGTCCCTACGAAGAAATCCTATTGTCTTCTGCTGAGGAACAAATCCTACAGGCTGCCGGCATTGGTGTAGCCGTTGAAGGTTTGTCAACGGTAAAAACGTTCGGATCAGCCAATAATACAAACGGAACTTGTAATGATACAGATGAATATTTTGAGTCTCTAGTGGATACAACGTTAGCATCGGAAGTTGATAGTGAACTGGAAAATGAAGAAGACAACACATCGAAATTACCAACAAGACCAACAAAATGCTCTACGAAAGCAGCAACGAAACTTGAACTTTTAAAATCTAATATTACGAAAGTCGAGGAGCATCAAATGAGCATGTCTTCTAAACTTGATCGTTTAATTGAATTAAAGGAACGTTCACTCAAAATAAAAGATGAAGAGCATGCTGAAAATATGAAAATCAAAAAGATAGAGTATGAAATAAAAACAATTGAACTAGAACTTCTAAAACAACAGACATAAAAAGGATGAATTTAAACGGTTTAGTAGTGCCTTTTGTGTATATTATTTAAGACATGAAGTCTATTTACGTTTACGTTATTTTTAACAGCCAAAAGTACAAATGAAATGAATAACAAGGTTGTGTTAATTTTTATTTATTTTTAATAAACAATTCAATTTATATTAAATTATACTTTTCTGTTTAGTTTTATAAATTATTTAATAATGAAAGTTTTATATGGTCTCTGATTTTACTGCCAATTTTCGTTACATTTGTTTCAGCTCCTACATCAACATCAATTTGGACTGATTCACTGACAGTAACTTCAGTGTACCTATCAACTTTGAACTTTATGCAAATGTTATGTAGTGCTGCACACACATTTGCTAAAAGTGCAATTTTTTGGGGGGAGTAGCGACTTCTCTTATCATTTGAAAGAACTTTCCAACGGGCTTTGAAAATTCCAATAGATCTTTCAACAATGCACCTGGCTTTTGAGTGAACCTCATTGAAATGAAATTCCATTGAGCCTTCAGCGGGATTCCTATATGGTGTTATACACCATGGCTCTAAAGGGTAGCCCGAGTCCCCTAAATAAGTAAAGAGAATGTTATGGTGTAATAGACACATAAATAAATTACCTAAATTTAAATTACCCAAAAGCCAAACATTTTTCAATTTTTTATTGTTGTAATAGTCTTCCAATAAATCCCTTTCATCCGAATGTTTCCATACGAAAGAGTCGTGTGCCGCACCACCATACTTAGAATTAATAGCTAGAAGCTTGTATTCGTGGTCACAAATCTAATAATAAATATGTACGTTTTTATTTCAATAAATTAAGCAACAAAATTTTTAAGAAACTTACCACCATAGAGTTTAGGCTGTGAAAACCTTTCCTATTAAAAAACATGTGTTCGTTATGGGAAGGTTTTTGAAGCCCTATGTGGGTGCCATCTATGCAGCCAATAACTGAAAAAAGAGAAATGAAATGTTAAATAATAAAATATTGGGTACGTTCGTAAATTCAGTAATTGTACAATAATCAAAGTTCTGCGCTCGAAAGGAAACACTGAGAAATATTTTTTTTTATCAAAAGTTTCTTTACACAAACACTCGCAGATTGCTGCACCAAAGGCAGCATTTTTATTACTGTTGCACTAGTTTGCACACCGGTTGCACAAATTTACTGCATTTATGAGCTCACCCATAATTAGCCTCAAGAACAAACCTCCAGGAATCTTGTATTTCCTCATAAAAGCTTCCACGCATTCATTGGATTGCTCTGGATGAAAGTTTATATTACGTGGACATAGCTTTACCTCCATTTCCTTGGCCACCTTTTTCACTATTTTACTAATCGTACTTTGGCACATTCCAATGAGGTAATCGTTACCAACTGCATGTTGAAAGGAGCCAGTAGCCAGAAGGGAGAGTGTTGCGGCTAACTGTAGCGTTGGTGGCACTGCCGTTGACATGTGCCCAGAAAAATTTAATTGCGATAAGACATAATTGAATGCCTCCTTCGACAATCTGAACCGCTGTTTAAATCTAAAAAAAATTTCAGTCAAGAATTTATTTGATCCCAAATACAAAATTTATTACTTACACTTTTGTTGGCAAGGATAGAACGTCGCTCTTATCGCGCATTTGTTTCCTAATACGCACCAAACCATGTTCATCTTCTGACTCCGACGAAGATAAATATGAAAGCATCAACATTTGTTGATCCATTTTCTATAAAATACAAACTTTTAATTAAAATAAAAAATAATTTATTTTGTACTTACATTAATTCTATTTTGTTTTGTTTATATTTCATGTAAACATGTGTTGCCACTCTACTACAAATTTAATAAAATCTTTTACAATTAGTATGAAAACTCGATTCGATAGTGATCGAATGCCATCATGAGGCAACTCGATAGGTATCGAGTTTTATTTTTGCTCGATAGTTCATTCGATATCGAAAGCGGTAATTAGACCCCAGTTGTTACTGTTTTATCAAACTGCGTATCTGTAGAGCCATTGAAACAAGCTAAACGATACGACCGTAAAAATAAAAAAATTATTAATATCCCAATGCCAAACGCCATTTACCATTATAATAAGACAATAGGTGGAGTTGACTTATTTGACAATGCGATAAATAATTATCGCATTCAAGCTAGAGGCAAAAAGGTACTGGCCACTTTTTACCAATGCCCTAGACGCAGCTCTTGTAAACGCTTGGAAACTGCATTGTGTCTTGAGAAAAGAGGAAAAGACAGCTCCTATTTCGCAACTGGAATTTAGAATGTTCGTGATTGAATCCTTGTTGAAATCGGAAAATGTTGAGAGGATAAAAGCCAAAAGCAGTGTTTCATCTCCACTACCACCTGTTCGATCAGATCGTATTGATCACACTATTGTTCGCCAACATAGAAGATTGCGCTGTCGACAATGCAACAGTCAAACCATTTATAAATGTGGGAAATGTAATGTAGCTGTGCATCCCAAGTGCTTCAATGCTTATCATAATTAAACATATTTTATGTTTTTTAATAAGTTTATGCTAATTACTTTGATTTTAAGGCATTGAATAAAAATTTTAAGTTTACAAAAAAGGTAAAATTTATATCGTTAAAGCCCAGCGTTGCGTTTTCGCAACACGGATTAACTCGGCTCCCACCGATTCCATTTTTTTTAAATTTTATTCGTATTATATTAGGGCCAAAAAAAATATGTTCTGAAAATTTCATCGATGTAGCTCAACGTATACGAAGCTGGGCCTTAATGGGTTAATGAAGATGCGTAGCATTCAGTTTATTCGATGATAGAAAAAAAAAACAAAATGGCTAAAAAAATGTTGACTTTTATGGAAGAAGAAAACCTTGAGGATGAAGAAATTTTGAAACAGTTTTTAATTAAAAAAGAAAATCTTAATACTTTCTTCGCTGAAGATAATTCATCAATTTTGATTGAACTTGTATCCAAAAAAAACGAAAAGTGTTTTGAAGAGATTCCAAATTTCAATGGATTTTTTACAAAAAGACCCAAGTAGTTGGAAAGATTGTGAAGATTATAGAAAAGGAAAATTTATTATTCAAAAACTAAAGGTTGTTAATGACTGCGCCGAACGAGGTATTAAGCTTGTTGAAGATTATCATGAGAAGATCACAAAAGATGAACAGCAACGACAATATTTATTCAAAGTAAGTTATATATAAATTTAACTAATTTACATTTAAATAATTTTTAGGTTGTTCAAAACTATCGACAACAATATACGAAGCATGCGAATTTAAATAATTTAAGAAATGATTACATTTAATCAAACTTACCGAAAAAGACCTTTCAAGTTGCCTTACTTTTTATATTAAAAACATATTTTTATTCCAATTAAAATATATTGCTTTTGCTTCTATACGAAAAACATTCATATATATATATATATATATATATATATATATATATATATATATATATATATATTTCTTTTTTTTTTAAATATTGGTTTTAAAATTTCAGTTTTTCGTTTTTAGAAATAATGTTTTACACTTTTTTTATATATTGGTTTTATAACTAATTTAAGCAAATGTGTAGTTTCGACCCCCGCACAGTGTGACTTTCTTCACTTATAGGTGGCCAAAATTCGAAAAAGTTAAGTTCTCTGATCTTGATGATTTTTTTGTATGTGATAGGCAAGAGTATGTCTGATTTAAAAATGTGTTGATAAAAACAACAAAAAACAGTAATAATGAGTATAACGGTTCTCAAAAGTTCAGTATAAGGAAATATTACATAATATGTTTTGTAGATTTGCAATTTTAGTGAAATTGTTGCTGTTGTAAAAGTTTTTGTGTGGAAATAATATATAATATAATTATAAATTCTCGATACTAGATGTGTTTTAAATAATATTGGTTAGTTTTAATGCAATATATTATATAATTGATAAAGAAATAAGTTAAAGAAAAAATCTCTAAAAAGTGAAGAGTGAAAATAATAAGCAAACAATTTAAAAGAGTGCATAAAAATTGTCCGGCAAGGTGAAGCTGAGTTACTTTCTGGGCATAACTATTTAAGTACTTAGTTTCAAAATAAAAAAAAAATTAGCTGCTACAACCTGCTGCATTCGGCTTTTTAGACAGATAATAATGGCGATTCCACGAAGTGCACTTTTTGAGGTTTGGCTAGAAAATAAAACTAACCTCGGAAAATGTGCACTTCTAAATTGTATAACAAACCTGATTGGAAAGGACGTTGACTACCCAAAACTAAACAGTTCTGTAAAGACCTTGTGTTCCCGTTTTAATGAAAAATGGGCTTCATCCTGCCGAATAAAAACTCGCTTTTTAAAGAAGGAAGCTACTTGGTTATCAAAAAGTCAGGATTTTACATTTTGCCTTCTTGATGTTGAACCTAGTACTACCGAAGACTGTAACAGAGCTGCAGGAAGACCTGCAAAAGATTTTAACGAATTGTCTCATCGCACAAAAAGGCGAAGAGCTAAAGAGCTTTTGAGTGTTACTGATTCTGACCATTTGCTAATGGCTGCCGAAATGAAATTAAGATCATCGGGGAAAAGAAACTCAGCAAACATTGTTCATCAATTGTCTACGGCCTCCCCCTCAAGAGGTACAGCTCTTAAAAAAACACAAATTTCCCAAAAAATTTCAAAAAGTTTGTCTTCAGACCAAGCGCTTGCACTTATTATAGATACTGGCTTATCGACTAATCAATATAACTTACTTAAACAGCACACTGCAAATATTAACCCAAAAATGTATCCCTCATATAATTGTATTAAAACTTCAAAACTTAAGTGTTATCCTGAAAAAATTTCAATATCGGAAAACAAGGCAGAAATTGAACTTCAGTCACTAATTGATCACACCTTAACTCGACTATGTGCTACTCAGTCCCTATTAGATGTATTGGAATCTACACAATTAAGTGAATTCAACGCAGTTTTTAAATGGGGTTGAGACGGGGCTGACCAAGCCAATTTTAAACAAAAATTTTCTGCAGAAAATGAGTCCGACGACAGTCTGTTTTCTATATCAATTGTACTTTTGCAGATAACTTCATATATTGACGGAAAAGAAAAAATAATATGGAAAAACCCTACTGCAAATTCAACCCGATATTGTCGACCTATTAAATTATTATTTGCCAAGGAAACACGTGAACTTATTTCAATGGAGGTAGAAATCATTAACAACCAAATTTCAAAATTACAACCAACGCAAATTAAAAATGAAAAACTTAATATCAATATTAAGAGTACTCTTGTTTTATGTATGATTGATGGAAAAGTGTGTAAAGCACTATCATCTTACGGATCAAGTCAGGTTTGCTATATATGCGGCGCTAAACCAAGTGATATGAACGACTTACAAGCTCTTGCCAACAAAGTGCTGATGGTTTAATGCTTAATTTTGGAATTTCCCCACTTCATTCATCGATTCGTTGCATGGAATGCATGTTGCACATAGCTTATCGGTTGGAAATAAAAGTGTGGTCAGTAAGAGGCGAAGAAAACAAAGACAAAGTCAGAAAAAGAAAAGAGTATATTCAGTCAAGATTAAGAAAAGAAGTTGGTCTGTTAATTGATATGCCTAAGCAAAATAAAGGTAACACTAACGACAGAAATACCTCGAGACGATTCTTTGAGAATTCTGAAAAAACATCTGACATTACAGGAATAGATATAAACTTGTTAAAAAGATTTCATGTAATTCTGTCTTGCATAGGATCCGGAAACCAAATAAATCCTATTGCTTTTGCAAAAGAAACAAGTGCACTTTACTTGTCTAAATATTCTTGGTACAGTATGCCAATAAGTGTACACAACATTTTATTTCATGGCAAAGATATAATCGAATCCTGTATCCTGCCAATTGGTCAACTATCTGAAGAATCTCAGGAATCGAGAAACAAAGATGCTAGAAACTATCGTGAATTCTACACCAGGAAAACTTCCAGAATAGATACGAATACGGATCTTTTACACAGACTGCTAATTTCATCAGACCCCTATATATGTAGTTTGCGAAAACTTCCGACAATAAGAAGAAAAACATTAAATCCAGAGATGCAATCCTTGCTGTTGGAGCCATCAACGGAAGAAGGCCTTGACCCGAATATAATGGATTAATTTTATTTATTTTCTTTTTAAATTTATTTTAATGTATTATAAATAATATTTGAAATAATTTAAAAAAATTAAATTAACTTATTTTTTCAGTTAGTTTTTTTGCTTAATTTTTTACGTATTTTATTATGCAAAAATAATTTAAAATACTACATAAATATTAAATAATAAAAACAATAAAAAATTTTCAATTAAAAATTTTACAATTCTGTTTCACAAATATTTGATATTTTATTTTGTTTAAAATTCTGGAAAAAATTTTTTCCCGTATATTTCAATGTCTTCCCAATATATATATATATATATATATATATATATATATATATATATATATATATATATATATATAACAAGCAGTCTGCGAAAATCTAATGATGTCAAATTGTGGCCCCTTCCATGCTCTTTAAGGTGATATAGCATTTGGTGGCACAAATTCTGGTTCGGGAGTTATAGGTCAAACAGTGAGCGATTTGTGGGTTTCAAAAACAGTTTTTCGAAAATATTGTTTGAAACAACAACCACTCTGCGAAAATCTAATGACGCCAAATTGTAGCCCTTTCCATGCCCTTTAAGGTGATATAGGTCACTTGGTGGAACAAATTCTGGTTCGGGAGTTATAGGTCAAAAACTGTTTTTTGAAAAGAGTATTCGAAAAATTTTGTTTACAACACTTTCTTCAATCGAAAAACTAATGATTACAAAATTTGGCATTTGTTTTTTCCTTTCAGATGGTATTGTTTGTTTATATCCTGTCTGGTTTGAGAGTTATAGGCCAAAAACTAGGTAAAAAGTTTGTTGAAGAGCTGAATATCTATAAAAATACGCTTTAAATAACCAGCCAATTTTAGTTTGTTGCCGTATAATTTTCATTATTAACTTGGCAGCACTCGTTATATTCAGTCTGCAAAGTCAAAATTACTAAGTTTTTTCTTCATGATAGAGCATTTGTTTATCTTTCCTTGAGAAAATTAAATCTGCAGAAAAGTATGTTCAGAAAAGTTTAAGTTCACGGGTATCAATACTCTTAAACGAGACAAGATACAAACAAACAAGAATTCACCATCTGAAATGAAAAAGCAAATGCCACATTTTGTAATCACTACTTTTTCGATTCAAGTAAGTGTTTCCAACAAAATTTTTCTAATACTTAAAAAAAAACAGTTTTTGGCCCATAACTTCCGAACCGGAATTTGTGCCATCAAGTCGTCTATATCACCAGAAAGGGCATGGAAAGGGCTACAATTTGGCATCATTAGATTTTTCCAGAGTGGTTGTTGCTTGGAACAAAATTTTTCAAAAACTGTTTTGGAAACCCACAAATCACCCACTATGTGACCTCCAACACCAGAAACGGAATTTGTGCCATCAAGTTATCTATATCACCTGAAAGGATATGGATAGGGCTACAATTTGGCATCATTACATTTTTCCAGAGTAGTTGTTGCTTCGAACAAAATGTTTCAAAAACTGTTTTGGAAACCCTCAATTCACCCACTATGTGACCTCCAACACCAGAAACGGAATTTGTGCCATCAAGTCATCTATATCACCTGAAAGGGCATGGAAAGGGCTACAATTTGGCTTCATTACATTTATCCAGAGTGGTTATTGCTTCGAACAAAATTTTTCAAAAACTGCTTTGGAAACCCACAAATCACCCACTATGTGACCTCCAACACCAGAAACGGAATTTGTGCCATCAAGTTATCTATATCACCTGAAAGGATATGGATAGGGCTACAATTTGGCATCATTACATTTTTCCAGAGTAGTTGTTGCTTCGAACAAAATGTTTCAAAAACTGTTTTGGAAACCCTCAATTCACCCACTATGTGACCTCCAACACCAGAAACGGAATTTGTGCCATCAAGTCATCTATATCACCTGAAAGGGCATGGAAAGGGCTACAATTTGGCATCATTACATTTTTCCAGAGTGGTTGTTGCTTCGAGCAAAATTTTTCAAAAACTGTTTTGGAAACTCACAAATAACCCACTATGTGACCTCCAACACCAGAAACGGAATTTGTGCCATCAAGTCATCTATATCACCTGAAAGGATATGGATAGGGCTACAATTTGGCATCATTACATTTTTCTAGAGTGGTTGTTGCTTCGAACAAAATTTTTCAAAAACTGTTTTGTACTTTAGTGGAAAAACTCAATTAGAGCTGTACGGCAGTATAATGCCCTTTACCTGCCACGTTCAGTAATTCATCTGAATTCATAGATATGTGCAGATGCACACATGGTTGCAATCACGGTGAAAGATATATAAGGTAGTAACCCCTACAAGAAGACTACTGGTTAAATAGCAGGTTAGATGACTAGCATTCCTAACTGCAATTGCAGTTAGTGTTGCTATTAGGTTTACATTGGCAATGTGAAAAAAATGACCACAAATTTTGTGTACGTGTGATCTTCCATCTTTCTCTTACTAATTGATTTTCTGGATAAAACGCACATATAGCTATACTGCTCACTCTAATAGTGATTTCTAGTTAGGCATAACGTACACATTGGTTATACCTAACAAGTTATTGATAACTGCAATTCTAGTTAGCATTCACAAGTGACCCACAATTTATTAATTTCAATAAAACATTTTATATATACATATATACATTAAAAAATATTTTAAAAAAGTTTCTTAAAGCTAAATAACGCCACTGAAGAGTCACTTCTTGTGTATGTAGTCCTTTTTGTTGCAAACGGGGCAGAATACCTAAAGTTAAAAAAACGAGCAACGTTAAACAAATAAAATTTACCAAAAATATCTATTATTAAAGTTTACCTTCATCTAGGAGTTTGTGGAGCAATATTTTCTTGCTATTACCACACTTTCAGACTTGGGGATTATTCCAGTTCATCTGCGTGTTTAGCTGAACTCCACCGCGGCCCAAAAATATTTTAGGAATTACTAATGTATAAAAATCGGTTATTATTATTTCTTTAAATTGTGTACTTACATACAAAAATTTCTTATTAAATTGATACAAAAATTTTACATTTCGGTTGTTTTTTTTACTATAAAAATATATTACATGAAAAATTAAAATATTTGTCAGAAATACAACTTCGCACTACACCACAGAAATTTGTATGAGAAATGTCAGAAATATGTTCAGGTGTGTTAGTTAAAAAGTTGTCTGTGTATTGGTTTCGGTCACTCATTTCTTGTAGGGAACGCTACGGCAGATGACAGCTTTTTGCTTAACCATTGCTTGGCTACATTGATGTCTAGATATTTTGACCCGCGAGAAGATAACAAACTTTTGAACCAACTTTTTTTCCGCCATTAAAAAACTCTGAGCGAAAATCTGCAAACGTGTAGAACTCAGAGAGCAAATTTGCAGAAATTAATTCTGCTCTCTTGTACTCGTTAAAATGAGCTGCCAGACTCACAAATATGTACACAGGCAGCATTAAACTACTTTTGCACAAGCTATCGACTGTTCAACAATTTTTCAGTAATTTTTAGTTATATAATTATATTTATTATATAAAACTGTTTTCTTTTTAAAATTTATTTATTTGCTGATAAAAAGCAACACTTTTAAAACATATATATATATATATATATATATATATATATATATATATATATATATATAACTTTTATTATGAGATAATAGTGCTGTCAAATATTGTATGCAGAATAGTAAAAATTTATATGGCAACAATCCAAAATTCGTTGGATATTTAAGGCGTATTTTTATAGATATTTAGCTCTTCAACAAACTTTTTGCATTTTCAACAAGCTTTTTACCTAGTTTTTGGCCTTTAACACTTAAACCAGACAATATACAAACAAACAATAATACACCATCTGAAAGGAATGCCAAAATGCCACATTTTGTAATCATTAGTTTTTCGATTCAAGTAAGTGTTTCAAACAAACATTTTCGACTACTTTTTTTCACCATAAAGGGCAAGAAAAGTGATACATATGCCATCATTAGATTTTCGCAGAAAGGTTGTTGTTCCAAACAAAATTTTTCAAAAACTGTTCCGAAGAACAGTTTTTGGCCTATAACCCCCAAACCATGGAAAGGGCTACAATTTGGCATCATTTAGTTTTCACAGAGTTGTTGTTGTTTCGAACAAAATTTTCGAAAATCTGTGTTTGAAACCCACAAATCGCTCACTGTTTGACCTATAACTCCCGAACCAGAATTTGTTCCACCAAATGCCTATATCACTTTAAAGGGCTACGATTTGGCAACATTAGATTTTCGCAGAGTGGTTCTTGTTTCGAAGATTCTTTTGCCACTTGGTCTAAAACTTACTTGGTGAAAATTTGAGCCAAATCGCATAACTATTCCGTGCACCTTTGAGGACAAAGTTCAAATTTTGGGAAATATAGTGTACTCGCCTATATTTTAGCTAAAAAAATAGCTTTTCGATATGAATTATACCGAAATCCAATCGGATTAATGTGCCACATAGTGTTGAACTTGCATGCTGAAAATATTAGCCGAATCGGGTAACTCTATGCCGTGCACCTTTGAGGTCAAAGTTCAAACTTTGGGAAATTCTGTATATTTAACTATAAGTGATCTAAAAATATCGTTTTTTTAAGTATTTTCATATAAATTGTTTAGAAACTGGATATTTTAGATATTTTTAAAAGGATTCTGAAATATTATAAGTAAATTTAACCCTTTTTTGCTACGGGGGTCAAAACGACCAAATTTCTTAGCTTTAAATACAACATTTAAAAAAGGTGATATACTAATCCTGAAAAACGAAAAATATTTTTAATAAAAATATTAACTTTAGCTACTAAGGTCAAAACTACCCATTTGAAATATTTTGTTTTCATTACGAAATAAAAATATATATGAACCGCCCTGTATGTAACCTGTTAGTGCAGACCTCAACCCCTGTAAAACATGATTTTTATCAGTTGGTGTAGATACAAACCGATAATATTTAAATTTAACGGTTTTAAAACAAAAAAGTCAAGGCATACTTGATCTATTTATTTTTTTTTTTACAAGCAATTACAAATAATTGCAAAGCTTTATTATTTTAATCAATTTGACTGGTTAAACGCTCGAGTTAACAGTGCAAAGTGGTATTTTGTCAAAAAAATAGTTTTAAACAATGCCTTTATTAAGAGATGAAATTTATCTCATCGCTTTTGAAAAAAGTCAATTAACTGGGAGTAAACTTCCATCAATAGGGGATTGTCTCAGAGTTATATTTTATAATTTAAGAACTGTGAAATTAAAAATGAAAGACAGTGTACAACTGGTGGTAAAGGAGTGTTTTACTTTTTGGGAAAAAGCTCGGATTCCTACTGTTTCGTCATTTACCAAACTTTGAACTTTAAACTGTTTATTTACAATTCCATACATTCACTTTACATTTCATTATATTTGAAACAATCATAACCATTTTTTCATGTGTATTGTAACGAGTTCTTTAATCAACCATGAATTGTTCAAGCATAAGGGAAATTTAATAAACATTTTGGCGCCCGAGCAGGGACCTGATTTATTTAATATTGTGTAAAATTCAAAGACCTTATTTACTGATACCGTAGTTCGTGTTATAACCTATAGAGTTATTACTAGTAACAAATTACACAAGTAATACTTTATCCAGTCAAAGTATCACAAATGATCAGTCAATGTGCGGTTTATTGCAAACTATTAAACAATTGACATTATAATCAATAATTTCAACGTAATCGTCATCACTATAATAATCATCATCATCATCATCATCATCGGATTCAACGTAATCTACCCATGACGTGCAACTGTTGCTTATGTCGTAAGGAAAGTGCTGAAAAAAAGGTATTCAAGAATTAATACTCTGTGTGAGACCAACATAAGTTGATTTTTCGCCACACTTGTTTATTGATTCTTCAATAATTGAAAGTTTCTTTCATGCTGAAAGTGAAACAAAGATTAGCTAATTTCAGTCATCTCTAGTACATTCATACATACATATTTATGTATATATTTAGGTACTTATGCACACAAATTTCCACACTTCATTGCCAACTCATTGAAAGAGATACAACAAGAAATAGCTCTTCCCAGTTGAATCTCTCTTTAAATTTCTCGCTCTCTGTAAAAAAATAATAATTATTAAAAATATTAATTACTTACCTTTGTCAATTTGTTCAACAAGTATTCAAGTTTCCATTCAATTTTCAATTCTTCTTTTGCACCTTTCGTAAAGAACTTAGTTGACTTACCAACACTGTGAACGTACATACTATATTTACAACTTGGCAGCATTTTAGGAGACTAAAACGATTTGTTGTCAATACATGTGTCATAGATCGATAAAAAGAAGAAAATATTGTGACAGTAAGGAAATTGAAGATCAAAACAAACAAAAATTAAAGTTGAACAAATGTTAAAATAATATTAATTCTAAATTAATATATTTATAACAAGAGGAGAGTGCGAAATAATAATACACATAGAAGATCGATACATTGTATATAGATAATACGTACATAATAGGTACATATATACATACCTCCATATGTAAGTACACTTATCTGTATAACAAGTAGCCAGACAGACGGAACAAATTGTGCATACGTATAAAATTTGTTATTAATAATTTCAATTATTATATACCGTATTGTACTTAGTTACATGAACGAAATTATAGATTCATTGCGTGCATGGTCTAGGAGAATCAATAAAGAAAATCACAATTAAAATCCATACATTTACAATTGCGTAAAGTGTTTAACAGATTTATAAGTAAAGCATACCCCGCAAACAGTATTACCATAAACCTAAGGCCATCGTGGTGAGCATTTATAAAGAATTTAGTTTGTGATAAATTTCATTAGTATTAATCACTTAAAGATATTTGTTGCCTCGGAAGTTATAAAATCTCGGAACTGTTACTTTCAGTGAAATTTCACATCGTTCTTTGAGATCCTTCCCTCCAACATAAATAGTTTTTAAACGAATATTTATCAGGAGATATTAAATATTTCCATTAAAAATGCCTTCAAATAGAAGAGGTGGTCGACAGAGCAGTCTTGAGAACTTGTGCCAACAGAAGACCACGGTATTGAATAATATTGCAAGAATTAAGCGTTCGATAAAGGACAAAACAATATCATATAACCCATTAGAATTAGAATGTCGTTTAGACATTCTAAATTCTTATATTGAGCAGGCCATGGTTTACCAGTCTGAAATTGATATTTTAGATCCATCAAACGATGATAGATCTGAGGTTGAAAATTTATGCGTTTCAACAAAATGCCTTTTGCTTAAACTTTTAAATCCGACGAGGAAACATAGTCTCAATGACACTGCAATCAACCTCCAAGCTCCCCATTCTAGTAGATTACCGAGCATGAAACTGCCGAAATTTAGCGGCAAGTACTCCGAATACCAGAACTTCATCAGTCTATTCGAGAATTTGGTACATAATGATCCATTCTTAACAGACATTGAGAAATTTAACCATCTCATATCATGTCTATCTGAAGAAGCTCTTGGCACAGTTAAAGCTTTTCAAATAACAGAACAAAACTATTATAAAGCATTGGCAAGTCTGAAGAGAGTTTATAACAATGCATGTCTCATATAATTGGACAATGTTTCTCAGCTTTTTGATTTGCCAGATATGTCTAAGCCTTCAGCTTCAGCTTTAACGAGCATGATAGACACAGTCTCTGCCATATATGACTCACTATTGTCAATGGGGGATGACAAAGAAATTACAAATGCGATAATAATTCATCTAGTAATGTCGAAGGTTGACAGAGTAACTCGCACCAAATGGGAGGAGCAGCTAAAGTACGAATCTTTACCCCTTCATAAAAGGGGTACCAGCATGTATAAACTGCCTACGAAAAGGTCACACCGTAACAAAATGTAAAGCTTCTAAATGTAGAGTCTGCAATCGCTCGCATAATACTTTACTGCACCAATATGATGCAACAAATAATCAATCAAGTTTTTCAAGTCCTGATCCTAACCAACCATCAACGTCAGCCGCTTTCGTTAATCATTCGTCATCTAGTGATGATAATGTAATGTTGGCCACCGCGTTAGTCAAAGTTAAGGATAGATTTGGTCAGTATGTAATGGCTCGAGCTCTTTTGGACTCCGGTTCGCAGGTCAACTTTTTAACCGAGGAACTTTCGCAGCGATTGCAATTGCAAAGGGAAGAAAGAAATCTCAGCCTCATTGGTATTGGGAGGAGTAATTCCTCAGTTAAATCTAGGCTTCAAGCTACTGTAAAATCGCGACTAAATGCACATGAATTTTCGTCAGACTTCTGGATTATTCGATCGATTTCAAAATATCAACCCGACCAAATTATTTCAAGATCTGGTTGGAATATACCCAATAATATTGAGTTAGCTGATCCATATTTCTTCAAACCACAAAGAATTGATATGTTGATTGGCGCTGAGCTTTTCTTTGAGCTACTGTGCGCGGGACAAATTATGAGAAATTCACACCTTCCCACGTTCCAAGAGACTCTATTGGGTTGGATTGTGTCTGGAAGGTACCATAATTCTAGAAATTTCGGTAATGGATCATGCCACTTGGTTACAACTAACGATACTGAAAACGAAACATCTCTCAACAAAATAGTGCAAAAATTCTGGGAATTAGAAGAGATCCCAAATACTCTGAAAGTTTTGTCTAATGAACATCAACAATGTGAGAGAAATTTCATGCAGTCAGTGAAACTATTGTCATCTGGCCGGTTTCAGGTATCTCTCCCCTTTAAAGATGATAAAGGGTCATTAGGCAGTTCCTTTGATGTCGCAAAAAGACGTTTTCTTTCGCTAGAACGTCGTTTGTCAAAGGATCCTAAAATGAAACAGATGTACAACGACTTCATTAATGAATACATTGAGCTGGGACACATGTCTGTTACAGATGGAAAGATCCCGGCCAAAGCTCATTATTTTATCCCACATCAATGTGTATTACGGCCTCAGAGTTCTTCAACTATGCTTAGGGTAGTGTTTGATGCGTCAAGCAAGACCTCTACACAACGTTCACTGAACGATATACTGATGATTGGTCCCACGGTACAAGAAGAATTGTATTCCACTCTCCTTCGTTTTCGTCTACATAAATACGTAATAACGGCTGACATTGAGAAAATGTACCGTCAAGTTTTAATCGACGAGGCCGATAGAGATTTCCAATTAATCGTCTGGCGACCAAGGCAATCAGACGATCTTCAAATATGTAAATTAAATACCGTAATTTATGGAACTTCTTCGGCTCCATTTTTAGCAATTCGATGCCTCATTAATAATGAGCGATTTATTCAAAGATAAATTTCCAATAGGATCTGAAGTCGTCCGCAAAGATTTTTACGTAGATGATTTGCTGACTGGAGCAGATTCTATTGAGTAACTCGAGGCAATTCGTTATCAAGTAAATGAAATCCTAAACTCAGCAGGGTTTAACTTAGCAAAGTGGTGTTCCAACAAGAATCTAATAATTCCAGAGAAAGTAAAGCCATGCAGAACGATAATGATTTCACTCGTGCTCTCGGCACGTATTGGTTTCCGAAGGATGATGTTTTTAAATATCATCTCGATCAATCTTCCCAAGACCTAGAGGCCACAAAACGCAATATTTTATCAGTTTCTGCCAGGTTATTCGACCCACTTGGATTGTTGTCCCCTTTGATAATTAAGGCCAAGGTCTTATTACAAGAACTTTGGCTACAGAAAGTAGACTGGGATGATCCTATCCCGACACAATTTTAAGTCTGATTTAATAAAAATCAGCAATATTCGCATTCCCAGATACGTATTAACGTCTAAAGATTGCAGTTTTCAAATACATGGATTTTCAGCCGCTTCTATTAGAGCTTACGGCTGTTGCTTATACGTATATAAGAAGTAGAGTGGCATCTAATATTGTCTGTCGTTTATTAACGGCAAAATGTAAAGTCGCTCCTTTAAAATCAAAGTCGTTACCGAGATTGGAATTATGCGCAGCCCAACTACTAACAAAATTGTGGGCTAAGGTGAAATCTATGTTATCGTATAAAATCGAAAGTGTAAACTTTTGGACCGATTCCGAAATAACACTTCATTGAATTCGAAGTCACCCTTCAACGTTAACGACTTTTGTGTCAAATCAGGTGTCGGAAATTCAATAACTTTCAGACGATATCACCTGGCGTCATGTTCCAACTAAGGAAAATCCAGCTGATATTGTTTCGAGAGGTTGCAGTATCCACGAACTCA
The DNA here is from genome assembly GCA_951800035.1 of Linnaemya tessellans. Classification (NCBI taxonomy): domain Eukaryota; kingdom Metazoa; phylum Arthropoda; class Insecta; order Diptera; family Tachinidae; genus Linnaemya; species Linnaemya tessellans. The sequence continues at coordinate 36,983,101 of OX637537.1, forward strand.
ACGAGTCAATTTGGTTTAAAGGACCTCAGTTTTTATTTAAAGAACCCATTCACTGGCCAAAGAGTAAACATTTCAAGTTACCCGAGGACCAAAAATCGTTGGAAAAAAGAAAAATCAACGTATTTCTTACTAAAAAAGACGACTCTAATTGCATTCTTGAATTAGTCAACAAACACTCGTCATATTCTAAGTTGATCAGAATATTTTCCTACGTATTGCGGTTCGTTTTTCTTACTAAAAACCATAAAGTTGATACGGGCATATATCCTACTGCAAAGGAATTGCGATGGTCATTTCTGAAACTGATTGAAATCATTCAGAAAAATGAATACATGGACGAGATTAAGAAACTCACGAAATCACAAATTTTGTATCCAAATCTACAAAAATTAAATCCGTTTCTTCATGACTTAAATGAAGAAGATCGCTCATTTTCTCTAATTAGGGTAGGTGGGCGGTTGCTTAATGCACCAGTATCTTACGACGCTAAGTTTCCCATTCTAATGCCAAAAGGGTCTCATTTCATGACACTTTATTTGCGCAATCTTCACTTCAAAAACTGCCATGCAGTAGCTAAAGCTCCCATAGCTCTTCTTCGGGACCAGATTTGGCTCATAAACGCCAAAGAAGAATGCAGTCGAATTGTACGCAAATGTATTCATTGTTTCAGGTACAAACCAAAAAAATTAGCCAAATTATGGGAAACTTGCCCGCTGATAGGGTGAGAGCTTTACGCCCATTTAAAATATGTGGTGTAGACTTTTGCGGTCCAGTTAGAGTAACATTGAAAATTCGTGGCCGCCCGCCCACTAAAATGTATATTGCAGTGTTTGTTTGTTTCACTTCAAAGGCAGTACACTTAGAGTTGGTATCTGATTTAACATCAAAAGCGTTTCTTTTATCCTTTAAAAGGTTCATCGCCAGGAGAGGACAACCAACCAAGGTATACGCCGACAACGCTACCAATTTCGTCGGTGCCAGCCGCGAACTGAGAGAGGCCAGAGAACAATTGCTCCAACCAACAACATCATTCGCTGCCAGTATTCAAACAGAGTTCATCTTTATACCTCCCAGAGCCCCGCACTTCGGCGGTCTCTGGGAAGCAGCGGTGAAGTCGGCCAAAGGCCTATTGATCAAAACAATAGGAACCACGTTACTAACAACGGAAGAGTTGTCAACAGTCCTAGCCGAAATAGAGGCCGTGCTGAATTCGCGACCAATAGCGCCAATGTCCAGCGATCCCAACGATGGCGAAATTTTAACTCCAGCTCACCTGTTAATCGGCGAAAGCCTTCGAGCGCTGCCCAGCAGATTGCCGCCAGACGATTCGGCCAAGCAAATGTACTCGAAGAGATGGCAAGTTATTTCCGCACTCAAGCGGACATTTTGGCGGTCCTGGGTGAAAGACTACGTCCAGGGGCTTCAGGTCCGAACTCGATGGTCCGAAAAAGCACCAGATCTCACCGTCGGAAAAATCGTCGTCGTTCACGAGGACAATCTACCTCCACTACAGTGGTTAACAGGGATAATAACTGCCGTTTTTCCCGGCCAAGACGGCAAAGTTCGGGTAGCGGAAGTGAGAACGAAGAACGGAACCTTTAAGCGCCCAATTGCAAAACTTGCAATCCTTCCAGTGGGTTGAAACCTGCGGTCTTCAATGGGGCCGGCATGTTTCGTCATTTACCAAACTTTGAACTTTAAACTGTTTATTTACAATTCCATACATTCACTTTACATTTCATTATATTTGAAACAATCATAACCATTTTTTCATGTGTATTGTAACGAGTTCTTTAATCAACCATGAATTGTTCAAGCATAAGGGAAATTTAATAAACACCTACTATGTCAATTCAAAATGCAGAGGAGAAATTAACTCGCTTGTACGAGGAGTGGAGGGAAATGACTAGACGGAAAAGCTGAACAACCGAAATTTATAAGAAAAAGAGAGAAGCATGGAAAGATACACTCGATGATTTGATGAAAATCGAGGAGGATTAATTGTTTTTGTTGAAACAGAGAGAAAAAGGACGAGAAGGTTGCATGGTGGGAGTTGATGCAAAATTAAAGAAAACTGAAGAAACACGTGAAACCCGGAAGCAGCGGGAAGCATCTAAAAGAAAAATGTATCAAGAGGCTCCTTCAACATCAAAAGGTAATTTTTATAGTAATTAACTATTTATTATAAATCTGTGAAACTTTTACAAACCCAGCAAAGCCTTCTATTACCCTGTAATGGGTTTAATATACTAAAATCATTATTTCCACCTAAAATATTTAAAAAATTGTTGATTTTTTTTGTAATCATATAAAAAAATTATAGGATTTACTACAAGTAACAAGTTCAAATGAGCCAGAAAACGGTGAATCTACGGAAGCTAATGATCATATAATAGACCCAATGACCACGAGTTGTCCTGATATTTTGAATAGTTCACAAAAACAAAATACTTTAAACACAAAAAGGCCATCTAAAGAAATTTTAACGCCCAGACTTGCTGCAGTTTTAGATAAATTAAAATTAAACTCTAGAGATACTGTTCACATGCTTATTGCAGTTTTGGATGCAGTTGGATTAAACTCATCAGAGTATGTTATTAACCGCACGTCTATTCATCAGCAAAGGGATGCATTCAGAAAAGCAAATTGTACTCGAATCGGGTTAAAACTTCAATCCAATACTCAGCCACTAACGATACACTGGGATACAAAACTGTTATCTGGCATATCAGGAAAAAACGAAGACCGACTGTCAATAATTGCAACCGCTCCCGATTTTGAACAAATAATTAATATTCCTGATATACCGGCTGGAACTGGCGTTGAAATAGCATCTGCAGTATATGATTCATTAGAAGAGTATCAAGTTTTGGATAGAATCGAGGCATTTGTATTTGACACAACCGCCTCAAACACTGGCAAATTTAAAGGGGCCTGCATTATATTAGAAAAAAAATACGTAGAGACATTTTGTTCCTAGGATGCAGACACCATGTGTTTGAAATAATTTTAGCAGCTGTTTTTAATGAAACAAAAATTTGTTCATCGACTGGCCCAGAAGTCAGCTTATTTAAAAAATTCAAAAAACAATGGTCGAACGTAAAAAAGGTTGAGTATAGGACGGGATCAGCAATACCTCGAATAAAAGAAATAGTAGGTGATGATTGCACTAAAATTTTAGATTTTGCAAATATAAAAGTTAAAGAGGACTTTCCACGAAATGACTACAAAGAGTTCCTAGAATTGATTATCATATTTCTGGGTGGAAGTCCCCCTAGTGGCATAAAATTTTTTAAGCCCGGTGCTCTTCGTTTAGCTAGATGGATGGCTAAGGGAATATATTGCCTTAAGATATTGATGTTTCGCAATAAATTCCCAGAAATCACAGAATTGGAAATAAATGGTCTAGTTGAAGTTGCAGGTTTTGTTATAAAGTGCTATGCATTTTTCTGGTTCAATTCAGATAAAACGGAGCAAGCTCCCTTAAACGATATATTATTTTTGAGAAATTTAGAAGATTATAAAAAAATAAATGCACAAATTGCTGATAGAGCCATAACAAAGTTTATTAATCATCTATATTACCTTAACCCATTAAGGCCCTGCGTTGCGTTTTCGCACCACTCATTTCAATCAGCTCTCAGCACTACCCATATTAATTTATATGAAAACTAAAGATCAGGAAATAGATTCTAGTTTATAAACTAATCGACGTGTTTCAGGATTTTTTTCTTAATTAAGTTTTTTACATAAAAAATTTTTTTAAAAAAAATCAGTTTTTCTTAGTTTTTCGGTAATTTTACAAAAACAAACAAAAAAATACCAATAAACAATATTTGAACGAGTGAGTTTTAATGAAGGTAGCTAATAGATGTATATTTAGGTATTTGTTATAATAATAAACTTGGGATATTTTGCAACAGGTATTGTTTGAAAACAAATTAATTTGTTGGTTTTTTATTACTACTGACATATGTACGTATATACATACATGATTTTATAGGTGCAGTTAGAGAAAATCGGAAAAGCAATGCGAAACTATCTTCGCCTAAAATGTTTAAGAAAAAGGAACGTGGAAGCTTTGATTACTGCTATGATTCACTAAACGAAATAGCTGCTGTGCGCTGGAATGACAATTCAGGGGTCTAATTACCGCTTTCGATATCGAGCTAATTAAATCGAAAATTTTTGTTTTGGGATTATGGCATTCGATATCGATCAAAAATAAATAAAATTCGAGATGATAGCTTTCGATAGCGAGTCATCGATCGAGTGTTTTCTTTGCAAACATTGTTCGATACCAAAATGTCAATCGTAAACAAAACAAATGGTTTTCTTAATTTTAACGGCAAACAATAAATTGTGAAAAATGTAAGTTTTATTTATTTTTTGAGTTAAAACAATTGTAATTATGGTGTATATTTCAGGACAAGTGTGAAAAATATAAATTTAAAGCAAAAAGAAATACTGGCAGAGTTTATGTCCGAACACCCGAATTTAGCAAAAAACCTATTGCCAAATTGTGGACAGGGGAGAGTTGTTGCAAATAGGCTGTGGGAATCACTTACTGTGCGCTTGAATTCGTTTGGCCCACCAATTAAAAATGCTAAGTTGTGGCGTAAGGTATGTATCATTTCAGTCTATATACGTATGTATGTTTCGTTGCTTAAGGCTAAACTTTTTTTGTAATAAAGGTTTACACGGATCAAAAATTCAGTGTAAAGAAGAAAGTATCCATGAACAAGGCATCGAAAAAGAAAACAGGAGGGGGTCCCTACGAAGAAATCCTATTGTCTTCTGCTGAGGAACAAATCCTACAGGCTGCCGGCATTGGTGTAGCCGTTGAAGGTTTGTCAACGGTAAAAACGTTCGGATCAGCCAATAATACAAACGGAACTTGTAATGATACAGATGAATATTTTGAGTCTCTAGTGGATACAACGTTAGCATCGGAAGTTGATAGTGAACTGGAAAATGAAGAAGACAACACATCGAAATTACCAACAAGACCAACAAAATGCTCTACGAAAGCAGCAACGAAACTTGAACTTTTAAAATCTAATATTACGAAAGTCGAGGAGCATCAAATGAGCATGTCTTCTAAACTTGATCGTTTAATTGAATTAAAGGAACGTTCACTCAAAATAAAAGATGAAGAGCATGCTGAAAATATGAAAATCAAAAAGATAGAGTATGAAATAAAAACAATTGAACTAGAACTTCTAAAACAACAGACATAAAAAGGATGAATTTAAACGGTTTAGTAGTGCCTTTTGTGTATATTATTTAAGACATGAAGTCTATTTACGTTTACGTTATTTTTAACAGCCAAAAGTACAAATGAAATGAATAACAAGGTTGTGTTAATTTTTATTTATTTTTAATAAACAATTCAATTTATATTAAATTATACTTTTCTGTTTAGTTTTATAAATTATTTAATAATGAAAGTTTTATATGGTCTCTGATTTTACTGCCAATTTTCGTTACATTTGTTTCAGCTCCTACATCAACATCAATTTGGACTGATTCACTGACAGTAACTTCAGTGTACCTATCAACTTTGAACTTTATGCAAATGTTATGTAGTGCTGCACACACATTTGCTAAAAGTGCAATTTTTTGGGGGGAGTAGCGACTTCTCTTATCATTTGAAAGAACTTTCCAACGGGCTTTGAAAATTCCAATAGATCTTTCAACAATGCACCTGGCTTTTGAGTGAACCTCATTGAAATGAAATTCCATTGAGCCTTCAGCGGGATTCCTATATGGTGTTATACACCATGGCTCTAAAGGGTAGCCCGAGTCCCCTAAATAAGTAAAGAGAATGTTATGGTGTAATAGACACATAAATAAATTACCTAAATTTAAATTACCCAAAAGCCAAACATTTTTCAATTTTTTATTGTTGTAATAGTCTTCCAATAAATCCCTTTCATCCGAATGTTTCCATACGAAAGAGTCGTGTGCCGCACCACCATACTTAGAATTAATAGCTAGAAGCTTGTATTCGTGGTCACAAATCTAATAATAAATATGTACGTTTTTATTTCAATAAATTAAGCAACAAAATTTTTAAGAAACTTACCACCATAGAGTTTAGGCTGTGAAAACCTTTCCTATTAAAAAACATGTGTTCGTTATGGGAAGGTTTTTGAAGCCCTATGTGGGTGCCATCTATGCAGCCAATAACTGAAAAAAGAGAAATGAAATGTTAAATAATAAAATATTGGGTACGTTCGTAAATTCAGTAATTGTACAATAATCAAAGTTCTGCGCTCGAAAGGAAACACTGAGAAATATTTTTTTTTATCAAAAGTTTCTTTACACAAACACTCGCAGATTGCTGCACCAAAGGCAGCATTTTTATTACTGTTGCACTAGTTTGCACACCGGTTGCACAAATTTACTGCATTTATGAGCTCACCCATAATTAGCCTCAAGAACAAACCTCCAGGAATCTTGTATTTCCTCATAAAAGCTTCCACGCATTCATTGGATTGCTCTGGATGAAAGTTTATATTACGTGGACATAGCTTTACCTCCATTTCCTTGGCCACCTTTTTCACTATTTTACTAATCGTACTTTGGCACATTCCAATGAGGTAATCGTTACCAACTGCATGTTGAAAGGAGCCAGTAGCCAGAAGGGAGAGTGTTGCGGCTAACTGTAGCGTTGGTGGCACTGCCGTTGACATGTGCCCAGAAAAATTTAATTGCGATAAGACATAATTGAATGCCTCCTTCGACAATCTGAACCGCTGTTTAAATCTAAAAAAAATTTCAGTCAAGAATTTATTTGATCCCAAATACAAAATTTATTACTTACACTTTTGTTGGCAAGGATAGAACGTCGCTCTTATCGCGCATTTGTTTCCTAATACGCACCAAACCATGTTCATCTTCTGACTCCGACGAAGATAAATATGAAAGCATCAATATTTGTTGATCCATTTTCTATAAAATACAAACTTTTAATTAAAATAAAAAAAAATTTATTTTGTACTTACATTAATTCTATTTTGTTTTGTTTATATTTCATGTAAACATGTGTTGCCACTCTACTACAAATTTAATAAAATCTTTTACAATTAGTATGAAAACTCGATTCGATAGTGATCGAATGCCATCATGAGGCAACTCGATAGGTATCGAGTTTTATTTTTGCTCGATAGTTCATTCGATATCGAAAGCGGTAATTAGACCCCAGTTGTTACTGTTTTATCAAACTGCGTATCTGTAGAGCCATTGAAACAAGCTAAACGATACGACCGTAAAAATAAAAAAATTATTAATATCCCAATGCCAAACGCCATTTACCATTATAATAAGACAATAGGTGGAGTTGACTTATTTGACAATGCGATAAATAATTATCGCATTCAAGCTAGAGGCAAAAAGGTACTGGCCACTTTTTACCAATGCCCTAGACGCAGCTCTTGTAAACGCTTGGAAACTGCATTGTGTCTTGAGAAAAGAGGAAAAGACAGCTCCTATTTCGCAACTGGAATTTAGAATGTTCGTGATTGAATCCTTGTTGAAATCGGAAAATGTTGAGAGGATAAAAGCCAAAAGCAGTGTTTCATCTCCACTACCACCTGTTCGATCAGATCGTATTGATCACACTATTGTTCGCCAACATAGAAGATTGCGCTGTCGACAATGCAACAGTCAAACCATTTATAAATGTGGGAAATGTAATGTAGCTGTGCATCCCAAGTGCTTCAATGCTTATCATAATTAAACATATTTTATGTTTTTTAATAAGTTTATGCTAATTACTTTGATTTTAAGGCATTGAATAAAAATTTTAAGTTTACAAAAAAGGTAAAATTTATATCGTTAAAGCCCAGCGTTGCGTTTTCGCAACACGGATTAACTCGGCTCCCACCGATTCCATTTTTTTTAAATTTTATTCGTATTATATTAGGGCCAAAAAAAATATGTTCTGAAAATTTCATCGATGTAGCTCAACGTATACGAAGCTGGGCCTTAATGGGTTAATGAAGATGCGTAGCATTCAGTTTATTCGATGATAGAAAAAAAAAACAAAATGGCTAAAAAAATGTTGACTTTTATGGAAGAAGAAAACCTTGAGGATGAAGAAATTTTGAAACAGTTTTTAATTAAAAAAGAAAATCTTAATACTTTCTTCGCTGAAGATAATTCATCAATTTTGATTGAACTTGTATCCAAAAAAAACGAAAAGTGTTTTGAAGAGATTCCAAATTTCAATGGATTTTTTACAAAAAGACCCAAGTAGTTGGAAAGATTGTGAAGATTATAGAAAAGGAAAATTTATTATTCAAAAACTAAAGGTTGTTAATGACTGCGCCGAACGAGGTATTAAGCTTGTTGAAGATTATCATGAGAAGATCACAAAAGATGAACAGCAACGACAATATTTATTCAAAGTAAGTTATATATAAATTTAACTAATTTACATTTAAATAATTTTTAGGTTGTTCAAAACTATCGACAACAATATACGAAGCATGCGAATTTAAATAATTTAAGAAATGATTACATTTAATCAAACTTACCGAAAAAGACCTTTCAAGTTGCCTTACTTTTTATATTAAAAACATATTTTTATTCCAATTAAAATATATTGCTTTTGCTTCTATACGAAAAACATTCATATATATATATATATATATATATATATATATATATATATATATATATATATATATATATATATATATTTCTTTTTTTTTTAAATATTGGTTTTAAAATTTCAGTTTTTCGTTTTTAGAAATAATGTTTTACACTTTTTTTATATATTGGTTTTATAACTAATTTAAGCAAATGTGTAGTTTCGACCCCCGCACAGTGTGACTTTCTTCACTTATAGGTGGCCAAAATTCGAAAAAGTTAAGTTCTCTGATCTTGATGATTTTTTTGTATGTGATAGGCAAGAGTATGTCTGATTTAAAAATGTGTTGATAAAAACAACAAAAAACAGTAATAATGAGTATAACGGTTCTCAAAAGTTCAGTATAAGGAAATATTACATAATATGTTTTGTAGATTTGCAATTTTAGTGAAATTGTTGCTGTTGTAAAAGTTTTTGTGTGGAAATAATATATAATATAATTATAAATTCTCGATACTAGATGTGTTTTAAATAATATTGGTTAGTTTTAATGCAATATATTATATAATTGATAAAGAAATAAGTTAAAGAAAAAATCTCTAAAAAGTGAAGAGTGAAAATAATAAGCAAACAATTTAAAAGAGTGCATAAAAATTGTCCGGCAAGGTGAAGCTGAGTTACTTTCTGGGCATAACTATTTAAGTACTTAGTTTCAAAATAAAAAAAAAATTAGCTGCTACAACCTGCTGCATTCGGCTTTTTAGACAGATAATAATGGCGATTCCACGAAGTGCACTTTTTGAGGTTTGGCTAGAAAATAAAACTAACCTCGGAAAATGTGCACTTCTAAATTGTATAACAAACCTGATTGGAAAGGACGTTGACTACCCAAAACTAAACAGTTCTGTAAAGACCTTGTGTTCCCGTTTTAATGAAAAATGGGCTTCATCCTGCCGAATAAAAACTCGCTTTTTAAAGAAGGAAGCTACTTGGTTATCAAAAAGTCAGGATTTTACATTTTGCCTTCTTGATGTTGAACCTAGTACTACCGAAGACTGTAACAGAGCTGCAGGAAGACCTGCAAAAGATTTTAACGAATTGTCTCATCGCACAAAAAGGCGAAGAGCTAAAGAGCTTTTGAGTGTTACTGATTCTGACCATTTGCTAATGGCTGCCGAAATGAAATTAAGATCATCGGGGAAAAGAAACTCAGCAAACATTGTTCATCAATTGTCTACGGCCTCCCCCTCAAGAGGTACAGCTCTTAAAAAAACACAAATTTCCCAAAAAATTTCAAAAAGTTTGTCTTCAGACCAAGCGCTTGCACTTATTATAGATACTGGCTTATCGACTAATCAATATAACTTACTTAAACAGCACACTGCAAATATTAACCCAAAAATGTATCCCTCATATAATTGTATTAAAACTTCAAAACTTAAGTGTTATCCTGAAAAAATTTCAATATCGGAAAACAAGGCAGAAATTGAACTTCAGTCACTAATTGATCACACCTTAACTCGACTATGTGCTACTCAGTCCCTATTAGATGTATTGGAATCTACACAATTAAGTGAATTCAACGCAGTTTTTAAATGGGGTTGAGACGGGGCTGACCAAGCCAATTTTAAACAAAAATTTTCTGCAGAAAATGAGTCCGACGACAGTCTGTTTTCTATATCAATTGTACTTTTGCAGATAACTTCATATATTGACGGAAAAGAAAAAATAATATGGAAAAACCCTACTGCAAATTCAACCCGATATTGTCGACCTATTAAATTATTATTTGCCAAGGAAACACGTGAACTTATTTCAATGGAGGTAGAAATCATTAACAACCAAATTTCAAAATTACAACCAACGCAAATTAAAAATGAAAAACTTAATATCAATATTAAGAGTACTCTTGTTTTATGTATGATTGATGGAAAAGTGTGTAAAGCACTATCATCTTACGGATCAAGTCAGGTTTGCTATATATGCGGCGCTAAACCAAGTGATATGAACGACTTACAAGCTCTTGCCAACAAAGTGCTGATGGTTTAATGCTTAATTTTGGAATTTCCCCACTTCATTCATCGATTCGTTGCATGGAATGCATGTTGCACATAGCTTATCGGTTGGAAATAAAAGTGTGGTCAGTAAGAGGCGAAGAAAACAAAGACAAAGTCAGAAAAAGAAAAGAGTATATTCAGTCAAGATTAAGAAAAGAAGTTGGTCTGTTAATTGATATGCCTAAGCAAAATAAAGGTAACACTAACGACAGAAATACCTCGAGACGATTCTTTGAGAATTCTGAAAAAACATCTGACATTACAGGAATAGATATAAACTTGTTAAAAAGATTTCATGTAATTCTGTCTTGCATAGGATCCGGAAACCAAATAAATCCTATTGCTTTTGCAAAAGAAACAAGTGCACTTTACTTGTCTAAATATTCTTGGTACAGTATGCCAATAAGTGTACACAACATTTTATTTCATGGCAAAGATATAATCGAATCCTGTATCCTGCCAATTGGTCAACTATCTGAAGAATCTCAGGAATCGAGAAACAAAGATGCTAGAAACTATCGTGAATTCTACACCAGGAAAACTTCCAGAATAGATACGAATACGGATCTTTTACACAGACTGCTAATTTCATCAGACCCCTATATATGTAGTTTGCGAAAACTTCCGACAATAAGAAGAAAAACATTAAATCCAGAGATGCAATCCTTGCTGTTGGAGCCATCAACGGAAGAAGGCCTTGACCCGAATATAATGGATTAATTTTATTTATTTTCTTTTTAAATTTATTTTAATGTATTATAAATAATATTTGAAATAATTTAAAAAAATTAAATTAACTTATTTTTTCAGTTAGTTTTTTTGCTTAATTTTTTACGTATTTTATTATGCAAAAATAATTTAAAATACTACATAAATATTAAATAATAAAAACAATAAAAAATTTTCAATTAAAAATTTTACAATTCTGTTTCACAAATATTTGATATTTTATTTTGTTTAAAATTCTGGAAAAAATTTTTTCCCGTATATTTCAATGTCTTCCCAATATATATATATATATATATATATATATATATATATATATATATATATATATATATATATATATAACAAGCAGTCTGCGAAAATCTAATGATGTCAAATTGTGGCCCCTTCCATGCTCTTTAAGGTGATATAGCATTTGGTGGCACAAATTCTGGTTCGGGAGTTATAGGTCAAACAGTGAGCGATTTGTGGGTTTCAAAAACAGTTTTTCGAAAATATTGTTTGAAACAACAACCACTCTGCGAAAATCTAATGACGCCAAATTGTAGCCCTTTCCATGCCCTTTAAGGTGATATAGGTCACTTGGTGGAACAAATTCTGGTTCGGGAGTTATAGGTCAAAAACTGTTTTTTGAAAAGAGTATTCGAAAAATTTTGTTTACAACACTTTCTTCAATCGAAAAACTAATGATTACAAAATTTGGCATTTGTTTTTTCCTTTCAGATGGTATTGTTTGTTTATATCCTGTCTGGTTTGAGAGTTATAGGCCAAAAACTAGGTAAAAAGTTTGTTGAAGAGCTGAATATCTATAAAAATACGCTTTAAATAACCAGCCAATTTTAGTTTGTTGCCGTATAATTTTCATTATTAACTTGGCAGCACTCGTTATATTCAGTCTGCAAAGTCAAAATTACTAAGTTTTTTCTTCATGATAGAGCATTTGTTTATCTTTCCTTGAGAAAATTAAATCTGCAGAAAAGTATGTTCAGAAAAGTTTAAGTTCACGGGTATCAATACTCTTAAACGAGACAAGATACAAACAAACAAGAATTCACCATCTGAAATGAAAAAGCAAATGCCACATTTTGTAATCACTACTTTTTCGATTCAAGTAAGTGTTTCCAACAAAATTTTTCTAATACTTAAAAAAAAACAGTTTTTGGCCCATAACTTCCGAACCGGAATTTGTGCCATCAAGTCGTCTATATCACCAGAAAGGGCATGGAAAGGGCTACAATTTGGCATCATTAGATTTTTCCAGAGTGGTTGTTGCTTGGAACAAAATTTTTCAAAAACTGTTTTGGAAACCCACAAATCACCCACTATGTGACCTCCAACACCAGAAACGGAATTTGTGCCATCAAGTTATCTATATCACCTGAAAGGATATGGATAGGGCTACAATTTGGCATCATTACATTTTTCCAGAGTAGTTGTTGCTTCGAACAAAATGTTTCAAAAACTGTTTTGGAAACCCTCAATTCACCCACTATGTGACCTCCAACACCAGAAACGGAATTTGTGCCATCAAGTCATCTATATCACCTGAAAGGGCATGGAAAGGGCTACAATTTGGCTTCATTACATTTATCCAGAGTGGTTATTGCTTCGAACAAAATTTTTCAAAAACTGCTTTGGAAACCCACAAATCACCCACTATGTGACCTCCAACACCAGAAACGGAATTTGTGCCATCAAGTTATCTATATCACCTGAAAGGATATGGATAGGGCTACAATTTGGCATCATTACATTTTTCCAGAGTAGTTGTTGCTTCGAACAAAATGTTTCAAAAACTGTTTTGGAAACCCTCAATTCACCCACTATGTGACCTCCAACACCAGAAACGGAATTTGTGCCATCAAGTCATCTATATCACCTGAAAGGGCATGGAAAGGGCTACAATTTGGCATCATTACATTTTTCCAGAGTGGTTGTTGCTTCGAGCAAAATTTTTCAAAAACTGTTTTGGAAACTCACAAATAACCCACTATGTGACCTCCAACACCAGAAACGGAATTTGTGCCATCAAGTCATCTATATCACCTGAAAGGATATGGATAGGGCTACAATTTGGCATCATTACATTTTTCTAGAGTGGTTGTTGCTTCGAACAAAATTTTTCAAAAACTGTTTTGGAATCCCACAATTCACCCACTATGTGACCTCCAACACCATAAACGGAATTTGTGCCATCAAGTCATCTATATCACCTGAACATAACAACCACTCTGGAAGCATGTAATGATGCCAAATTGTAGCCCTTTCCATGCCCTTTCAGGTGATGTAAATCACTTGGTGGCACAAATTCTGGTTCGGGAGTTATAGGCCAAAAACAGTTTTTGAAAAAAGTTTTCGAAAAATTTTGTTAGAAATACTGGTTTGAATTGAAAATCTAATGATTACAAAATGTGGCATTTGTTTTCTTTCAGATGGTGTAACATTGTTTATGAGTATCTTTTATGGTTTAAAGTTATAGGCCAAAAACTAGGTAAAAAGTTTGCTGAAAATGCGAAAAGTTTGTTTAAAAGGTAAATATCAATAAAAATGTGCCTTAAATAACCAACCAATTTTAGATTGTTGCCGAATAATTTTTATTATTCTGCATACAATATTTGGCAGCACTTTTATCTCGAGTCGGCAATCCACAATATAAAATTCATATACATATGTTTTAAAAGTGTTGGTTTTTATCAGAAAATAAATAAATATTGAAAGGAAAATAGTTTTATTTAACATAGATAACACAGTGCAACAGTGGAAAAAGTGCAAGGTCGTGACTATATAGGTTCGATTCTACTATCAAATTGTAGGAAAACTCTATACTCAGTTTGGTCAATTTGGTGACCGTTTTGTTTTTATGGGCCTCCAAAATTTCCCAATATTAGCACCATGCCCAAAAAAATGTGTCATCAGTTTTTGCCAAATAGCTAGTCAGTACTTAAAGATATCGCTTAACTATGTTCAGCAAAAATGTAGCCAAGAGTGTACTGAATATTTCTTGATTAAATTTTGTGGCAAAAATATATATTTTATCCCAAAATTATTTTTTAAAAAAAGTAGACAAAAAATTTTTTTTTACAATTTTTTGATCAGAACTTTTAGGAAATCCTGATTTTTCATACACTATATTCGGCAAAATTGTAGCCAAGGTGAAGCCAAACAACTTTTGTGAACATACCAATATAATCTGAACATGTCTAGATACCCAAAATGGCTCATAAAGACTGCCCTGTGGGTACATATTTTAATTTTTAATTCAAATTCTTATAATGAAACTAAAGTTTTTGCAGAATAATTTAATAAAGTATTTATTTCGAAGTAATTTTAATTGAAATATTCAATTGCAGTTATATATGTGACATAATTATGCATATTCACAATCCGAATTTTCGAAATCCTCTAATATTTGTAGATCCTCAATATCTCCATTTTCCTCTTCTCCACCGTCATCTTCCTCCTCAAGCTTTGGTACTCTTCCAAAATCAGCATCATTAAATAAATTTTTTGCGCGCCAACAAATCTCTGCCATTAGGGCATCTGGAGATTGTTTGCCTCGATATCTAAATATAAGTATGTCAAGAAGTTTTAAAATTGCATACATACAAATATAAACGGTTTTTCTTATCTTAATTCGAATGGCAATGCTGTCTGGTGAAAACGTTCTCCTTGCTCATCCGATTCCGTAGAAAGTTGTCGGCTAAAGTACTCTAGGTGATGGTGTAGCAAATGAATTTTTAGCGACATATTGACTCCAATTTCTTCAAATGCGTTTAACATATTGTTCACAGATTTGTTATAATTTTCTAAACGATGTTTCCCCAAGAAACTCACTGTTGTTTTTTTAATTGATGTCTAGGCAATCTTTTCTTTTTCAAGTAAGATGTTGTCGAATCGCTCATCTTTCATTAATCTGCGAATATCCGGACCGTTAAGTACCCCTGAAATATTTGTTAATGCACAAAAACATTGAATATAGGCATTTTTTGTACAAACCCAGCATTTCTGAAATGGAGAAACGTCTCTAAGACTTGCGAAATTACTAACGATTTTAACTTGTACTTGTTATTGAAAGGGGTTGATGGATTCTTTTGGGGCAGCTAAACTATCCAAAATGTGATAGCAATGATGAGCACATGTAAAAATCGCTAATCGTTTCACCGAAATTGGAGTCGATCCTTCAGATTGAAAAATGGGATTGAATGTTCTAATTACCCTCTTTTAGTTTATCAACTGTAATTTTTTGTTTGAAGATCTCATTTCGCAAGAGGTTTAAAACTGTAAGTCCGTGTTCCTTATTATTTTTGTTACATATAACAACAGAGAAAGCAATACACATATAGTCTGGCCATAATTGAAAATCACAAAGTAGTTTCATTATAAGAATTTGAATTAAAAATTAAAATATGTACCCACAGGGCAGTCTTTATGAGCCATTTTGGGTATCTAGACACGTTCAGATTATATTGGTATGTTCACAAAAGTTGTTCAACTTTACCTTGGCTACAATTTTGCCGAATATAGTGTATGAAAAATCAGGATTTCCTAAAAGTTATGATCAAAAAATTGTAAAAAAAATTTTTTTGTCTACTTTTTTTAAAAAATAATTTTGGGATAAAATATATTTTTGCCACAAAATTTAATCAAGAAATATTCAGTACACTCTTGGCTACATTTTTGCTGAACATAGTTAAGCGATATCTTTAAGTACTGACTAGCTATTTGGCAAAAACTGATGACACATTTTTTTGGGCATGGTGCTAATATTGGGAAACTTTGGAGGCCCATAAAAACAAAACGGTCACCAAATTGACCAAACTGAGTATAGAGTTTTCCTACAATTTGATAGTAGAATCGAACCTATATAGTCACGACCTTGCACTTTTCAAAAGGTCTTCATTTGTTGTATAGTGTAATTACTTAACTAAAAATTACTGAAAAATTTTTTAACAGTCGTTAACATGTGCAAAAGTAGTTCAGTGGTGCCTATGTACATATTTGTGAGTCTGGCAACTCGGTTTAACAAGCAGAAGAGAGCAAAATTAATATCTGCACATTTGCTCTCTGAGTTCTGCATGTTTGCAGATTTTTTCTCACTGTTTTTTAATGGCGGAAAAAAAGGTTGTTCAAAAGTTTGTTATCTTCTCGCAGGTGTTTTATTGCTGTAAATCAGTGTTACGCAAGCATTTGTTTGCCTATCGCGCGTGTTTATTTATTTAATTTATTTATTTATGTCAATAGATTTTATATCCTCACTGAATAACATTAGTAACAAAGTTTACTTATATACATATAACAATATACAGTACAACGAATAAGTTTTTAAACAAAGTAAGATTTATAACATATAACATCAAACAAAAGGAATCAAGTATTTAAATACAAGGTTAATTTTCTCTTCAGTATTATATTACTCTCAGACATTTCGATCATATGGTAGCATTTATTGAA
The DNA here is from genome assembly GCA_951800035.1 of Linnaemya tessellans. Lineage (NCBI taxonomy): Eukaryota > Metazoa > Arthropoda > Insecta > Diptera > Tachinidae > Linnaemya > Linnaemya tessellans. Next base: position 36,999,934 of record OX637537.1, read on the forward strand.
GTTTTCACATGCACGACGGAAGGAGTCATTATTGGCATATATAGAACGGTAATATTTAAGTAATAGGAGTTCAAAATTACGTGAAGGTCTAACAGGAACGTTGAAGCAAATTCGACTAAGCAAGAATTCCGAATCAACTTCACCACGAATCAGGCCCAAAATAAACAATGTGCTCAGCATTAGTCGTCTACTTTTTAAAGTTGGCAGTTTTATCAAAGCAAGTCTACTTTGATACGGCGGCAAGACATATGAGTTCCAGCCAAGACCACGGAGGCAGAATATCAAAAATTGTTTTTGTACTGATTCAATACTATTTATATGAATAGAATAACAAGGATCCCAAACAGTTGACCCATACTCAAGAATTGGTCGAACAAGAGAGGTATATAAAAGTTTTGTAGTGTAAGGATCACGAAATTCCTTTGACCAGCGTTTCATAAAACCAAGTATCCCGTAAGCTTTATTTACCATCATTGAAATGTGATCACGAAAGTTGAGCCTGTGATCCAAAAGTATGCCAAGATCCATTATTGATTGAACTTTACTTAAAACAGCAGTATCAATATGATATAGAGTCTCTATCGGACGATGTCTGAAAAATGAAATATGTTTGCACTTTTTTATATTTAATTCCAGTAAATTGAATTTACACCATTCAGAAAAATTTTTTAAGTCAGCACATAATAAATTATAACCGTCGATATCATTAAAGGAGTTAAAAATTTTAACATCATCATCATCAGCATACATCAATACCATGGAGTTCAAAACAACAGTTGGTAAATCATTAATGAAAAGTGTGAACAAAATGGGACCCAAGTGACTGCCTTGTGGAACACCAGAATTTACTTGAATGATCTTCGACATAACATTTCCAAACTTTACTTGTTGGGTTCTTTGTGATAGGTAAGAATTTAACCATTTTACAACAGAGTCACTAAAGCCCAAAAGTGATAATTTTTGTAATAAAAGGTTATGATTTACTTTATCAAACGTATGTTAACGCATAACATACCTAACAGACACAAAGCATGCCAGTAATACATTAATAAATAAATGCAGACGGATCATAAAATAAGGGATGAAGATAATTATAACTAGACAATGGTCTAGACCTAAAATAAACACATCGGCAATTTAACATATATGGAACTAGACTAGAGATAAGACTACACATAACAATCCATAAAACAATAAATATTTTACGATAGATCCTAAGTAAACAGTAATTAGGAAAATACATTATTTTTAACAAAGAATATTTTTAGCATAAATAGATGTAAAGAAACAATTTGTGGTTAGTCTTAAAAATATACTAAAGAAGGAAGTGCACATTTCAGTGCAGCGGACTCATTTCCTTAAAAAGGAAATTAACTGGGGGCTCAACCGGGATCCTTAGTTAAGTCTATACTAAAGGTTCCAAACGCCACTTAGTGAACACTGCACTCTTGATCCTTGAATCAACATTATCCTGAAGGAAAAAAGGAATAATTAATCAGGGGACAAAAACACAGTGAGTACAAAATGACTTCCAAGATAAAGAAGGAATAGTTCAACAAAGTACAAAATCAGCACCACGTATCCTGAAAAAGCGGAATAAACTGAAGTTCATTGGAATATAGTAGAATTTCATATTCACGACAATCCTTTGAAAAAAAAATAAAACTGGAAACCCGAACTAATAAAAGGCAAAAGTTCTTTGACATAACAAGAAGAATAATCCCAGAAGTAGACGCCAATAAAATGTCTGTCCAAGATTTAGCTACTCTGCAAGCTCAAGTAGCAACACTTTTGGCAGCTCAAGCTGAGACACAACGAACTCTTACAGCATTAAAAAGTAGCAGACCATTTAATGTAGAACCAGTTGAACAACTGACTCCATGTTCAAGTGGAATAACAACTGAAAACCAAATAAATTTAGAAGTATTTAAAATCCTCCCAATATTTGACGGAGATAAACGAAAATACCGTGCCTGGAGATCATCAGCATGGACACATATGGAAACCATTAAAAGATTCGAAAACACCCCGACATACAACACAGCACTCGCTATCGTACGAGCAAAAATCCAAGGCGTGGCTTCGGATATACTAATCAACCACAACACTATATTCAATTTCTATTCAATAATAAATAGACTTGACTATACATATGCCGACCAACGTCCAATGTATGTTTTGCTTGAAGAAATGAGGAAGATAACACAAGGACGAAAAGATCTGGCTGAGTATCATTCATGCATCAATGAAGCATTGAACCTAATCCTATCAAAAATTGAAATGGAACAAGGCGACAAAACAATGAAAACATTCGTTAATCAGGAAGCAGTTAGAACATTTATTACTGGTTTAAACTCAAAATACACAGTAGGTACCCTCTACGCTCAGAACCCAAAAGATCTAGAAACCGCATATGCAATTGCGAGTACTATCTACCAAGAAGACAGAAGCTTGCAATTCGATACACCAACACAAGGATATCGACCACATTCAGTGATTCATGAACGCTTGCCACAAAAAACCACGCCATCAACAATTTGAACAACGGAAGTACAGGCCAAATGTACAATACAATCCAAACCAACAATCATCATACATCCAAAGACAACCCCAAGTACAACCAATGGATGTGGACACAACTGATAGAAATGTTCCTCAACCAACACAATTTCAAAGGAACAACCAAAGATACAACAACCCCTTCAGGCAACAAAAACCTTTCAAGAGAGAAAGAATTAAACTACTCCAACAACAACTTCAACCCTAACAAACAACAAAGAATCAACCACACCCAGGAGGAAGACGACACCAATTCAACCAAAGCTGAGTACGATGAAGATGAAGACAATAAAGTAGCTTTTTTAGATTAAGGGATGGCCTACCTCATCTACAAAGACACGATAGAGGAACAGGTAAGACCATCAATATATTAATAGACTTCGGTGCAACAAATAATTATATAGACATAAATTGTAAAATAGGATATAGTAAAAGATTAGAAACTCCTATAAAAGTAAGAACATTACACGGGTATTCATACGTTGAAAGTAAAAAGTTGATAAACCTATTAAATTATGAGTTGACATTCTTTGAAATATGTAGATTCACTGACAAGCTCAGACATGATATTAGGAATGCAAGGATTAAAAGAAATAGGGGCAACTATAGATTTAGTTAAGAACAGACTCAATTATAAAAATAAAGAAAGAATGCACAAAATAAATTTCGCAGTAGATAGCGAGGAATATAGGGAAAGAATAGAAGAAATTATGAATAAAAACTGGTACACAAAGGAAAAACTTCCATACACCACTACGATCGAAGGAACTATTAGAACGAAATCAGATGAACCTATATGGACAAAACAATATCCATATCCATACTCTGATAGCGAATTTATAAATAAAGAAATCCAGGATTTGTTACATAACGAAATTATCCAACCTAGTAAAGGTGGCTTTACATGGTAATACAAAGTATTAAGATTTTGTAGAATCAAAATATTATGAAAATCTCTCGGTGTTTAAGAAAAGAGAACAAAAGTCTGTTGTAAGTATTTTTAATGTTTACACGGATGGTATAAGTCAAATCAAAGAAAAAGTATTAAACAGCTGAGGAGTGGACTTGAAAAACGAAATATTGGCGAAAATATTAAAAACAAACAAAAAAATGAATCTAAAACAAAAAGCAAAAGGAGTTTGTGTTTGCGTTATGGCAATTGCAATAATTTCAAAGCAAAATAAGAAAGTAAAGCGATTGCGGAAAAGAATGTGGAGTCGTGAATGGCTACTTCGACGATATAGTGGAAAAGATCTCACCCATATTGCAATAAAAGAATTGAAGTTGGAAGATCCTAAAGCTTTCCAGAACTTCTGCAGATTGTCCAAGGAAAATTTTGAAGAGCTGTTGTGTTTAGTTGGTCCTCAAATCCAAAAACAAAACACAAATATGAGGGAGTGTATTTCACCTTCTACACGGTAAGTTACTTAATTCCAAGTTTCTATTTTTCATAAACAAAATGTGTTTTTATTACAGCTTGTTAATTACTCTCCGGTTTTTGGCAACTGGAAATTCTTACACAGACCTTTCGTATGGATTTCGAGTCTCTGTGCCAGCTATTTCTTTCCTTGTCACAGAAACTGTTAAAACAATTTACAGCGCACTGTACAGTAAATATTTAAGTGTAAGTTTGATATAGCATACAATTTTTGTTTATTCATAATTTCTAACAAAATATTCTAAAACTAATGTGTATATTTTAGGGATGCAGAACAGCGGCGCAATGGAAGAATATTGCCGAATCTTTTTATCAAAAGTGGAACTTCCCTATGTGTCTTGGAGCCATTGGTAAGATCTTATTTTTTATCAATGTTAAAAACGTATGCGATTTACATACATACATATATCCAGATGGCAAGCACATTGCATTTAGGGCGCGATCTAAAGATGGCTCAGTGTATTATAATTACAAACGTTTTAATAGTGTAATTTTAATGGCCGTAGTTGACGCTAATTATAAATTCATAATGATAGACGTTGGGACAAATGGTAGAGCCAATGACGCCGCAGCTTTAAATTTTTCAGAAATTGGTAACAGCATTAAGAATAGCCTGTTAAATTTTCCAGAAGATGAAGAACTTCCTGGCACAACTAAGAAGGTATTTTCCATTAATTTTTTATGAAATAGTTAAAGAGTTTTCCAAACTATGTTTTTAATAGGTACCTTACGTTTTCGTCTCCGATGATGCGTTTCGTTTGTCGTCCAGAATTTTGAAACCGTATGGACAAAGAAATTTGCTAGAAAACAAGATTTTTAACTGCCGGCTGTCACGAGCACGCCGAGTAGTTGAAAACGCCTTTGGAATATTGGCAAATAGATTTCAAGTTCTTCAGCGCGAAATAAATTTATCAGTTGAAAAGGTTGAATATATTGTCCTTACTTGTTGTGCTCTTCATAATTTTTTGGCAACGGAAGATAACTCGTTTTGTGAAACTGCGAATTTAACCAATATTCAAATATGTGAAAGCCACAAAGGCAGTAATGAAGGCGCTATGGTTAGAGATAATTTTAAAAATTTTTTCAATAATATTGACGTTCTTCCCTGGCAAAATGAAGCAGTAACTAATTTTAATTTTTGAATAACAGAATTTTTTTAATTTTTATTGAAAAAGCTTATTTATATGTAGTATGTACAAAGTAATTATAGATTAAAATAAAAGAAACGAAAACAAAAAAACAAAAATGGCATTTCATAACAAATTATGTAATCTAAAATTCAGGCACATATGTAAATATATAATAAGGTACAAAATTTCTATAACTATGAGTGGGTTAAGCATCTAAATCTCTATTCTTTTTTTTATATTCAAACAATAACATCATGATTTTAGAAATTGCTTCATCTTTTAAATCTTTGTTGGTAACTTCACCCAGCTGCAGGCGAAAAAAATTAGCTGTGCCATCATCTTGTGACTGTTCGGGTTCAGAAAGCTTTTGCAAGAAATCAGTGCACTTTTTTAAAGCATCATCTGTAGTTGGAATGTCATTGCTTGAGTTATCCGTTTCTTTATCAACCTAAAATTGCAAAAAGTTCAATATCATTTCAATTTCATTTTTCGAAAAAGCATATTTTGAAAAAGGTACTTTTACATTTGTTAATAAATTCAAAAGTTTAAACTAATTTTCTGCAAAACATGTTTTTTGAGTTATGACTCTATTGCGGCAAAGGATCGATGTGTTAATAATACTTACTTTTTTACGTTTTGCAAACGATAGAGGAATTTCTAACTCGGATGAGGTGTCTTCTAAACCCTAAAGTAAGAAAAACAGTTATAATAAGCGGATATATTATTTTGAAACATACTACTAGATTATTAATAATTATGCGGAAACTGGTTTAGTTCGTTATTTACTTCTGTAAAATATAATTAGTAATATGTATAGAATATGTTTCAAAATAATATTTACGTTTACAGAAAACTATATATACTTACATAGGAAAGGTTGCATTTGCCTTTTCTTACTGATACGAAATCCTTTAAAAAACTTAATGGTTCAAACCAGTACGAAGATGGCTGGTATAAATCGTCAGTGCCTGCCCCACTTTTAGTTGCATTTTGCAATTTTAAAAGCTCCCGTCCATATTGGGATCGCAGATAATTAATTTTAGTCTAATATAAAAATTAATTAGAAAGGGTGCATGGTTTCCAACTAAACAAATACCTTTATATCCGTTTGAGTAACACTTGGTATAAAATTTTGCATTTTGGTGGCTATCACATCCAGCGCCTCTGTTCGTGCATGCTTATTGCGGTACAACGGACTTTTTGTGTTGTACAAACACTCATTCTCCTCCCAATATTCAATTAACTTCATCACAAAACTTTGGCACCATTCAATCTGTAAAAAATCCAAGAAGATTTTTAAAAATAAATGTACACTGTATATGTTTGTTTGCAAAATACATATGTATTGTTATAAAAAAACTTACCTTAACTGGCGAAAATGGTTCAAATTCAACAAAATCCATTGTTAATTAAGACAATTACACAAAGACACTGATATTTTAAATGTTTGTCTTATAATTTAATATTTTAATATAATTTTGCTACAAATTGACATTTTTATGCAGGTTTGTTTATTGTTTGTGCGGTTTTGCGATATGAATTAAGCTGATGGTTACAGTTCTACAATATTTACAAAAACAACATGAATATTTCATGAGTTTATTTTAGTTGTTTTTGTAATTATTGTATAGAAATGTTAGCACGTTCAATATATACTATTATTGCTCCCAATGTTTACTTTAAAATACTCCTATGGTGTGATGAGCATACATAAGTTTCTAAAATGGTTTAGAAAATAAACATTTACCGAACGCTTGCAAATTTTGTATCCGTATTCTCTCCTACTCAATACAATTTGCTTTTACATGATACGATTTTGTAGAATCATACAAAATTTTTTGACAAATCGTAATAGATGTATTACCATGTAAAGCCACCTTAAAAGTTCTTACAATAGTCCCATCTGGACTGTAGCAAAAAAAGGTACCGATGACCAAGGTAAACCTAAACGACTGATGGTTGTGGATTTTCAGAAATTGAATTCACAAACGATTACGGTTAGATATCCTATTCCGGATGTAAATATGACTATTCAAAACCTAGGTAAAGCAAAGATCTTTACAACATTAGATTTAGAGTCAGGCTTTCACCAAATTCGACTTAAAAAAGAAGACCGCGAAAAAACAGCCTTCTCAATCAACGGCGCTAAGTATGAATTCCTACGGATGCCATTCGGCTTAAAGAATGCTCCCTCAATTTTTCAACGATGCGTAGATGATATTTTAAGGTCATATATAGGTAAATTTGCATACGTTTATATCGACGATGTGCTCATATATTCTTCCACACCCGAGGAACATATTGAACACATTGAAACAATAGTTAACGCTTTACATAAAGCAAATATGAAAATTTCAACCGAAAAATCTCACTTTTTTAAAGAAAAAATAGAATATTTAGGCCACATAATTAAACATAACGGAATTACGGTAGATTCTACAAAAATACATTAGAATAGATTTTCCTAAGCCAACTACATTAAAAGAGCTTAGATCCTTCTTTGGTTTAGCCAGTTATTACAAGAAATTTATAAAAAATTTCGCTGCAATCATTAACCCCTTAACAACATTTTTGAGAGGCGAAAACGGTGGAGTATCCAAAAATCTGAGCGCAAAAATAAATATAGAATTAGACCAACCTGCTCTAGAAGCAATGAATAAGATCAAAGATGAACTTGAGGCCCAGGTACAATTGTTCCAACCTGATTTCAAAGAACCCTTCGAATTAACCACAGATGCAAGCAATTTTGCTATAGGCGCTGTACTTTCCCAAAAACAAAGACCTATTTCATTTATTTCAAGAACTCTCAACGAGACTGAACAAAATTATTCAACAAATGAAAAGGAACTTTTAGCCATAGTCTGATCCTTACAGAAATTATTTATATGGAATAGCAGATTTGACAATTTATACAGACCATCAATCATTAATATTTTCTGTATCTGATAAAAACCCAAATACAAAATTAAAACGATGGAAAAACTTTATTGAAGAATATGGTGCAAAAATAGTATATAAACCCGGACACCAAAATGTAGTCGCTGACGCATTGTCAAGGAAACAAATAAATTCTAGTACGAATGAATCTCAACACTCATCCCAAAGTTCACCGACTGAAAAAATACAAAGAAGTCCTAAACCTTTGAATCAGTTTAAAAACCAAATAATTCTGACACACACCAATGAAGATTCTTTGGAATCAAAAAATGTTTTTAAATTCAAACGCCATCATATTAAATTCACGACCAACGAAAATTTGACAAATAACATGAAATTAATATTGAAACCAAAGGCGATTAATGCATTGCTCGTCGACGCAGAGACAATGTTTAATATTAGGGATATATTGAAAGAAACCTTCCCTACAGTAAAATTTGTAGAAGCGAACAATTTAGTCGAGGATATATTAGACGAAGAAAGACAGAAACTGCTAGTTAAACAAATTCATGAGAGAGCTCATAGAAATGTACGGAATAATATTTTAGAACTAGAAAGAGAATATTTTTGGCCCGACTTAGAAAAACATTGCCACGAATTTAATAATAACTGCGAGTCATGTCCAACTCACAACTACGACAGACAAGCTAACAAAATTCCTATTGGCGAAGCACCAATACCTAGAAAACCTGGTGAGAATATACATATGGATATATTTTACTTCAGCGGTCAAATGTTTATAATCAGTTTAGACAAGTTCTCTAAATTTTGTCATATACGACACATACCGACAAAAAAGGACATGTATAAAAATATTGACGAGGTTCTCTCTCTCACTTACCCGAACGCTAAATTCGTCGTTACCGATAACGAAGCAAGTTTTAATGGAATTTTAGCTAACCAAATATACGAAAGACTCCATATACAGCATGTAGTTACAGCCCCATTTCATTCAACAACAAACGGTCAAGTCGAACGTATACACAGTACAATCATCGAACTCGCAAACTTGTTATCACAAAAGGGAATTAATGCTCCTAATGAAAAAATATTTGAGGCAGTTCGCCAATACAATAAGACTATAGACTCAGTCACTAAAGAAAAACCCGAGGACGTGTTCTTTAATCAGCGGGCGTATCCTCATATATACGATTTGATTAAGGACGCTCAAACAAAAACTTTGGCCTACCACAATAAGAAGCGCAAATTTATCCAATATAAAAAAGGAGACATTATTTACTCCTGGACGCATAGAAGAAGTAAAGACGTAGCTAAATTTCAAAAACATATTGTTGAGACAGACAACGGCGAAACCATTACCACATCCAGAAAATTAATAATACACAAGGACAACATTAGAAGTAAACATGTCAGCAAAGATAGTGATCCTATTAACGGTAATCCAACTCATACTAGCGAATAATATAAATAATTGATCTAAAAAATAAAAAATATGTCTTAATTGAAGACAACCAAGTATATTTACACAAGAACTATGAATACCTGTACCATGTTGTAAACTTTACATAAATATTAAAACCATACGAAAATATAATGAAAAATGCATACAACACAAAAGAAAATATAGAACTTTAATTAAGAAAATTGAAAATTTAAAAACACAATTAACAAACAATAGAAATAAGATATCTCTAAACTTTTTAGGATCAGCTCTTAAATTTATCAATGGTACTCCAGATCATAACGATGAAATTGAAATAAAAACTAGATTAAACCAACTTGTAGAAAATAGTAATCAACAAAGAATAATTAACTCACAATTTGAAAAAATATTAAATAATATCAGCATTGAAAAAATAAACGAAGAATTAATATTAAACGAAGTTTACAATGAATTAATAACATTAACTAATACAATTAATTTTGCAAAAAATAATAACTTTTATTCAGGAACATTAAATCTAGAGGAAATTGAATCCATTATAAAAATTCCTGTAATTAATATACTCGAATATTCAGATATACATGTTTGTGAATTTAGCCAAGCAATTTTTGTAATACTATATAAATATCCTATTATCGAAGAAGAATGTAAACTGTACAAAATCTATCCCTTAGCAAATAAACTCGGAAAATTATTATTAGATGATAATATTGCTTATTGATAATATTTTTGCTACAGGCCCTTCGTCGGGCCTGTAGCAAAAATTAGCCGGCGAAGTAAAAAGTTGAAATAGCTACAAAAAAACTGTCTATCTTCTCAGCTTTCCTAATCTGTCCCCTAAATACTATCCCCTCGTTTTCAGTTCCAGCGCAATGCATTGCATATATATGGGACATCCCCTGAGTGCTGGTCCTACTCCTAAAAAAAAAAAAAAATAATTATCAAAGAATAACTAAATGTAAAAATGTTATTGGTACCCATATATGTAAAATTGAATCTAAAGATAATTGCACACTAACTATTTTAAACAACGAACCTGCACAATGTAAAACAAAACTTGAGAATAACCCGGACATCGAAGACTTGGGTAATGGAAATATTTTTATCGATAATAAACATACATTAAACAACCTAACTATAAACGGACCACATTTGGTGCAGTTTGACCAAAACATAACTGTAGATGACAAAATATACTTTAACGAAAAACAAAGAATTTATGACATCATTCATAAAAAACACAATGAAAAATTAAGTATACTCGAAGTCCTGTATACAGACTCAGAAAATAAATTTACAAATATTCAAGAAATATCTACATTATTCATCCTTTTAGAGGAACATCCATTTATAACCACACTACACATAATTTTAATATTTACAATACTTCTAGCAATAATCTACTCCTTGGTACAGCTTTGCAAATGCTACAGAGCACAACAAAAGAGAAAGGCACAAGAATTATATAACAGACATTACGAGGCAGAATTACTTAGACTTCAGATTCAGGTATAAAAAGGAGGACGTTTTCTTTTCGACACAGGGGAGAGTTAACGCATAACATACCTAACAGACACAAAGCATGCCAGTAATACATTAATAAATAAATGCAGACGGATCATAAAATAAGGGATGAAGATAATTATAACTAGACAATGGTCTAGACCTAAAATAAACACATCGGCAATTTAACATATATGGAACTAGACTAGAGATAAGACTACACATAATAATCCATAAAACAATAAAAAGTTTACGATAGATCCTAAGTAAACAGTAATTAGGAAAATACATTATTTTTAACATAGAATATTTTGAGCATAAATAGATGTAAAGAAACAATTTTTGGTTAGTCTTAAAAATATACTAAATAAAGAAGTGCACGTTTCAGTGCAGCGGAAAAAACAAAATATATTTTTTTTACTCATTTCCTTAAAAAGGAAATTAACTCGCGCGATAGGAAAAGGAATTCTGCTTGCGCAGCCCATTCTCTTGTTGAAACACGTATACTGTAAACAACAAATTGTTTCTCTCGCGCTCTTCAAGTTTCTTCAAACAAATTATAAGTAGCAGGAATGGATAACGTATGTATGTATATTGTCTGTTAATGCGTTAGCTAGTTAGTCTGTCTGTTCGGTAGTTTGAAAAAAATTATTTTATAAATATATTTCCAGTTCTAACTAGCGAAGCCAGAATTTTTTTTCCTACACAAACGTATGTTTATGTGTTATATTATTGTAAAACTTGATTGCATATGAAAAGTAAGACTGTACAGACTTTTCCAACCCTGTTCAGTTGTTTCACTGCTTCAAATACATTGTAAATGTGTTTATGTAGTGGTGCGTAACACTGCTGTAAATATTGGGTCATGAGTTTACACCAGTGTTACGCACCACATCATAAACACATTTACAATGTGTTGTGTAGTCACCACTAAAATAAAGTGGTGCCTGTCAACTACATAAATTGACATCATTGAATGTTGCAACGATGTTTGCCGGGCTCTCTTTTTTTCTGGCTGTCTAGGCGTCCACACGACATACAAAAGGTAATACTGAATTAAATACAAACATAAAAATTGGCGACGAGAATAAAACTACAAGCGGGGAAAAAAATAAAATGGCGTCCAAATATGGCGAGCTGAGTTCGTTCGATGTCGCAAGTGGAAACTGGAGCGTCTATTTGGAACAAATGAATTTTTTTTTTTTGGCGAATAGCGTGGGGAACGAGACAATCAAAAAGGCCATATTCTTATCATCATGTGGAGTAGAGACGTACACTCTGCTAAAATCTATTGCTACACCCAGCAATATTTATCTGAAGGTTTCACATTCCAGATGGCAATAGACTTACTGTCAAAGCACTTCTGTCCACCACCTAACCAGATTATACAACGGTACCAGTTTTATCGAAGAGACCAAAGAGAAGGCGAGTCAATACCAGAGTTTTTGGCAGCGCTACGTAAGTTAAGCCAGTATTGCGAGTTCAAGGATTTGGACGACATGTTGCGCGACAGGTTAGTATGTGGTATCCGGGACGAAAACTTACAAAAACGGCTGTTGTCGAACGATAAGTTAACGTTAAAAATTGCCCAAGAAGAGGCTGTAGCAATCGAGGAGGCACATAAGAATATGTCTGCCCTAAAGATGCCAGTTGGTCAGAAGAATATTAACAAAATCAGCAGCGGGAAGAACGTTCAACACCAGAGTCGCAAATGCTACCGCTGTAACGGGGACCACAGGCCAGACCAGTGCAAGTTTAAAGACGTAGAATGTCGTTTTTGCAAAAATCGGGGTCACATAGAGAGAGCCTGCATCACAAAGTTGAAGTCCGGTAAGAAGGGTAGGACAAAGAATTATAGATCCAGTAACCCAGGGGTAAACGCAATTAAATCAGATGTGATGGCGGATGAAGATGAGTATGTGTTGTGTGTAAGGGACAACGAAATGTCACCCATTAAGAAGACCCTAATGATTTGTGGGCAACCAGTAGAAATGGAGGTGGATTCCGGTGCCACCTATTCTATTATTGGTGAGGACGTATTCAAGAAAAGATTTAGTAATTTGAAGCTAGAACGAAGTAAGGTGCAGTTGAAAGCGTGGGGTGCCAGCAAAAATTTGAAAGTTTGTGGTGAGATTGAGGTACGGGTGTCGTGTGGCAAAGAGCAGAAAAATCTAAAACTATTTGTATGTGGTGGAAATGGTCCCGCCTTAATAGGGAGGAATTGGTTTCAGGAGCTGGGGATTCGTGTAACCAGTCCTATTTGCAATATTCACACTGAAGGTCCGGTGGAAATCTCAGAGTTTAATTCGGTGTTTGATAATCAGTTGGGAGATTATAAGGGTGAGCCTATAAAGTTAGTAACGAAGAATAACTGCAAACCCAAGTTTTATCGCTATCGTCAAGTACCTTTTGCGTTGAAGCCAAAGATAGAGGAGTCGCTGAAGTTGATGATAGATGAAGGGGTACTGCGTCAAACTAGTTTTAGTGAATGGGCCACACCGGTTGTGCCTGTAAAAAAACCAGATGGCAGCATTAGGCTTTGTGGTGATTATAAGTGCACCGTAAATCAAATGATTTGCCCCGAGACATACCCATTGCCAACAAATACGGAGGTATTTTCAGCATTGGCAAATTGCAAGTGGTTTTCCAGGTTGGATTTAGATCGTGCTTATACTCAAGTCAAAGTGGATGACAATTCGGCAAAGATGCTTACTTTAAACACGCACCGAGGTCTTTTTGAAGTTACCCGTTTACCATTCGGAGTTTCAACAGCACCGAGCATTTTTCAACGTATAATGGAGGGCCTTTTAGGAAATATATCGGGAGTTGTCGTATACTTGGACGACATCCTGATAGGGGGTGCTACTAAGGAGGAAATGTGGAAGCGAACACAAGTTACCTTGAAGCGTATACAAGAAGCGGGATTAAAGCTTAAGAAATCGAAATGTATTTTTGCGGTGAACGAGTTGACATTCCTGGGTTTCCACATAGATGGAACGGGGATCCGACCAACAGATGATAAGATAAAAGCAATTGCAGATGCACCCAAACCAGAAAATTTAACACAGTTGCAAGCATTTTTGGGCCTAATTACGTTTTATGATAGGTTTATGCCAAACAAGGGGCGAGTACTGGAACCTCTTTACAAATTGCTACGGAAAGATGAAAAATTTATTTGGGCTAAGGAACAGCAAGCTAGTTTTAACAGGGACAAGGAGATGCTAACATCAGAGAATTTTTTAGTACACTACTCAACAAAGCTACCTCTAGTCTTATGTGGAGACGCATCACCTTATGGAGTGGGAGCCGTTTTGGCTCACATAATGCCAGATGGTGGGGAAGCACCTATAGCTTTCGGGTCAAGAACGCTACAACCGGCAGAAAAGAACTACGCCCAATTAGACAAGGAAGCACTTTCAATAATCTTTGGCATAAAAAAGTTTCATCAGTTTTTGAGTGGCCGCGAATTAACAATAATTACGGATCATAAGCCCCTAGTGGGACTTTTTGATCCAAAAAAGCCAATATCGCAACACATCTCACCCAGAATGTTACGATGGTCACTGATGTTGGGTGCCTATTAATATGACATCAAGTACCGTGAAGGGAAAAATCACCAGAACGCGGATGCTTTGAGTCGATTGCCGATAAATCATCTTAAATTCCAAGTTCCAGAAATCCCAGAAATTTTGTATTGCGGCGAAGGAGAAAAGCAATTTTTAGTTACATCCCGGGAAATTGCAGATCATACTAGGAGGGATCCAGTATTGTCTCATTTACTTAAACATATTAAGGAAAAATATTCTAGTTTTCCAGATAGCTCAGAAAAGTTTAAGCCCTACTCCACCAGAATAAATGAACTGTCAGTAAATAACCAATGTTTATTATGGGGCGCTCGAGTTATAATTCCAAGAAGGCTACGTCCCCGGTTATTGGAAATGCTACATGAGGTACACCAGGGCTGACGGCAATGAAAGCCATAGCACGAAGTTATTTTTGGTGGCCTGGTCTTGATGAAGACATCGAAATGACGGCAAGACAGTGTGTGAAATGCGCTCAGAACAGTAAGCACCCCCCCAGCAGCAAAACCATGGCCAACAACATCCAAACCCTGGTCCAGACTACATATCGACTATGCCGGTCCATTTATGGATAACAATTTTCTAATTATTGTTGATTCATTTAGTAAGTGGGTAGACGTGAAAGTCACTAGAAATACCAGCTCCTCAAAAACAATCGAATTACTAAGAGATGTGTTTGCAACACATGGTCTACCGGATACAGTTGTGTCCGATAATGGGCGAAATTTTGTGTCGGAAGAGCTTAAAGTCTTTTTAAAAGCAAATGGAATCACACATATTTGCACAGCCCCATACCACCCATCCTCAAACGGACAAGCGGAAAGGTTCGTGCAAACTATAAAAAACCACCTGAAGAAAATGTCGCCCTCCAAAATTAATAAAAATTTAGCAAACTTATTATTACGCCTTCGTACTACACCAACAGTAACTTCAGTTAGCCCAGCCGAACTCTTGATGGGTAGGAGATTGAAGACTGTTTTTAATCACGTATATCCCGACAGTAAGCAAAACCAGCAATAAATTGAGCCTGAGAAAACCGTGAGAAGTTTCCAGACTGGCGATGAGGTCTGGTACAGAAATTTTGGAAAAGGGGAGAGATGGTTACCTGGAACCATTCAAACGACAAGTGCCCGAAATTATGAAGTCAGTGGAAATGGTAAGGTACAAGTGAGACATATCGACCAGTTGCGAAATCGTGTTTCCGGGGCACATATACCTAGCGAGGATGGAAATCCACAACAACTAAGATTACCTATGGAGGAGGCTGAACTACTTCTTCCATCCGAATCAGCATCATCTAGCCAGGAGGTGAGCGAAAGTCAGCAAGGGTCGCGGGATACTTTAACTGAAAACACCACGCCAGAGCCAGGGGCTGAAGAATCCAAATCAACAGAAGTGACTGCAGAAACTCCACGTCCTGCCCGGGTAAGGAAGGCCCCAAAACGGTATGATGATTTCTTGATGGGGGAGGAACTGTTGTGTAGTCAACACTAAAATAAAGTGGTGCCTGTCAACTACATAAATTAACATCATTGAATGTTGCAACGATGTTTGCCGGGCTCTCTTTTTTTCTGGCTGTCTAGGCGTCCACATGACATACAAAAGGTAATACTGAATTAAATACAAACATAAAACAATGTATTTGAAGCAGCGAAACAACTGAACTGAAGGTCTGTACAGTCTTACTTTTCATATGCAATCAAATTTTACAATAATATAACACATAAACATACGTTTGTGTAGGAGAAAAAATCAATGAGTGTTCGAACTCACGGGCGATGTGTTAACACCTTTTTATTTTATATTAAACCCATAAAAAACAAAGAGAATGCAAAGCAACAGACAAATGTACATACATACAGTGTTATGTTTGTACATAAGATAAATACGTTGCTCTCTTGCTATCTCATTTTTATATATGTACGTATAACCACGTCACTATTCTCTTTGCTATGCATAAGACAAAACCGAAGATCAACATAAAACACTTTTTTAATTTTTGGCCTAAACTCTTCGTCGAAACCCGCACTAGCGTTTTAATCTAAAAATTAATAAAATCGGCTATGAATTTCCGGAGAAAATCGCGTGGGAAAATTATATGAAAATCGCCCAATAATCACTTTCAATACCGACTGCCAAGCAACGAACAAACAAAGTCTTACACTTACACTTGTGTATGTATTGAAACTGATAGTTTACTGCCCTAGAGGCGCGAATTAAAGTTTTTACACTTTTTTGAATTAAAAAAATAATTTTATTTTCTTAACTCGGATGAGTTATTCTTAGTTCTTATGCTAATAATAAACTGACTTACAATTTTGAAATATCTTTCTTAAATACTAAAAAATACATGTCTTTGTTTCTTACATTTAAGTATTAGGATAAACATATCTTTGTTTCCTATATTTAGGTATTGTAATAAACATATCTTTGTTTCTTATATTTAGGTATTGGAATAAACATCTCTTTGTTTCTTATATTTAGGTATTATGATAAACCTATCTTTGTTTTTTAGGTAATAAAACATATCTTATTTTTTAGGTAATTTCTTTGTTAGTTAAACAAGATTGAACATGGTTTATTTCTTATCTTATAATTTTGTAATGTTATATTAGAGAAAGTATCTTAGAAAATATTTACAATTACATATCCATAAAATTAAGAACAATGCAATGTTTGTATTTTATTATCTTTTAGAAAAAGTGTTTTTTGTATCATGACGATGCATGATCATTACTTATCACTGTGTGTGTGTGTGTGTGAATAAGTGTTCTACCTAAAGTCGTTAACTCTCCCCTGGGTTAAACGAGAGCGTCCCGATCTCTATTAATTCTTTCAACTTGTTGGTTATAATAAATTCTAAAATTTTGTTCTGCTTGTTTTCTTTTATATATTAGTACATACTTGAATATTTTGAGTCCTATGTAAAATGTACTGAGTATTATAATTATGAAAATTAATGTATAAAAAGTTGAACGTATAGGATGTTCTTCATATGGTATGATTAATTTTTTTAGTGAGTCAATATTATTAAATGCGTTGTTACGGTCCGACATTAATATTTTCATGATCTCAAAATCCTCATCATGCTTTTTATGAATTGCTTCTATAAGTCTGTCATGTATATTCCTATAAGTATTATTGTCTATCCTAACTTCGTCAGTATACGTTACTAATGTTATGCCCGTAGTTGTGATATTGTCAACTTGATGAGTGCCATCCAATAATATGAATCCTTCGTCAATTTTAAGTAAGTTCTGGTTATATTCCTGAATAACTATGCATTTACTATTCCTATTGTTGAGAAGTGGAAGTATGCATGTGTCCGTTTCGTTGTTCGTCCTGCAAATATTTTTTCCTAGAAAGTTCTTGCAAAGGTTTACCCTGACGTAGTCTTTTCTACATTGGGCAATTTTGTCATCTGATTGTATTTTTCCGTGCCTAAAGCTTATGGGTGTGATTTTAAAGAGTTTGCATTCATTATTTAATATAGGGTATTTATAGATGGCTATAAATAAGTCTGCTGTCCTAGCTATGTGTATGTCTGCGTATTCTAAAATATTTATTATAGGTGCTGATATCAATTCGTGTTCTATTATTTTTTTTACATCATCTAAATTTAAGGATTCAGTTAAATATTCCTTATTTTTTGCAGCATTAATTGTTCTTACTAGTAATAGTAGTTGGTCATGTACCTGTTCTATGATTAGATTGTTTTCTAATGTCTCACCCTGTAATTCATCGATTAATTTTTCAAACCTTGAGTTGATCAGACGTTGTTTTTCATTATTTTTTATTAATTCATTTATTTTAGTTTCCATCAATATGAAGTCGTTATGGTCTGGATTTCCTGTAATAAATTTCAATGCTGATCCTAGAAAATTTAGGGATCTCGTATGTCGTTTATATTCATTAAGTTGGCTTGCCAATGCTTCAATTTTGTTGACTAAAACTTGGAGTTCTAAATTTTCTTTTATATCGTATACATATTTCATTATATTTGTGTATGGTTCTAATATTTTTGTAATGTTTGTGACATGAAAAAGGTATGAATATTCATCATAAAGAAAAACATCATTAGTCCTCGTTAGGACGTATTTTTGATTTTCCAGATTTTCAATTTTTAGTTCTGCTTCTGTTTTTGGCATGACCACTGCGAGTAATATCAGGTAGAGAATCATTCTTGTGGATTGTATAATTCTTTATGTTGTCTTTATGAACAATTACTCCCCTCGTAGTTAAGACAGTGTCCTCACGATCTTCTTTTACAATGTATTTGATGTATCTTGCGTCGTTCTTTTTTCTTAATCCTTTTATTTTCACTAAAATTTGTTCGTTTGCAGAGAAAGTTCGGTGTCTTGTGCCTTGATTTAGTCTTCGTAGTGTTTTTTCAGATGCTTGTTTTAATTTTTCATATATGTCACTTTTTTCGTATTTTATCTTATTAAACAAAATGTCTTTAGGTTTGAAACCAGTTACTGTATGAATTGTATTATTTATTTCCCGTACCGTTTTATAAATTTCATCTGCTATCGTTGTCTCGTTTTGTATTTTAAAAATCCTGGCTAGTTCCGATATTGTACTATGAGCTCTTTCAACCTGTCCGTTCGATGTTGATCTATATACTGGTGTTTTAATTTTTGTAATACCATATCTTGTACACATCATTTCTACTGCTGCTGTATTGAGACATTTTTCATTATCTGTCATTAGTCGTGTGCAGTTCGGGTAATTGTTTGTAAGTAATTCTTCAATTTTATTACTCATATTTTCTCTCGAGTCAAGTTCTCTCAGAGTTATATACTTTGAAAATTTATCAATGGCAACTAAAAAAGTTTTTCCTTCGTTGAAATAAATGTCCATATGTATATATTCGCCTGGCTCTGTTGGTATGTCTGAATCTTTCAATGGTTCTCTTGTCGGGTTTCTTTCGTATCTACCAAAAAGACATGGGCTGCATTTTTTATTGTATGCTTTACAATGCTGTTCAATTTTTGGCCAGTAGTGTGTTTCAAGTATTTCTCTTATATTATTTTTATAACCTCGGTGAGCTCTGTTGTGGATATTTTTTACTATTTCAATCTGTTTATCATTATCTTGAATATCAATTAGTTTTCTTTGTGTATATACGAATCTTATGTCATTAAATGTGTTCTTTATAATTGTTCCAAATTTAAATATATTTTCCATTGTAGTATGAATGGCAGTAGTTTTTTGTGGTTGTAAAACCTTTTTTAATTCTTGTATCAATTCTTGTTCGTTTGTAAAATTTATTGTATGTCTAATCCTATTTGGAAAAATTGTACGTGTTCGTGTTTCTTTTAGTTTAGTATTTGGTACCAGTTCTATTTGTAGTGCATAAGCGTTGAATGGACGTGTTACGCTTTTTATAACTTCGCTATGTGAGCTTTCAGCAGAATGTACAGTGTCTATAGATGAAACATTAATCTGTTGTCTTGATAATGCATCAGCTACTACATTTTGGTGTCCTGGTTTGTATACTAATTTTGCTCCAAAATCTTCGATTATTGATTTCCAACGTTTCAATTTCGGGTTTGGGTTTTTTTCAGATATAGCGTGAGTTAAGGATTGGTGATCTGTATAAATGGTGAGGTCTGTTGTGCCATAAATATAATTTCTCAGTTTTTGCAGTGCCCAGATTATCGCTAGTAACTCTTTTTCGTTGGTGCTGTAATTTTCTTCAGTTTTGCTCAATGTTCTGCTGAGGAAAAAAATTGGTTTCTTCATTTGACTAAGTACGGCTCCAATAGCTATGTTAGATGCATCAGTAGTCAGTTCAAATGGCTTATCGTAGTTAGGTTGAAAAAGTTCAACTTGTTCTTTTAAACATTTTTTTAGTTTGTTAAATGCTTGTATGGCAGCTTCGTCTAAATGTATTTTTGTTGTAGCACTTTTATTCTTTCCAATTTGTCCATTATCTCCTCGTAAATGAACTGTAAGGGGCTTAGCTATGCTAGCATATCCTTGTATAAATTTTCTATAATAACCTGTCATACCTAAAAAACCTCTTAAGTCTTTGAGTGTTTGGGGTAAAGGATATTTATCTATTGTTTCAACCTTTTCTGGGTTCGTAGCTATTTTATCATGCTTAATGATGTGACCCAAGTATTCGACCTCTGTTTGGAAAAATTTGGATTTTTCATTGGATACCCTAAGTGTTGCCTGATTTAAAGCATTAAATATGATTTGAATGTGTTCCATATGTTCTTCTGGTGTTGAAGAGTATATGAGTACATCATCAATGTAGACATAAGCGAACTTCCCGATATATTCTCTTAGGATATCATCGACACATCTTTGGAATATTGAAGGGGCGTTTTTTAGTCCGAATGGCATACGCACAAATTCGTACTTGCCACCATTTATGCAAAAAGCTGTCTTTTCTCTATCTTCCTCCTTAATTTTTATTTGATGGAAGCCTGATTCCAAGTCTAGGGTTGTGAAATATTTGGCTTTACCCAAATTTTGTATAGTCATATTTACATCAGGAATAATATATCTGTCCGTTATAGTACTAGAATTTAATTTTGAAAAGTCTACGACCATTCGTCTTTTTGGTCGTCCTGTCTCATCTATTCCTTTTTTTGGAACAGTCCAGATGGGTGAATTATATGGGCTATTACTACGTTGAATTATTCCTTCATGTAGTAATCTTTCAATTTCTTTATTTACGAAGTCGTTATCCGCTATGGGATATGGGTATTGCTTCGTCCAGATGGGTTCATCTGTCTTAGTCCTAATAGTGGCTTCAATTGCTGTTGTAAAGGGTAAAGGTCCTATGCCATTATTATCCCTCATTAGAAAATCTATTCTTTCTTTATATAATTCATTTCCTATAATATAATTAACTTTGCTAATTTCGTTTTTATTTATTGTGAACGTCATGTTTTGTATATTTATTATGGCATTTAGGGCACTTATTCCCTGCCATCCTAATATTAAATCGCTTTCTTTTATATTATCTAACTCGAAAAAGTCTATGTCTTTGTCAAGAAATTTAATGGTTTGTTTTGAATTTATTATAGAAGTTCCATGAATTGACATAACTTCAATAGGATTTACCTTTTTTCTTAAATTTAATTTTAGTGTTTTTTTTATATAGTTATGGGTTGCTCCAGTGTCTATTAATACATTATATGTTCTTTCTTCATCAGACATTGTGATATGGGGCAACCCATTCCTTAGTTTAAATTCTTAACAACTAATTTATTCACAGTACCTGTTTCTACAATCAAACTATCGGTGTCATCTTGTGTGGTGATATTGTTGTTCCTCTGTTGATGAAAGTTTCCGCTGGGCTTTGCTTGTTGCTTCCATGATTTGTTGTTGTGTTTTTGGTAGGAATTGTTGAAACGTGTGGGCTGTCGTTGAGCAGTGTTTCCTGAACTAATGTCCATTGGTTCTGGTCGAGGTTGGTGATTGTTGATTTGCTGCTGGAGGTTGAATCCCTGAGGTCGTTGGTTGCTGAAGTATCTTCGAGGATTGTTAAAGTTGTATTCTTGGCGCGGTTGGTTTTTTCGATTTGGTTGGAACTGTTGTCTCTCGAATCGTGGCTCACTTAATTGTATTTTTGATGTGTGTGCCGTATCGTATGATAGTTTTAAGTTTTGATGCTTGCTATCATGTTCTATTGTGCGGGCAATAGAATATGCGTGTTCCAAATCCTCTGGAGCATTTGCGTATAGTGTGGACTGTACAAATGTATTATTAACTCCAGATATGAACACTCGAATAGAGTCCTGTTTTGCCTGTTCTGTCATGGCATTAACGGCTTCTATTCCGTATCCGGACATTGTGATTTTTGATATTATTAAACTTAAGCATTTGTTTATTTCATCATGAAATTCTTCCAATGTTTTTCTTCCTTGGTAGCATCGCTTCATCTCTTCTTGCAAGACATATAGAGGTCGAGTATCGGCGTACGTGTAGTCTAGCCTTGCTCTGATGGCCTCGAAATTGAAAATTGTACCATGATTGGCTAAAACCTGAGCGGCTGCTCCTTGTATTTTTGTTTTTACTATTTGTAATGCCTGGGAGTAGATACTGGTGTTTTTTAGTGGTTCTATGCTATGCATCATTCGAGATGTATCTTCTCTCCACACTCGATATTTGGTAATATCACCATCAAATGTCGGAAGTGATTTGAATACATCTAATTTTACTTCGTTGACATTTCTTATTAGTGTCGAAATTTCTTCCTGGGGTGCAGGTTGTGGATGATTCCATTGAGGATTTACCTGGGGGTTGTTTCTCATTTGTTGTATTTCTAATTTTAATGCGCTGACTTCCGCTGCGTGTTGCTGCATCATACTCTGCATAGTGGCTTGTAGAGTTGCCATTTGCTGGACAAGCATGTTGATTTCCACATTGTTGTTATCCATTTTTTGTTCTTCTAAATCTTCTAAAGGACGTGTGTAGTCGAAAGCTGCTTCTCTTTTCATAAGGTTTTTTATTCACTAACACTTTTATTGATTTTTATCACTACAATTTATAAGTTATTTTTTATGTTGCTTTTTGTTTCAGTTCTCTATTTTCTTCTTCGTATGAAGATTTTAATTTTCCTTCTATGAAGGTTGTCTTGAGTCCTTGATGTGACAAGGATTCCAATGGTCCGCTTACTGAAGAATAATTTTAATTATTCTCCTGGCAGGATCGCCAATTAAAGTTTTTACACTTTTTTGAATTAAAAAAATAATTTTATTTTCTTAACTCGGATGAGTTATTCTTAGTTCTTATGCTAATAATAAACTGACTTACAATTTTGAAATATCTTTCTTAAATACTAAAAAATACATGTCTTTGTTTCTTACATTTAAGTATTAGGATAAACATATCTTTGTTTCCTATATTTAGGTATTGTAATAAACATATCTTTGTTTCTTATATTTAGGTATTGGAATAAACATCTCTTTGTTTCTTATATTTAGGTATTATGATAAACCTATCTTTGTTTTTTAGGTAATAAAACATATCTTATTTTTTAGGTAATTTCTTTGTTAGTTAAACAAGATTGAACATGGTTTATTTCTTATCTTATAATTTTGTAATGTTATATTAGAGAAAGCATCTTAGAAAATATTTACAATTACATATCCATAAAATTAAGAACAATGCAATGTTTGTATTTTATTATCTTTTAGAAAAAGTGTTTTTTGTATCATGACGATGCATGATCATTACTTATCACTGTGTGTGTGTGTGTGTGAATGAGTGTTCTACCTAAAGTCGTTAACTCGCGCGTATAGATGTTAACACATCAAAAATTCTAGAACTGGAAATATATTTATAAAAGAATTTGTTTCAAACTACCGAAGTAGTATGAATAAGGGGTTTCTAGATAGAAATGTGCAAAGGAAAAATGTGCATACCTTAACCCTTTAACGGTCGATGGGGTTAAATTCGACCCCATGATATTTTGTGTTATGAGGCGGCAGCGTGTTCGGTTTTGCTTAAAGTGAAGTCGTGGTGGGGGTTCGGTTTTGCTTAAAGTGAAGTCGTGGTGGGGGTTCGGTTTTGCTTAAAGTGAAGTCGTGGTGGGGGGTTCGGTTTTGCTTAAAGTGAAGTCGTGGTGGGGGGGTTCGGTTTTGCTTAAAGTGAAGTCGTGGTGGATGTTATTTTTGTTGAAGTGAAGTCGTAACATTTAATGTGTTCGTTAGAGGGTTAATACAATATGAATTAAACTACATTAGGGCGGTTTACGAAAGTCTGTGATTTTTTTGCTAGTATTTAATAAATAAAATTCATTTACTGCGGTATATATTAATATCCCTAATACTACTCGTATTTGTTATCAGTATAAAATGTTAACCACATTATTTAATTAAGTGTAGTGGTAATAAAATAAAATCAAATTAATAAAACATATTCATTGTTGTACTAAACTCTAAGGTGTGATTATACTTTTAGTTATTTATTCACAAAAAAAAAAAAAATTAATAAAATAAATCAAATTAAAATGGGTGGCAACTTTATTTGTGATATCTGTGGAAAAGTGTACAGCCGCAACTTTTCATTAAATAGACATATCAGGATGCATCATCATCAAGGTTATTCATTAAGGTGTACGACTTGCAACATTAATTTTTCAAGTAAGCAAGATTATCTTAAACATATACACTTAATAGAGCATCAAAATAATCAAAAGAAAGAAATTATACACTGTAAGGAGTGTAAAGAAGATGTAGTAAGGAAACTGTGGATATATCATCAACGCACAAACAAACATAAAGATAATTGTTTAAAAATTGTTGATGAAATCAATAATATAAAGTGTTTAGATGCTTGTTTCAAAAACCGTATTACTACATTTCGGTTTAAAAACAACAATATGGATAATCTAAATCCCGAATTGTTTTTCAATAACATAAAGGATAATGTAGCATGTGTTTTGAAAGATCATCTACAAAAACATACAAGTTTAAAATTTAATTTCGAATTACTCTGTGAATATATGAAGATGAAAGACGATGAAGAACCCATAATTACTATAATACTACATCAAACAAAAATGTATATTTTGTCTTTAACTAACCATATGAATGATATTGAAAGATTTTATGCAAATAAATGTGAAATAATTATGCAAAAAAAGGATGAGTTCCAAGAACGTGATAGTGGTTTTGCGTTAACAAAAATTAATCACCTTGATGTTAATATTAATAAATATGCATGTATAAAAGGTTCACAGTATATTTCTTTACCAACATACATATCAAAAAAAAAAGCTTGTGTTAATATACAAAACAATGACGTATACTGTTTTAAATGGGCTATTATATCAGCGCTATATCCAATAGAAAATAATAGTGTAATTTGTTCTTCGTATAACATAACCAACATTCAAGATGATATTATAGTCCTGGAAAATAATATATTATTAAATTTTAAAAATTTAAATTTCCCGCTATCTGTCAATAAAATACAGCAGTTTGAAGACAACAACCCGGGAATAAGCATAAATGTCTTTGGTCTGGAAAGATCTTTTGAAAAGAAGAAAACATCTATACTTGAAAAAGATACGTATTTAGAAGTTTATAATGTTGTGGGACCATATTATTTCTCTCAAGAAGAAAAAAGTAAACATATAAATTTATTATTGATGGAAGATGAAGAACGATTCCATTATGTCTGGATAAAAAATATATCAAGGTATGTTTATCGTTATTTAAATTTATACTCAAAGTGAAATTAAACTAATTAAAAAAATGTTTCCTTTTATATTTCTTTAATTATAGATTATTAAGAAGTCAATTTACAAAACATAAAAATAAGGTGTATATTTGTAATACATGCCTCATACACTTTTACAAAGAATCATCTTTAAAGAAACATAAGGAGGAATGCAACAAAATTGTAACTATAATGCCAACCGATAAAAATTCTATACTTAGATTTAAGAATCATAAAAACCAACTAGATGTTCCGTTTGTAGTTTATGCAGATTTCGAATGTATTCTGGAATCAGTTGATATTCAAAACTCAGCTAATATTAATTCAGTACAAAAGCATATTCCATTAGCATTTAGTTATTATATTAAATGTTCCTATAATTCGAGTTTAGATATACATAGAATTTATAGTGGTGAAAATGCATCAACACATTTTTTTAAAAGTTTAGTCGAGGACGCATTATATATTTATAGTAACTATTTGAGTGTAGTAATACCAATGAAACCTTTAACGTTTATACAACAAAAAAGACAAGATGAAGATATGAATTGTCATATATGCGGTGAAATCATATCTATTGGAGATAAAGTAACTGACCATTGTCATCTAACAGGTGATTATAGAGGTCCTGCACATAATATATGTAACTTAGAGTATCAAATTGGAAATTTTATCCCTATATTTTTTCACAACCTTTCGGCATATGATTGTCATTTATTTATAAGAGAACTTTCATCAGTATCAGGTGATATAAACATCATTCCTTTAAATAAGGAATTATATGTATCCGTATCGAAGAGAATTAGGGTGAGTGAAAAAGATACTATTGAGCTACGTTTTCTCGATTCATATCGTTTTATAGCATCAAGTTTAGATCAACTTGCAGGTTTCTTGTCTGATGATGATTTGAAAACTATAAAATCGGTTTGTTTAAATGATAATGAATTTGATTTAATGAAACGTAAAGGTGTCTTTCCCTATGATTATTTGGATTCAAAGAATCGTCTCATGGAAACACAATTACCACCTCGTTCTCTCTTCTTTAATAAACTAACTGATGAAGCGTGTAGTGAAGATAATTATAAACATGCTGAAAAGGTATGGAATACATTTAGATGTACGACTCTCTTGGACTATTTACTATTATACTTGAAAGTAGATGTTTTATTACTATGTGATGTTTTTGAAAATTTCCGTAAAGTTTGCAAAAACATTTATAATTTAGATCCATGCCAATATTATACTGTTCCTGGATTATCTTGGGATGCATTGTTGAAAAAAACAAGAATAGAGTTAGAACTATTAACTGACATTAACATGTATAATTTTGTTACACGTGGTATTAGGGGAGGAATTGTTCAATGTTGTAAACGACATTCTGTAGCTAACAATAAATATGTAAGCGATTATGATTCTACTAAAGAATCGAATTATCTTATTTATTTAGATGTAAACAATTTATACGGTTATGTCATGTCGCAGTACCTTCCTTATAAAAATTTTGAATGGGTTGAAAACATTGAAAATTTTAATTTTAATGCTGTGGAAGATGATTCACCATTAGGGTATATATTGGAAGTGGATTTAGAATATCCATCCACCATACACGATCATCACAATGATTTCCCATTTTGTGCAGAAAATAAAAAAAATGAACATATGAAACAGTCTAAATTAATAACGGATTTAAATGATAAAACTAAATATGTAATACACTATAGAAATCTTAAACAATGTATTAAACATGGTCTTATTCTAAAGAAAATTCATAGAATTCTTAAATTCAATCAGTCGGATTGGTTGAAAAGGTATATTGATTTAAATAATTATCATAGAACCAATGCCGAAAATGAATTTGAAAAAAATTTTTTTAAACTTTTAAATAATGCGGTATACGGTAAAACAATGGAAAATGTAGCTAAGAGAAAAGATGTTAAAATAGTTTGTTCATGGGAGAGTAGAGGTAAGAGGTTGGGAGCTAGAGCTCTTATAGCTAAGCCAAATTTCCATAGTTTACTTAAGATTCAAGAAGAAATGATTGTCATTGAAATGAGTCGAGTGCGAACGGAATATAATAAACCAATTTATATTGGGTTTTCTGTTCTAGAATTATCTAAGTTGAAAATGTATAATTTCCATTATGAATACATGAAACCTAAATATCAGGAAAATATTTATCTGAATTATATGGATACTGATTCCTTTGTTTACGATATTAAGACATATGATCTATATAAGGATATTCTAGATGATATCATCTTACAGTTTGATACGTCTGCTTATCCGAAAGATAATGTTTTTAATATACCCTTGTTAAACAAAAAGGTTTTAGGAATGATGAAGGATGAATGTAATGGTAAAATAATTAAAGAGTTCATTGGTTTACGCGCTAAAATGTATTCAATTAAAATTGATGAAGAGGAAAAAGAAATTAAAAAAATTAAAGGAGTTAAAAAATGCGTAACCAATAGACTAACGATTAATGACTTTAGAAAATGTTTATTTGAAAAAAAAATGTACTATGATTCTATGTATGTATTTAGATCAAAGATTCATGAAATATATACTCAACACATTAGTAAATTAGCATTAAGTTATTTAGATGATAAGCGATTTATTAGAGATAATAGTATTAATACATATGCATGGGGACATTATGCAATAAATAGTCAACAACCATCATCATCATCATCATATCCCAATGAAAATGTATTAACATCATCTTCAAGTGATAATATTGTACAATAGTATTAAGTGATTTTAGATTATAAGTGAATATATATATAACGTGAAAAAAACAATAAATAAATAAATAAATAAAGAATATCATTAAAATATTTTAGTTTGTTTTTATTTTAAACTATAGTTATCTATTGAATAGGAATTTTAAACACAAGTAACCACAATTTGTTTTTGTGTGAATAAAATTTAATCGTGCTTGTTCTTAACCTTACTCAACTAAGTTGATATAAAATTTAATCGTTTAGAAATAAAAAAAAAATCAAAACAAAACTTTTTTATATATTATTTTATTTTTTTTGAGAATTTTATAATATAATAAAAATAAATCTCATATTGAAGTATATATAATATTATTGAAGTTCATCTTTATTGATCCAAGAATTATGTTGATTGGAAAATCCCAACCATTTTACGTACGCCTGGTGCCCCTTAGTTTTAATAACATTTTCAATCAAGTATGTATTTGGAAAATGTGTCTTTAATAGTTCATGTTCATAGAATCCACCAACAATCGGATTCCTTTGATAGTCTTCCAATAAATAAGTAATGGGGTTTGTGTTTTGTAAAGTACGAATTTTAAAAATTTCAGTTGTCCAGTTTGGAGTATATCCTTTTGAAAAAATATGTTTATATTTGCTAATTCGAACGTGATCTCCAACTTTTAGTTTACCAAATTTATATATTTTGGGATGATTATAGGCTTGTTTTAGTATAGAACTTTCATTTTCTGTGTTAACAGACTTTGGCGTCATTCCAATTGTTCTATGCTTTTTATTATTATATTGATTAATTAAATCCTTGCATATATGTATCCATTGATAATTTCCTTGTAGACTAAAATTTTTCCACATCATTCCTTTTAGAGTTCTATTAAATCGTTCTACAATGGACGCTTTCATGATACTATATGTAGAATAGTGGTTGATATTATGTTTTATCATCAAGTTTTGAAATATTTTATTATAGAACTCTTTACCATTATCTGTTTGCAAGTTTTTTGGAATTCTCTTTAGCGAAAAAATAGATTGCATAGCATTGGTTATATCTTCACTACTTTTAGATTTTACGGGTACAGCCCAAGCAAACTTTGAAAATGTATCTATAACTGTTAAAATAAATCTATAGCCTTTGTTATATTTTGAGTAAACACCCATTTCAACAAGATCTGCTTGCCAAAGATCATCAATTCCCTTGATCACCACTCGACGTCGAATGAAATTTCTACGTGCTTGCTTATGAAGCTCCTGAATCACTTCTTGTCGCTCCATTTCTAACGTCTATCTTAGATTACATCAATTTAAATGCTGTTGATATTGAATTTAAATCAAAAACGATTTATATATCTATGTTTAAATGGTGTGTAATGAGCTTCGTTTTTTCATTTAGACGTTCTTCAACTGAATCAATTTTGTGATTAAATAATGATCTCATTTCTTTTAGTGATTGATTGAGATTATTTAGTATTATACTTTGATCATGTATTAATTTACTTAAACGTGTTTCTACATTATCAAATTTTTCTGTAATCAACACGTTTTGTTGTTGTATTATTTCGTTAAAACGATCCTCCATTCCCTTAATTCTCTCCATATACATTGTATCCAGTTGTTTCTTTATTTCACTTAAATAACTTTTCATGTAAATTTTGTTTACAGCATCGTTTTCCAATACAGGACTAGCAATATTTTTTATTCTCCGCAAGTTAAAGTTGAAATTACGATCACTATCCAAATGAATCTTGAAATGTTGATTTTGGTATCTTACAGATTTTTCAATATAATGTCCAAACTTATCGATAGGCATTTTATGAATATGAATTGTTAACATTTTTAAGTCTATTTATATAATAATTTTTGCTTCTCTCAATTCCTCAATAATTGATACAATTTCATTATTATGATTTGAGTGACCAGCTGTTGTTGATGAAATCAAAAGACGCAATCTATCAACCAATTCGTTAGGATCATTCCAATAAACATAGTTATGCTTTTTTCTATTCAGTTTCATTAAACCTTTTCCCTCATGAATTTTCTGTTGTTTAAATAGGTTTTTAATAATCGTTGTATATTTAATTGAACGATTTCCTTTAATTTGACCATTAATACTGTTATTTCGTTTATGAACATTAGTCATCTCCAATATTTGTTTATAATTATTTAAATCTGTTTTATTATAACTGATTGGTTTCTTATAAACTAACAATTCATATAAACCTGATGTGAAGGGCCATTTTAAATTACCTACAGTAATATTGGTTGCATTGAAAGCGATGGGTTCATTACCCAGTCTCCATATTTGATTTTTATCCTTATGAGGACCATAGGTTTTATCATATATATTTAAGTTAACTTCTGATAAATTATATTGAACACTTTGATTGGGATGTATTGTAATGGTGTTATCAGCATCATTGTTATCATCCTCATTATCAACATTATCATTATTATCATCATCATCATCATAGTCATCATGATCATTTTCATCATCAAATGATTGAAACGTGTTTGAACTTTTCTCGATTTTCTTGTTATCAAATCTTGGAGAAAACGTGCTATAATCAAGCTTACTCTTTTTATAGGGCGTACTGAAGGCAACTTTATTATTCTCAAGATCATGTTTAAAAGAGTTATCCGGATATTTTTCATGTTTTATAATGTTATTATTATTATTAGTTGATTGAACTAATTCTTTTAACGGTTTTGATATTGGTTTCAATGTCTTTTCCAACAATTCATCATTTGCAATTTCTCCAAGCAAAATATTCTTATATTTCTTTTTTAAAATATTTCGAGTTTTAATAAGATTATTAACTAGATTTGTGTTCATATTTATAGATTGAATTAGAAACAGATTCAAAACAGATCAGTTTAGCAGTTAGCGGTTTAATAGTTGAGAAGCTATTAGTTTAATAATTAATCTTGTACTGATTTTAAAATATCTGTATGTATTTCTTTTATAGATTTATAAATATATCGAAACCTTTTCTATATCGACCATTATTCATAGAATCATCTTTGTTAATAACTAGAAAACCATATTTTTCTTTCCAACACTCAGCACATAACTTATGAAATGTTTTCAAAGTCATATCAGAACCAACATGATCATTGTAAATATGCTTAATATTCATTACATCCTGTTTAAAAATTATAATCATATTAGCATTATCGCGAATCAAGTGTTTTGGTATACGTGTATAAGTTTGACATGAATAAAAACTATCAATATCTTTATGACGACCCATACAGAAGTAAGAACGTACATGATTTTGTTTCTCACAAGCTATATCGTCGAATATAAATACTGAATTTGGTTTAACTTCTGTATGGGTCGTCATAAAGATATTGATAGTTTTTATTTATGTCAAACTTATACACGTATACCAAAACACTTGATTCGCGATAATGCTAATATGATTATAATTTTTAAACAGGATGTAATGAATATTAAGCATATTTACAATGATCATGTTGGTTCTGATATGACTTTGAAAACATTTCATAAGTTATGTGCTGAGTGTTGGAAAGAAAAATATGGTTTTCTAGTTATTAACAAAGATGATTCTATGAATAATGGTCGATATAGAAAAGGTTTCGATATATTTATAAATCTATAAAAGAAATACATACAGATATTTTAAAATCAGTACAAGATTAATTATTAAACTAATAGCTTCTCAACTATTAAACCGCTAACTGCTAAACTGATCTGTTTTGAATCTGTTTCT
Organism: Linnaemya tessellans; assembly: GCA_951800035.1. Lineage (NCBI taxonomy): Eukaryota > Metazoa > Arthropoda > Insecta > Diptera > Tachinidae > Linnaemya > Linnaemya tessellans. Next base: position 37,032,146 of record OX637537.1, read on the forward strand.
AATTCAATCTATAAATATGAACACAAATCTAGTTAATAATCTTATTAAAACTCGAAATATTTTAAAAAAGAAATATAAGAATATTTTGCTTGGAGAAATTGCAAATGATGAATTGTTGGAAAAGACATTGAAACCAATATCAAAACCGTTAAAAGAATTAGTTCAATCAACTAATAATAATAATAACATTATAAAACATGAAAAATATCCGGATAACTCTTTTAAACATGATCTTGAGAATAATAAAGTTGCCTTCAGTACGCCCTATAAAAAGAGTAAGCTTGATTATAGCACGTTTTCTCCAAGATTTGATAACAAGAAAATCGAGAAAAGTTCAAACACGTTTCAATCATTTGATGATGAAAATGATCATGATGACTATGATGATGATGATGATAATAATGATAATGTTGATAATGAGGATGATAACAATGATGCTGATAACACCATTACAATACATCCCAATCAAAGTGTTCAATATAATTTATCAGAAGTTAACTTAAATATATATGATAAAACCTATGGTCCTCATAAGGATAAAAATCAAATATGGAGACTGGGTAATGAACCCATCGCTTTCAATGCAACCAATATTACTGTAGGTAATTTAAAATGGCCCTTCACATCAGGTTTATATGAATTGTTAGTTTATAAGAAACCAATCAGTTATAATAAAACAGATTTAAATAATTATAAACAAATATTGGAGATGACTAATGTTCATAAACGAAATAACAGTATTAATGGTCAAATTAAAGGAAATCGTTCAATTAAATATACAACGATTATTAAAAACCTATTTAAACAACAGAAAATTCATGAGGGAAAAGGTTTAATGAAACTGAATAGAAAAAAGCATAACTATGTTTATTGGAATGATCCTAACGAATTGGTTGATAGATTGCGTCTTTTGATTTCATCAACAACAGCTGGTCACTCAAATCATAATAATGAAATTGTATCAATTATTGAGGAATTGAGAGAAGCAAAAATTATTATATAAATAGACTTAAAAATGTTTAACAATTCATATTCATAAAATGCCTATCGATAAGTTTGGACATTATATTGAAAAATCTGTAAGATACCAAAATCAACATTTCAAGATTCATTTGGATAGTGATCGTAATTTCAACTTTAACTTGCGGAGAATAAAAAATATTGCTAGTCCTGTATTGGAAAACGATGCTGTAAACAAAATTTACATGAAAAGTTATTTAAGTGAAATAAAGAAACAACTGGATACAATGTATATGGAGAGAATTAAGGGAATGGAGGATCGTTTTAACGAAATAATACATTAACAAAACGTGTTGATTACAGAAAAATTTGATAATGTAGAAACACGTTTAAGTAAATTAATACATGATCAAAGTATAATACTAAATAATCTCAATCAATCACTAAAAGAAATGAGATCATTATTTAATCACAAAATTGATTCAGTTGAAGAACGTCTAAATGAAAAAACGAAGCTCATTACACACCATTTAAACATAGATATATAAATCGTTTTTGATTTAAATTCAATATCAACAGCATTTAAATTGATGTAATCTAAGATAGACGTTAGAAATGGAGCGACAAGAAGTGGTTCAGGAGCTTCATAAGCAAGCACGTAGAAATTTCATTCGACGTCGAGTGGTGATCAAGGGAATTGATGATCTTTGGCAAGCAGATCTTGTTGAAATGGGTGTTTACTCAAAATATAACAAAGGCTATAGATTTATTTTAACAGTTATAGATACATTTTCAAAGTTTGCTTGGGCTGTACCCGTAAAATCTAAAAGTAGTGAAGATATAACCAATGCTATGCAATCTATTTTTTCGCTAAAGAGAATTCCAAAAAACTTGCAAACAGATAATGGTAAAGAGTTCTATAATAAAATATTTCAAAACTTGATGATAAAACATAATATCAACCACTATTCTACATATAGTATCATGAAAGCGTCCATTGTAGAACGATTTAATAGAACTCTAAAAGGAATGATGTGGAAAAATTTTAGTCTACAAGGAAATTATCAATGGATACATATATGCAAGGATTTAATTAATCAATATAATAATAAAAAGCATAGAACAATTGGAATGACGCCAAAGTCTGTTAACACAGAAAATGAAAGTTCTATACTAAAACAAGCCTATAATCATCCCAAAATATATAAATTTGGTAAACTAAAAGTTGGAGATCACGTTCGAATTAGCAAATATAAACATATTTTTTCAAAAGGATATACTCCAAACTGGACAACTGAAATTTTTAAAATTCGTACTTTACAAAACACAAACCCCATTACTTATTTATTGGAAGACTATCAAAGGAATCCGATTGTTGGTGGATTCTATGAACATGAACTATTAAAGACACATTTTCCAAATACATACTTGATTGAAAATGTTATTAAAACTAAGGGGCACCAGGCGTACGTAAAATGGTTGGGATTTTCCAATCAACATAATTCTTGGATCAATAAAGATGAACTTCAATAATATTATATATACTTCAATATGAGATTTATTTTTATTATATTATAAAATTCTCAAAAAAAATAAAATAATATATAAAAAAGTTTTGTTTTGATTTTTTTTTTTATTTCTAAACGATTAAATTTTATATCAACTTAGTTGAGTAAGGTTAAGAACAAGCACGATTAAATTTTATTCACACAAAAACAAATTGTGGTTACTTGTGTTTAAAATTCCTATTCAATAGATAACTATAGTTTAAAATAAAAACAAACTAAAATATTTTAATGATATTCTTTATTTATTTATTTATTTATTGTTTTTTTCACGTTATATATATATTCACTTATAATCTAAAATCACTTAATACTATTGTACAATATTATCACTTGAAGATGATGTTAATACATTTTCATTGGGATATGATGATGATGATGATGGTTGTTGACTATTTATTGCATAATGTCCCCATGCATATGTATTAATACTATTATCTCTAATAAATCGCTTATCATCTAAATAACTTAATGCTAATTTACTAATGTGTTGAGTATATATTTCATGAATCTTTGATCTAAATACATACATAGAATCATAGTACATTTTTTTTTCAAATAAACATTTTCTAAAGTCATTAATCGTTAGTCTATTGGTTACGCATTTTTTAACTCCTTTAATTTTTTTAATTTCTTTTTCCTCTTCATCAATTTTAATTGAATACATTTTAGCGCGTAAACCAATGAACTCTTTAATTATTTTACCATTACATTCATCCTTCATCATTCCTAAAACCTTTTTGTTTAACAAGGGTATATTAAAAACATTATCTTTCGGATAAGCAGACGTATCAAACTGTAAGATGATATCATCTAGAATATCCTTATATAGATCATATGTCTTAATATCGTAAACAAAGGAATCAGTATCCATATAATTCAGATAAATATTTTCCTGATATTTAGGTTTCATGTATTCATAATGGAAATTATACATTTTCAACTTAGATAATTCTAGAACAGAAAACCCAATATAAATTGGTTTATTATATTCCGTTCGCACTCGACTCATTTCAATGACAATCATTTCTTCTTGAATCTTAAGTAAACTATGGAAATTTGGCTTAGCTATAAGAGCTCTAGCTCCCAACCTCTTACCTCTACTCTCCCATGAACAAACTATTTTAACATCTTTTCTCTTAGCTACATTTTCCATTGTTTTACCGTATACCGCATTATTTAAAAGTTTAAAAAAATTTTTTTCAAATTCATTTTCGGCATTGGTTCTATGATAATTATTTAAATCAATATACCTTTTCAACCAATCCGACTGATTGAATTTAAGAATTCTATGAATTTTCTTTAGAATAAGACCATGTTTAATACATTGTTTAAGATTTCTATAGTGTATTACATATTTAGTTTTATCATTTAAATCCGTTATTAATTTAGACTGTTTCATATGTTCATTTTTTTATTTTCTGCACAAAATGGGAAATCATTGTGATGATCGTGTATGGTGGATGGATATTCTAAATCCACTTCCAATATATACCCTAATGGTGAATCATCTTCCACAGCATTAAAATTAAAATTTTCAATGTTTTCAACCCATTCAAAATTTTTATAAGGAAGGTACTGCGACATGACATAACCGTATAAATTGTTTACATCTAAATAAATAAGATAATTCGATTCTTTAGTAGAATCATAATCGCTTACATATTTATTGTTAGCTACAGAATGTCGTTTACAACATTGAACAATTCCTCCCCTAATACCACGTGTAACAAAATTATACATGTTAATGTCAGTTAATAGTTCTAACTCTATTCTTGTTTTTTTCAACATTGCATCCCAAGATAATCCAGGAACAGTATAATATTGGCATGGATCTAAATTATAAATGTTTTTGCAAACTTTACGGAAATTTTCAAAAACATCACATAGTAATAAAACATCTACTTTCAAGTATAATAGTAAATAGTCCAAGAGAGTCGTACATCTAAATGTATTCCATACCTTTTCAGCATGTTTATAATTATCTTCACTACACGCTTCATCAGTTAGTTTATTAAAGAAGAGAGAACGAGGTGGTAATTGTGTTTCCATGAGACGATTCTTTGAATCCAAATAATCATAGGGAAAGACACCTTTACGTTTCATTAAATCAAATTCATTATCATTTAAACAAACCGATTTTATAGTTTTCAAATCATCATCAGACAAGAAACCTGCAAGTTGATCTAAACTTGATGCTATAAAACGATATGAATCGAGAAAACGTAGCTCAATAGTATCTTTTTCACTCACCCTAATTCTCTTCGATACGGATACATATAATTCCTTATTTAAAGGAATGATGTTTATATCACCTGATACTGATGAAAGTTCTCTTATAAATAAATGACAATCATATGCCGAAAGGTTGTGAAAAAATATAGGGATAAAATTTCCAATTTGATACTCTAAGTTACATATATTATGTGCAGGACCTCTATAATCACCTGTTAGATGACAATGGTCAGTTACTTTATCTCCAATAGATATGATTTCACCGCATATATGACAATTCATATCTTCATCTTGTCTTTTTTGTTGTATAAACGTTAAAGGTTTCATTGGTATTACTACACTCAAATAGTTACTATAAATATATAATGCGTCCTCGACTAAACTTTTAAAAAAATGTGTTGATGCATTTTCACCACTATAAATTCTATGTATATCTAAACTCGAATTATAGGAACATTTAATATAATAACTAAATGCTAATGGAATATGCTTTTGTACTGAATTAATATTAGCTGAGTTTTGAATATCAACTGATTCCAGAATACATTCGAAATCTGCATAAACTACAAACGGAACATCTAGTTGGTTTTTATGATTCTTAAATCTAAGTATAGAATTTTTATCGGTTGGCATTATAGTTACAATTTTGTTGCATTCCTCCTTATGTTTCTTTAAAGATGATTCTTTGTAAAAGTGTATGAGGCATGTATTACAAATATACACCTTATTTTTATGTTTTGTAAATTGACTTCTTAATAATCTATAATTAAAGAAATATAAAAGGAAACATTTTTTTAATTAGTTTAATTTCACTTTGAGTATAAATTTAAATAACGATAAACATACCTTGATATATTTTTTATCCAGACATAATGGAATCGTTCTTCATCTTCCATCAATAATAAATTTATATGTTTACTTTTTTCTTCTTGAGAGAAATAATATGGTCCCACAACATTATAAACTTCTAAATACGTATCTTTTTCAAGTATAGATGTTTTATTCTTTTCAAAAGATCTTTCCAGACCAAAGACATTTATGCTTATTCCCGGGTTGTTGTCTTCAAACTGCTGTATTTTGTTGACAGATAGCGGGAAATTTAAATTTTTAAAATTTAATAATATATGTTGATTTATTTTTATTGACCTTATCAGTTTATTGTAATATTTATCAAGCTTGTGGTCGTTTTTTATAATATATTATTTCTTATAATTTTTATTCGATATTTCGTTAACAGCTTGTTAACATCTTCTTCCTGAAGATGTTAACAAGCTGTTAACGAAATATCGAATAAAAATTATAAGAAATAATATATTATAAAAAACGACCACAAGCTTGATAAATATTACAATTTAATAATATATTATTTTCCAGGACTATAATATCATCTTGAATGTTGGTTATGTTATACGAAGAACAAATTACACTATTATTTTCTATTGGATATAGCGCTGATATAATAGCCCATTTAAAACAGTATACGTCATTGTTTTGTATATTAACACAAGCTTTTTTTTTTTATATGTATGTTGGTAAAGAAATATACTGTGAACCTTTTATACATGCATATTTATTAATATTAACATCAAGGTGATTAATTTTTGTTAACGCAAAACCACTATCACGTTCTTGGAACTCATCCATTTTTTGCATAATTATTTCACATTTATTTGCATAAAATCTTTCAATATCATTCATATGGTTAGTTAAAGACAAAATATACATTTTTGTTTGATGTAGTATTATAGTAATTATGGGTTCTTCATCGTCTTTCATCTTCATATATTCACAGAGTAATTCGAAATTAAATTTTAAACTTGTATGTTTTTGTAGATGATCTTTCAAAACACATGCTACATTATCCTTTATGTTATTGAAAAACAATTCGGGATTTAGATTATCCATATTGTTGTTTTTAAACCGAAATGTAGTAATACGGTTTTTGAAACAAGCATCTAAACACTTTATATTATTGATTTCATCAACAATTTTTAAACAATTATCTTTATGTTTGTTTGTGCGTTGATGATATATCCACAGTTTCCTTACTACATCTTCTTTACACTCCTTACAGTGTATAATTTCTTTCTTTTGATTATTTTGATGCTCTATTAAGTGTATATGTTTAAGATAATCTTGCTTACTTGAAAAATTAATGTTGCAAGTCGTAGACCTTAATGAATAACCTTGATGATGATGCATCCTGATATGTCTATTTAATGAAAAGTTGCGGCTGTACACTTTTCCACAGATATCACAAATAAAGTTGCCACCCATTTTAGGTTAGGTTAGGTTAAAAAGGGCTGCCCGCAGTAAGCGAGAAAAACACTCGGAGGCCATCAAAAGGCCCATTGTGATGCCCAAGAGGACTATACCCTACACACTCTTCTCAAGACGAAGTGGTGGTTCCTGAGAACCATCCAGAACTTCTCACAAAGCCCGCCAGGGCAGCCAGCGGTGCATCCCTGAGGCAATCAAGATCCCGCAGGAAACGAGAGCCTAGATGTCTAAGCCTACGCTCCTGCAGGGCCGGACAGTCACAAAGGAAATGCTGTACTGACTCCTCCTCCTCCTCATCGAAGCAGCTCCTGCAGCGGCCATCATGGGGAAAGCCCAAACGCTCCGACATGTGCCCAATTGCACAGTGCCCCGTCAAGACCCCTACCAGGAGTGCCAGCGGCTGTTTCCCAAAAAACAGAAGTTGCCTAGTCTTAGCTCTGCTAAGCGAGGGCCATAGAGTTTTGGAGACCCTACAGGTGGTAATACTTGACCACCTGTTTGTCACCTCCCTCCTTGCCCACCTCTGAAATCTGCCCAGCAGCTCAACTGAGGGAATGTCAATGTCCCTACGCGATACTGCTTCATCCAAGGCCGAACCCGCTCTCGCGCATTCGTCCGCCATCTCATTCCCCTGAATGCCTTCATGCCCTGGAACCCAAACCACATTGACATCATGCCCCCTAAGTCTGGCCAGAGATTGAATGCATGCCAGTACACATCTCGACTTTATAATCTCCGAACCCAGGGCTCTAATTGCTGCCAGACTATCTACACAGATGTCAATAGTTCTTGCCTCCAAATTGAGCCCATCAATCCTTAATGCTGCCTCGGTAATGGCATAAATCTCTGCTTGGAAAACTGTCGAGGTATCGGGTAGCCTGAGCGATACCGAAAGGCCGAGACCCTCGGAAAATACCCCCGAACCAGTGCCAGTGTCCATCTTCGAGCCGTCCGTAAAAACCAAAGTTGCATTACTACGAGTCGCAGAGTTTTCCTTCCAGTCCTTCCTCTCCGGGAATGCGACTGAGAAGGATTTGTCGAAGCACATGACCGGAGTCATATAATCAGTCCGTCCCCCCAGGACCTGCCCTCCTACCTTTTGTAGGATAATGCCATGTCCCGTACGATCATGCCTGAAACTGCCCGACTCCATGAGCCTGAGGGCAGATCTGGCAGATATGTACTTGATGTATATATCAAGGGGAGCCAAATCAAGCATTGTCTCTAGACTGGCCTGAGGGGCCGACCTCATTGCGCCAGTCACAGCAAGACATGCTAGCCTCTGTACCTTGCCCAGTATAGAGAGATATGTCCTCTTGTCCACAGCCCTCCACCAAACAAGTGATCCATAAGTAAGAATGGGTCTGATCACCGCCGTATACATCCAGTGAAGGATGTACGGTTTCAACCCCCATCTCCTCCCTGAAACTCTCTTGCATGCGTAAAACGCACATAGAGCCCTCCTCGTTCTATCCTCCACATTTCGTCTCCACGATAGTTTAGAGTCTAGAATAATGCCGAGGTACTTCGCTTCCCTCGAGAGTCCCAAGCTCATGCCACCAAGGCATGGTGGCCTAAAAGCCGGGATCTTATATCTCTTGGTAAAAAGTACCAGTACAGTCTTCGAAGGGTTTATGCCTAGACCGTTCCCCTTGGCCCAGTCCAGTAGTTCGTTCAGCGCCGATTCCATGAGTTCACTTATCGTAGGCAAATATTTACCCCTTATAAGGAGCACAACGTCATCAGCATAAGCAACTACCTTGGTGCCACCTGCGTTCAACCTGAAAAGGATGCTGTTCAGGACAAGGTTCCATAGGAGCGGAGACAGAACTCCCCCCTGCGGAGTGCCCCTTGTTACAGCCTTCCTCCTCGTACTCATGCCCAAACTGGATACTATGGATCTGCTCCTAAGCATGTTCCCTGCCCAGTCCGTAATTAACTGGTCCGCACCGATCTCTCTGAGCGCCCCAGTTATCGAGGATATGTTCAGATTGTTAAAAGCGCCCTCTATGTCTAGGAAGGATGCCATAACAAAATCCTTCTTGTCAAGGGAATCTTCTATAGTGCCGACAACATCATGCAGCGCCGTCTCCACCGACCTACCCTTCTGGTAGGCATGCTGTGCACCGCAGAAATTCTCTGGCGAGAGAAGTTCCCTGACATACAAATCAACCAGTCTCTCCAGTGTTTTCAATAGAAAAGATGACAGACTGATTGGTCTGTAATCTTTAGCGGTACCGTGGTTTATCCTACCCGCTTTTGGAATAAATACCACAGTAACCTCCCTCCACTCCATAGGAATGTACCCGTAAACGAGACTTCCCCTAAAAATGGTTAGCAGCCATGGTAAAATCGCCTCCATGGCATGCTGCATCAGCGCTGGGAAAATACCATCTGGCCCCGCTGACTTATAGGGCTTAAAAGATGCCACTGCCCATCTTACCCTGGCTGACTGCACAATGGAGTCCACCAAATCACTCCCTAGGATAGCTGTTTGCACGGGGACGACAGTACCACGTACGTCCGCCCCGTCCTCGCAATCCGGAAAGTGAGTTTCCATTAGTAGCTCCAGGGTATCCTCGCTGCTTTCAGTAAAAGTTCCGTCAGGCCTCATAAGGGATTCCGGCGTGCCAGGCTCCTTAGAGAGTAGTTTTCTTAGGCGGGAAGCCTCAGATGTGCTCTCCAAGTCACCACAGAAACGCTTCCACGATTCCCTCTTTGCCTTCCTGGTTTCGCTCTTGAAGGCGTTGAAACTCCTACGATAGTTATCCCAGTCTATGGGATTTCTGTCGCGCTTCGCCTTATTAAAAAGTCTTCGGCAGTCTGTCCTGAGCTGCTTGAGTCTCGGATTCCACCACTTCTGATGGACTTTCGTTGACGGTTGCCGCTCCCGACAAGATGCGTGATAGGCGTCCCTCAGTGTCCTTGACAAAAGGACTGAAGAGTCCTCCAGCTCCTGGATGCTGCCCACCTGCTCCGCTACTGGAGGTGGTAGGGCATCCACGAGCTTTCTGAAACTTCCCCAATCCGTTTGCCTAGGGTTCCTGTAAGGCTTGCCCCCACTCGGAATAAGATCGATCGTAAAAGTGATTCTGTTATGATCAGAGAATGAGCACTCAAGGCTCACCCTCCAGTCAGATATTCTAATAGAGTCCCTATCACTAACCAAAGTTAAATCAATGACCTGTTGCCTGATCCTATTGAAAAACGTTGGCCTATTGCCCTTGTTGCAAATCCTAAGATTGGTTGACAAGAGAAATTGTAATAAATCCTCACCTCGTTTATTTATATCCGTGCTACCCCAGAGTGTGTGATGCGCATTTACATCACCGCCCAGTACAAGGTCATGTCCACGTGTCCCGCACCAGTCAATGAGTGTGCGCACCGCACTCGGAGGAGGGTCATCCACCTCATACGGTAGATACGCCGATGCCAGGATCACCATCGGGAGATCCTTGCGTTCAAGCGCAGCTACCGTTAGATCGCCAGAGCTGTAATGGGATAAAAGAAAAATATTGATGTTTTTCCTAATCAGAATACAGCTTCTAATCTTACCTTCCGTGGTAGGAGAGAGAAGAGTAAACACACGTGACCGAAGGCCCCGAACCTTATTTCCAACTAACCAAGGCTCTTGGATCAAGGCCACGGATATGCACTCCCTCTCCATAAAGCGTAACAGCTCGTCCGATGCTGCCTCGGAGTGATGCAAGTTAATCTGCACCACCTTTATGCCGCTCGGAGTCGCCATTTTGTGAGTCCTTCTTTGTAGGCAGAATCAGCCTAAGCTGATTCAGCCCATATTTGATAACGCCCTTTTTGGGGCGCAGGAGATGGAGGGATTCTGAATCAATTTTGATCCAGAGATCTTTGCCATCCCCCTTGTCCCTGGCACGTCCACGTTCAATCGTCCAGTTCTCAGTACCAAGGTCCTTATTCTGGCGCTTAATGAGTGTAAGTGTGGCCTCATCCTCCAGAATAGGAGGAGGAATCCACACGCGCACCGTCACCTGAAAAGGAACTTGGTCCAAGGGCACGATTTCAATTTTGGCTCCTGGCCAGAGCTCGCCAGCTTCTTGGATGCTGTTTTTGAGAAAACCGAGAGCCTTCTCATTACCGCAACCAATAATTTTGACGCCTCTGGACCACTTTGCCCCATCAAACGCAGTGAACGAGTCATCGTCACAAGTGGCGAGCGCGTCCACTAGTCTGCGCAGAATTCGTTCTTCCAGAAGCAGCCATTGATCATTTGTCATTTTGCCCCCCGGCTGACTGCGATCAATAATGGCTACCTGTAGCTCAGGTGCTGATGTCAAGCTAGTTGATGGTTTCAACCGCTTGCCCTCAGGCATCTGCGTCTCACCCGACCTTTGCCGTTTGCCACTAGAACCCCCTGCAGGGTCCCCTTTGCCAGCCCCGTGACCTCGTTTAGAGGAGAATGGAGCTTGCCTTGAGGACTCCTTGCCGGCGGTTTTCGCTTTACCGCGTAGGTCATCACCTCTCTTTGACTTGGACGACACCCCTTTCGATGTAGAAGGGCCATCGTCCAATTTCTCCGAGTCGGTGATCGTGCTCGGTCCAGGTTTAGTTAAGGGCCCGGCTGATGCCGAGATCGCTTTCCTACCCTGGTTTCTGGCCACGTTCGTCCCCGTCTCTGGCCTTGCCTCCATGACAGAAGTATTCCGAGACTCCTCATACTTCCGAACATGGTAGGCATGCTTGCGCCGCAAAGCCTTCTCCCGGGGAGTCAAGGAAGTTGGATCTCGAGATTCCAACGACCTTAAAAACCGGAGAGAACGCTTGTAGCCTGCCAGCTTTTTGCGTTCGTCCGGTCTTTTCTCCGCTCCTTCCATCACCTGTGCCTCTGATACCTTCCTGTCCGCCCCCACCGATTGTCTGTCCTTGGTATCAGAGGAGACCATGGTGATGTCATCCTCGTCCGTCTCGTAGATGTTAAGTCCGTCCAGTCCTGGAAATATGTCTAAGTCATCGTCACTAACTGTCCTGTCTTGTCTTTTCAGAAACCTGTCCCCTACTATGTCTGCCCCCCCTTGGCCCTTAGCATTGTCCGCCCCCCCTTGTATAGGTCCCTGAAAAACACTCCCCATTTGTGTCTGTTGCCCGTCATCCCTTGTCGTACTGTCCGAGTTTGATGTTTTTTCTGTTCTTCCGCTTATTGTTCCCACGAGTGTAGGGGAGAAAATGTCCACCATGTCATAGCCCCCAGTGACAAGGTAAGGGCTTAATTACTTGCTGAGGCGCCCAGGTATCAGCAAGGCTCCGTAAGAATACAGTCGGTTACCCCTGACTGCAAACCAGCCGACAGGCACGGGTCGCATAACACCTCGGCTTAGGGGGGATAACTATTTGCCATGCAAGCCTTTAGAGCACTTGCCACCAAAAACAGGCAGAAACCCTAAAAAAGGTCATCTTACTCCAGGTTCTGTCTGAATCAGAGACACTTGCCACAGCCAGCACTGAGCCACCACATCGCGCCAAGATTGTTATCCACGTGATGGTGCCACCCATTTTAATTTGATTTATTTTATTAATTTTTTTTTTTTTGTGAATAAATAACTAAAAGTATAATCACACCTTAGAGTTTAGTACAACAATGAATATGTTTTATTAATTTGATTTTATTTTATTACCACTACACTTAATTAAATAATGTGGTTACCATTTTATACTGATAACAAATACGAGTAGTATTAGGGATATTAATATATACCGCAGTAAATGAATTTTATTTATTAAATACTAGCAAAAAAATCACAGACTTTCGTAAACCGCCCTAATGTAGTTTAATTCATATTGTATTAACCCTCTAACGAACACATTAAATGTTACGACTTCACTTCAACAAAAATAACATCCACCACGACTTCACTTTAAGCAAAACCGAACCCCCCCACCACGACTTCATTTTAAGCAAAACCGAACCCCCCACCACGACTTCACTTTAAGCAAAACCGAACCCCCACCACGACTTCACTTTAAGCAAAACCGAACCCCCACCACGACTTCACTTTAAGCAAAACCGAACACGCTGCCGCCTCATAACACAAAATATCATGGGGTCGAATTTAACCCCATCGACCGTTAAAGGGTTAAGGTATGCACATTTTTCCTTTGCACATTTCTATCTAGAAACCCCTTATTCATACTACTTACCGAACTGACAGACTAACTAGCTAACGCATTAACAGACAATATACATACGTTATCCATTCCTGCTATTTATAATTTGTTTGAAGAAACTTGAAGAGCGCGAGAGAAACAATTTGTTGTTTACAGTATACGTGTTTCAACAAGAGAATGGGCTGTGCAAGCAGAATTCCTTTTCCTATCGCGCGAGTTAACGACTTTAGGTAGAACACTCATTCACACACACACACACACAGTGATAAGTAATGATCATGCATCGTCATGATACAAAAAACACTTTTTCTAAAAGATAATAAAATACAAACATTGCATTGTTCTTAATTTTATGGATATGTAATTGTAAATATTTTCTAAGATACTTTCTCTAATATAACATTACAAAATTATAAGATAAGAAATAAACCATGTTCAATCTTGTTTAACTAACAAAGAAATTACCTAAAAAATAAGATATGTTTTATTACCTAAAAAACAAAGATAGGTTTATCATAATACCTAAATATAAGAAACAAAGAGATGTTTATTCCAATACCTAAATATAAGAAACAAAGATATGTTTATTACAATACCTAAATATAGGAAACAAAGATATGTTTATCCTAATACTTAAATGTAAGAAACAAAGACATGTATTTTTTAGTATTTAAGAAAGATATTTCAAAATTGTAAGTTAGTTTATTATTAGCATAAGAACTAAGAATAACTCATCCGAGTTAAGAAAATAAAATTATTTTTTTAATTCAAAAAAGTGTAAAACTTTAATTGGCGATCCTGCCAGGAGAATAATTAAAATTATTCTTCAGTAAGCGGACCATTGGAATCCTTGTCACATCAAGGACTCAAGACAACCTTCATAGAAGGAAAATTAAAATCTTCATACGAAGAAGAAAATAGAGAACTGAAACAAAAAGCAACATAAAAAATAACTTATAAATTGTAGTGATAAAAATCAATAAAAGTGTTAGTGAATAAAAAACCTTATGAAAAGAGAAGCAGCTTTCGACTACACACGTCCTTTAGAAGATTTAGAAGAACAAAAAATGGATAACAACAATGTGGAAATCAACATGCTTGTCCAGCAAATGGCAACTCTACAAGCCACTATGCAGAGTATGATGCAGCAACACGCAGCGGAAGTCAGCGCATTAAAATTAGAAATACAACAAATGAGAAACAACCCCCAGGTAAATCCTCAATGGAATCATCCACAACCTGCACCCCAGGAAGAAATTTCGACACTAATAAGAAATGTCAACGAAGTAAAATTAGATGTATTCAAATCACTTCCGACATTTGATGGTGATATTACCAAATATCGAGTGTGGAGAGAAGATACATCTCGAATGATGCATAGCATAGAACCACTAAAAAACACCAGTATCTACTCCCAGGCATTACAAATAGTAAAAACAAAAATACAAGGTGCAGCCGCTCAGGTTTTAGCCAATCATGGTACAATTTTCAATTTCGAGGCCATCAGAGCAAGGCTAGACTACACGTACGCCGATACTCGACCTCTATATGTCTTGCAAGAAGAGATGAAGCGATGCTACCAAGGAAGAAAAACATTGGAAGAATTTCATGATGAAATAAACAAATGCTTAAGTTTAATAATATCAAAAATCACAATGTCCGGATACGGAATAGAAGCCGTTAATGCCATGACAGAACAGGCAAAACAGGACTCTATTCGAGTGTTCATATCTGGAGTTAATAATACATTTGTACAGTCCACACTATACGCAAATGCTCCAGAGGATTTGGAACACGCATATTCTATTGCCCGCACAATAGAACATGATAGCAAGCATCAAAACTTAAAACTATCATACGATACGGCACACACATCAAAAATACAATTAAGTGAGCCACGATTCGAGAGACAACAGTTCCAACCAAATCGAAAAAACCAACCGCGCCAAGAATACAACCTTAACAATCCTCGAAGATACTTCAGCAACCAACGACCTCAGGGATTCAACCTCCAGCAGCAAATCAACAATCACCAACCTCGACCAGAACCAATGGACATTAGTTCAGGAAACACCGCTCAACGACAGCCCACACGTTTCAACAATTCCTACCAAAAACACAACAACAAATCATGGAAACAACAAGCAAAGCCCAGCGGAAACTTTCATCAACAGAGGAACAACAATATCACCACACAAGATGACACCGATAGTTTGATTGTAGAAACAGGTACTGTAAATAAATTAGTTGTTAAGAATTTAAACTAAGGAATGGGTTGCCCCATATCACAATGTCTGATGAAGAAAGAACATATAATGTATTAATAGACACTGGAGCAACCCATAACTATATAAAAAAAACACTAAAATTAAATTTAAGAAAAAAGGTAAATCCTATTGAAGTTATGTCAATTCATGGAACTTCTATAATAAATTCAAAACAAACCATTAAATTTCTTGACAAAGACATAGACTTTTTCGAGTTAGATAATATAAAAGAAAGCGATTTAATATTAGGATGGCAGGGAATAAGTGCCCTAAATGCCATAATAAATATACAAAACATGACGTTCACAATAAATAAAAACGAAATTAGCAAAGTTAATTATATTATAGGAAATGAATTATATAAAGAAAGAATAGATTTTCTAATGAGGGATAATAATGGCATAGGACCTTTACCCTTTACAACAGCAATTGAAGCCACTATTAGGACTAAGACAGATGAACCCATCTGGACGAAGCAATACCCATATCCCATAGCGGATAACGACTTCGTAAATAAAGAAATTGAAAGATTACTACATGAAGGAATAATTCAACGTAGTAATAGCCCATATAATTCACCCATCTGGACTGTTCCAAAAAAAGGAATAGATGAGACAGGACGACCAAAAAGACGAATGGTCGTAGACTTTTCAAAATTAAATTCTAGTACTATAACGGACAGATATATTATTCCTGATGTAAATATGACTATACAAAATTTAGGTAAAGCCAAATATTTCACAACCCTAGACTTGGAATCAGGCTTCCATCAAATAAAAATTAAGGAGGAAGATAGAGAAAAGACAGCTTTTTGCATAAATGGTGGCAAGTACGAATTTGTGCGTATGCCATTCGGACTAAAAAACGCCCCTTCAATATTCCAAAGATGTGTCGATGATATCCTAAGAGAATATATCGGGAAGTTCGCTTATGTCTACATTGATGATGTACTCATATACTCTTCAACACCAGAAGAACATATGGAACACATTCAAATCATATTTAATGCTTTAAATCAGGCAACACTTAGGGTATCCAATGAAAAATCCAAATTTTTCCAAACAGAGGTCGAATACTTGGGTCACATCATTAAGCATGATAAAATAGCTACGAACCCAGAAAAGGTTGAAACAATAGATAAATATCCTTTACCCCAAACACTCAAAGACTTAAGAGGTTTTTTAGGTATGACAGGTTATTATAGAAAATTTATACAAGGATATGCTAGCATAGCTAAGCCCCTTACAGTTCATTTACGAGGAGATAATGGACAAATTGGAAAGAATGAAAGTGCTACAACAAAAATACATTTAGACGAAGCTGCCATACAAGCATTTAACAAACTAAAAAAATGTTTAAAAGAACAAGTTGAACTTTTTCAACCTAACTACGATAAGCCATTTGAACTGACTACTGATGCATCTAACATAGCTATTGGAGCCGTACTTAGTCAAATGAAGAAACCAATTTTTTTCCTCAGCAGAACATTGAGCAAAACTGAAGAAAATTACAGCACCAACGAAAAAGAGTTACTAGCGATAATCTGGGCACTGCAAAAACTGAGAAATTATATTTATGGCACAACAGACCTCACCATTTATACAGATCACCAATCCTTAACTCACGCTATATCTGAAAAAAAACCCAAACCCGAAATTGAAACGTTGGAAATCAATAATCGAAGATTTTGGAGCAAAATTAGTATACAAACCAGGACACCAAAATGTAGTAGCTGATGCATTATCAAGACAACAGATTAATGTTTCATCTATAGACACTGTACATTCTGCTGAAAGCTCACATAGCGAAGTTATAAAAAGCGTAACACGTCCATTCAACGCTTATGCACTACAAATAGAACTGGTACCAAATACTAAACTAAAAGAAACACGAACACGTACAATTTTTCCAAATAGGATTAGACATACAATAAATTTTACAAACGAACAAGAATTGATACAAGAATTAAAAAAGGTTTTACAACCACAAAAAACTACTGCCATTCATACTACAATGGAAAATATATTTAAATTTGGAACAATTATAAAGAACACATTTAATGACATAAGATTCGTATATACACAAAGAAAACTAATTGATATTCAAGATAATGATAAACAGATTGAAATAGTAAAAAATATCCACAACAGAGCTCACCGAGGTTATAAAAATAATATAAGAGAAATACTTGAAACACACTACTGGCCAAAAATTGAACAGCATTGTAAAGCATACAATAAAAAATGCAGCCCATGTCTTTTTGGTAGATACGAAAGAAACCCGACAAGAGAACCATTGAAAGATTCAGACATACCAACAGAGCCAGGCGAATATATACATATGGACATTTATTTCAACGAAGGAAAAACTTTTTTAGTTGCCATTGATAAATTTTCAAAGTATATAACTCTGAGAGAACTTGACTCGAGAGAAAATATGAGTAATAAAATTGAAGAATTACTTACAAACAATTACCCGAACTGCACACGACTAATGACAGATAATGAAAAATGTCTCAATACAGCAGCAGTAGAAATGATGTGTACAAGATATGGTATTACAAAAATTAAAACACCAGTATATAGATCAACATCGAACGGACAGGTTGAAAGAGCTCATAGTACAATATCGGAACTAGCCAGGATTTTTAAAATACAAAACGAGACAACGATAGCAGATGAAATTTATAAAACGGTACGGGAAATAAATAATACAATTCATACAGTAACTGGTTTCAAACCTAAAGACATTTTGTTTAATAAGATAAAATACGAAAAAAGTGACATATATGAAAAATTAAAACAAGCATCTGAAAAAACACTACGAAGACTAAATCAAGGCACAAGACACCGAACTTTCTCTGCAAACGAACAAATTTTAGTGAAAATAAAAGGATTAAGAAAAAAGAACGACGCAAGATACATCAAATACATTGTAAAAGAAGATCGTGAGGACACTGTCTTAACTACGAGGGGAGTAATTGTTCATAAAGACAACATAAAGAATTATACAATCCACAAGAATGATTCTCTACCTGATATTACTCGCAGTGGTCATGCCAAAAACAGAAGCAGAACTAAAAATTGAAAATCTGGAAAATCAAAAATACGTCCTAACGAGGACTAATGATGTTTTTCTTTATGATGAATATTCATACCTTTTTCATGTCACAAACATTACAAAAATATTAGAACCATACACAAATATAATGAAATATGTATACGATATAAAAGAAAATTTAGAACTCCAAGTTTTAGTCAACAAAATTGAAGCATTGGCAAGCCAACTTAATGAATATAAACGACATACGAGATCCCTAAATTTTCTAGGATCAGCATTGAAATTTATTACAGGAAATCCAGACCATAACGACTTCATATTGATGGAAACTAAAATAAATGAATTAATAAAAAATAATGAAAAACAACGTCTGATCAACTCAAGGTTTGAAAAATTAATCGATGAATTACAGGGTGAGACATTAGAAAACAATCTAATCATAGAACAGGTACATGACCAACTACTATTACTAGTAAGAACAATTAATGCTGCAAAAAATAAGGAATATTTAACTGAATCCTTAAATTTAGATGATGTAAAAAAAATAATAGAACACGAATTGATATCAGCACCTATAATAAATATTTTAGAATACGCAGACATACACATAGCTAGGACAGCAGACTTATTTATAGCCATCTATAAATACCCTATATTAAATAATGAATGCAAACTCTTTAAAATCACACCCATAAGCTTTAGGCACGGAAAAATACAATCAGATGACAAAATTGCCCAATGTAGAAAAGACTACGTCAGGGTAAACCTTTGCAAGAACTTTCTAGGAAAAAATATTTGCAGGACGAACAACGAAACGGACACATGCATACTTCCACTTCTCAACAATAGGAATAGTAAATGCATAGTTATTCAGGAATATAACCAGAACTTACTTAAAATTGACGAAGGATTCATATTATTGGATGGCACTCATCAAGTTGACAATATCACAACTACGGGCATAACATTAGTAACGTATACTGACGAAGTTAGGATAGACAATAATACTTATAGGAATATACATGACAGACTTATAGAAGCAATTCATAAAAAGCATGATGAGGATTTTGAGATCATGAAAATATTAATGTCGGACCGTAACAACGCATTTAATAATATTGACTCACTAAAAAAATTAATCATACCATATGAAGAACATCCTATACGTTCAACTTTTTATACATTAATTTTCATAATTATAATACTCAGTACATTTTACATAGGACTCAAAATATTCAAGTATGTACTAATATATAAAAGAAAACAAGCAGAACAAAATTTTAGAATTTATTATAACCAACAAGTTGAAAGAATTAATAGAGATCGGGACGCTCTCGTTTAACCCAGGGGAGAGTTAACGACTTTAGGTAGAACACTTATTCACACACACACACACACAGTGATAAGTAATGATCATGCATCGTCATGATACAAAAAACACTTTTTCTAAAAGATAATAAAATACAAACATTGCATTGTTCTTAATTTTATGGATATGTAATTGTAAATATTTTCTAAGATACTTTCTCTAATATAACATTACAAAATTATAAGATAAGAAATAAACCATGTTCAATCTTGTTTAACTAACAAAGAAATTACCTAAAAAATAAGATATGTTTTATTACCTAAAAAACAAAGATAGGTTTATCATAATACCTAAATATAAGAAACAAAGAGATGTTTATTCCAATACCTAAATATAAGAAACAAAGATATGTTTATTACAATACCTAAATATAGGAAACAAAGATATGTTTATCCTAATACTTAAATGTAAGAAACAAAGACATGTATTTTTTAGTATTTAAGAAAGATATTTCAAAATTGTAAGTTAGTTTATTATTAGCATAAGAACTAAGAATAACTCATCCGAGTTAAGAAAATAAAATTATTTTTTTAATTCAAAAAAGTGTAAAACTTTAATTCGCGCGATAGGCAAACAAATTCTTTCACCATGGTAGTAATGCCTTGAATTCTTAAAGTTGCCATTTGAAGAAAATTTAAACATCAACGAGATGACACATATATCAGTACTTGTTATTTTGTTGAATTATATATACAAATTTTATATATAGTTTAAGATATTACGGCCTAAACTGTGAAACTCAAGTCTTAAAAAAGTGAAATTCATATGGGAAAACAAAAGCAAGATAGCAAAATTTTGTTTTTCACGCAATTTTTAAGCATTTTTAATGTTGATTCAACTCCTAAATTTTTGAGCGACCCACCCACTTGCAATATAACTGCAATTTTTCGTATTGTACAATCATATCGCCAATGTGTATGTCATATTCAAAGGTGGCGCAATATATTGGGAGAAACCAAAAGACTTTTGATTTTTATTATATAAACCAAAAAAAGTGCAATATACTGTGAAATGTGTTGGCAACATTGTACAATAAAAAAAAAAGTGTCTCATCACTCATGTCGTTAAACATTTTTATTTATAATTAATTAGTAATAAATATTTTTATTTTTAATTAAACCAAAACTTTTAGTAAATGAAACCTCGCAATTTACTAGTCCATATGCTATTGTTTTGCTTATAGGTTATGTTCACTTTTTATTGTAAGAAAATTGCGCCATATTTTATATGAAAATATTGTGCCACTTATTGCATAATATAGGGCAAAATGGAAATAATATCACGTTTAATATATACAATTATATTGTATAATGTATGGGCCGCTTTATGCATTTGTTGATGAACGAATTTGTTTCAAACGGTATAATTTTTTAAACATATGACTTATTTGTTGCGGGTTATGTATTTCTGTATGCCTGCATTTCTACACTACATACCTTTTTACACTAAATCATCAGTACACTTCAACACAAGTATGGAAACATGATACAGTTGTACCTTTTATACTACAACCAGTCTATAGTCAGGCTGTTTCATAAAAATTATTATGTGTTTATTATTTGCAAAAATTTTGGACAGAAATTTGTGAAATTACCGCACACGATATCTATAGAAATTTTAATACAATGGAAATTTTTATCAATATTAATTGCCGTAATTTGACCCTAGTTTATACACCTACACTATTTTATATGAATTATTTCGATATTTGGTTTTAGTTATTACTTCGCTGTCAATATTTTATGAAATTATTGTTTTTTTACTTCTCTACTCGACCAAAGTAACCAGTTAAGTCGAAAATGATATTTCCTTCGGTGAAAAAGGATCCCTAACCGCAACCTTTCTTAGGGAGTATTTTTTGGCTTTCACTTCTGATGAATTATGACTAATTTTGGAGACAGACTTGTATTAATGCTATAATTTTCCGCATCTTAAATAGTTTTCATTATTAGGCTGCGTTAAATATGATACCCATACAATGCTTATAACAATCACGTTTGTGAGAAAATTTTTTTGATTTTTGTGATATTTGCGGTGGTGATCAATCAATTTTTGATCACCTTCGGTTGTCTTAGAACGCTCATTTTGGCGACATCTTCTAAAGCAATCTCGTACCTGCTGAATAGGACAGTGAAGACTTAGAAAAAGGCGACCACAACAAAATGTACACAATTTATATATTTTTATCCTTGCTGATATCAAAATGCTATAGAATGTTTTCTCTTTATTTTTTTTTTATCTTGGACCAGCACTCAGGGGATGACCCCTATATATGCAATGCATTGCGCCGGAATTGAAAACGAGGGCATAGTATAGAGGGGACAGATTAGGAAAGATGAGAAGATAGACAGTTGTTTTTGTAGCTATTTCAACCTTTTACTTCGCTGGCTAATTTTTGCTACAGGGCCGATGAAGGTGGGTGCTGTTACTCTGCTTTTAGTACATGATCCTGTCAGTCGCTGCCAATTATGTTCAGTGACCAGTGACTATGCCTTCATCATTGAAACGGGCTGGCAACAACTAACACAACCACGCACTAATGCTGATCAGAAGAATTCAACACAATATTTCATGACTCAGCGCGGGCTCGAACTCACGACTCTCCGCTTCATAGTCTGGTGTTCTACTACTTCAGCCAACAGCACCCACTCTCTTACCATATTGGACCATCTAAATCACATTATAAAACCGAGTATACATGATTTCCAAATAGTGAAATAGTTCTTAATCAATTTCTTGTTGCCTCAATTCTCAAACAACAGAAAATGTATTATCTTAAAATATGTTTTTTATTTAACCGATTTCTAGTCTGTTCCATTATGGATGTAATATATGTATTTTCATTTTATACTTGTGAGTTTGTACACAATTTTTTTAAATGTCTCTTTTTAATAAATATTAAAAAATAGTACCGCCATGGTCTAAAAATAACATTTTGCTCAAAATAGCCATTTCCACCCAGCTTCAACGTAATTCCATTAACAGCCTCTTGCTTATGCACAAAGTTTCAAATATGTACCTTTCAAATTAGTTTTAAAAGAAAAAAATTCTATTTCACATGAGTTTATTATAATATTCTATCTTTATAAAATTTTTTCACCACCGGTAACCAATTATATATTACTGCTTTCTTATCTGGTCAATATTTAATAAATTAACTGAGACCCTATAACGAATAGACGATTATAAAATTGGTAAACAATAAAAGTATCCCATAAAGCAAGACAAAATTAAAATTTATATTAAATTTTAAGCTCGATTTTTACTTCAACAGGTTAGTTTCAAATGACTTTAATTTCCAGTTTCTAAAATTTTTTAATTAAACAAAATTTTTATTTAACGTAATTTATTAGAGATTTAGTTTCAATTAATTCATTAAACATATACATATCTAAATCGCAACAAACAAAGCAGATATGTATGTATATCAATAAATAACGTTAAATAATATATATTATTTTATTAAACAAACTTTAAAAAGTAGAAAGTCACAAATCGGTTTTATTTTTGTTCTTGTGGTAAAGCTAATGTTCATATACATATTTTGTATGATCTCTATTGTGAGCTAATAAGGCCTAGGTTATTTTAATGACAATAAAACAAGTTTTATTTCATTTTTCCCGACGTTTCGTCAATTATTTGTTGACTTTATCAAGGGTAGGGAAATCTATTTTATTATTAAAAAACATTTATTATTGATTTTACATATATATATGTACGTCTAAACATTTTACTGAATCTGCTTATTTACAACTTTGTTAAAACATTTCCATTAATTTTAAATTTTTATAAACATTAAAAATTGAAACTTTCGATTATAACAAAATCACAGCTTAAGTGTACATCACAGCTCATTTTAATGCTACTTTGTAGCTTGTGCTGATGTTGTTCGTATCTTCCTTTAAATTCATCGTCTTTTCTATCCTTTGTTGTATTCGTAAGCTTTCTATTGTGTATCTTTTCTTTCCAATACTCTCTCTGTCCAAGATCTTCACTCTTTCAAAATCAGCTGTGTGTCCAGTGTCCAGTATATGTTGTGATAGTGCTGTTGATTGTTTATTTTTCTCTATGTCTTTCTTATGTTCTTCCATTCTGGTTCCTAAATTTCTTTTTGTAGTTCCAATGTATACCATATCACAGCTGTTCTTTTCATTACCTTTGCACTTTATTTCATAGACTACATTACTATTTTTTTAAAGATTTTATATATTGTTGTGTTCGGTTTGTATGCAAAATTTATGTTGTTGTTTTTTATTGCATTTCTTATGTTTTTGTTATCAGTCAATCCAGGGATGTAACGTACGCTGTAATATATATTTTCTTTATTTTCAGTGATGGATTTGTTATCTATTGTATTGTTGTTTAGCTTTATGTTAGTTTCGCTGATCATTTTGCTGATGAGTTTGTTGGGGAAACTATTTTCTATTAACGTTTTCCTGATGTATTTTATGTTTTTTTTCGTGGAATTGCTTGTCGCTAATATGGTGAATCCTAAAGATTATGTTTTTGGCAGTGTTGATTATTTGATGTTTCGGTTGTGTGGAGTTGAAATTTATGATTCTGCCGGAGGCGGTATCTTTTTTGTACCAGTCTGTTATTAGTCTGTTGTTGTTCCTTTGTATTTTTGTGTCTAAATAGGCAATAGTATTATTTGTCTCTATTTCCATGGTGAATTGTATTTTTGGATGAAAACTATTGAAAGCCTTTAAAATTTTGTCTTTTTCTTCGGATTTTACAATTGCTAGTAAATCATCTACATACTTTGTTATGTATTTTAATTGGATGTTTTCCACGCTAAGTTTCTGTAGAGTTTCGTCTAACAAATTGTTAAGTACAAGATCCGCGATGGTTGGTGAAAGTGGATTCCCCATGGGCATACCAAATATCTGGTTAAAAATTTCATTTTCATATATAAAATAATTATTTTCACAGAGACAAAACTTTAGTATTTTTACGAACAAGGACCTGGACATTTTTGTGTAGTTCTGGATGATTGTCCATTTTTGCATTTTACACCATGAATTTTATTCATGCTGTTTTTGTTTGTAGGTGAGCGGTGTAGAGACGAAGTAGGTGTAGAAAAAACTGCACGATTTCTGTTTTTCATGAAGTTTTTTGTATTGCCTTTTGCACTACTTTTCGTTCTTCTTGTTTTGTTTTATTCTTTTTCGTCTTTCAAAGTGAATACATCATATCTACATGTGGTTTTATTAAAAAGTGAAAAAAATTACTAATGAAAAAATTTTCCAATATTTTTTCAGTCATCGTACAATAGTTTTTATTTTATATTATATTATATTTTCTTGTATATAAATCACTAATGCTAAAATAAGAATGATCAAACAAAGAAAATTAAGCGATAGCAAGCTAAAAAATCAACCCTGAAATATAAATATACATGAATTAGAAATCAACGTATAAATGCTAGAGGATTTTAGAAGATGTTTTGAAAGAAAGTTAAAAAATATTCATGAATTATAATTCATGGTGTAAATTGGGCCATTATATTTATTGCTTTGTTGACTGCGATATTAGTGAATAGTGAAACGACATCTAGTGAGATCAGTATTTCGCCTTTTTCTATTTTAATACTTTTTATTTGCTCTTTGAGTCTGTTCGAATTTAATACATTGTATTCTTTCGAGATCGTATTTTTGAGAATTTGGCCTACGTATTTTGATAATTTATAGCATGGAACTCGTATTGAAGAAACTATGGGTCTTAACGGTATTTCTGGCTTATGAATTTTTGGTAGCCCATATATTCGCGGTGCTGTTGCAGTTGAGCAAAGTAATTATTTTCTCTGCCAATTCTCGATTACTTTGTCCTTATATAGCTCTGATACTAATTTATTATTTTCTTTCTGTAATTTTGCAGTTGGATCTATTCTGATTTTTATATATGTACCCTTTTCCTCCAATAATTTCCCCATTTTTAGGTGATAATCCTCTTTATACATTGCCACTGTTTTGTTCCCTTTATCAGCCTTTACTAAAATTATATTTTTGTGTTTTTTCAAGAAATCTGTTGTTTTTCTATATATATTGGGAACAAATTTTTCTTTTGGGGTGTTTTGTAAATTTCTCTTAAAACGCGTGATGTTATTAGCTAATATGGTTCTTGCCAAATTCTTCTCTTGTCCTTCATCAGCATTCATTGTTTAAATACATTGTTCCATGTCCGCAATTATATGTAGTGCAGAGAAGTTGTTTTTATCTACAGGTAGAGCAAATTTTTTCCCCAAAGACAATATCCATTTAGATTCCATTGGAATCTCTATGTTGGTTTTGTTTTCAAACCAATTCTCATTATATACAAATCCATATCTTCTAAACTGTTTTTCTTTCAATGTGTTTAATTTTGCATTTTTATTTTTTATTATGTGTGCGCCCATATTTTTGCTTCTCTCATATTGTTTGTTTATAAAATTCGTATAGTCTTCGAATGTAAGTGCATTTGCAATGTTAATTTTCAAGCGATTTATATTTTTCTTGGCAACTTTAATGTTTGAATATGTTTGTGTTATCTCCAGATTTACTATTTTTTTGTGGAAATTATATTCAATTTTGTTTAATTTTTCTTTTAATTTCTTACATGTGAACAGTTGTATCGTCTGTATTGTTGTGTTCTTTGTGTGGTTTGGAACAAAACGATAACTTCTGCATGATAGTATGAATTTTAATCTACTTTCTTGTTGTGCCAGTTTTTTTGTTTCATTACAGTACTCCTTTAAAAAATTCATACTATCATGCAGGAGTTATGGTATTGTTCCAAACCACACAAAGAACACAACACAGCTGTTCACATGTAAAAAATTAAAAGAAAAATTAAACAAAATAGAATATAATTTCCACAAAAAAATACTAAATCTAGATATAACACAAATATATTCAAACATTAAAGTTGTCACGAAAAATATAAACTGCTTAAAAATTGACATTGCAAATGCACTTACATATATTCGAAGACTATACGACTTTTATAAACAAACAGTATGAGAGGAGCAAAAGTATGGGCGCGCACATAATAGATAAGAAAAATGCAAAATTAAACACATTGAAAGAAAAACAGTTTAGAAGGTATGGATTTGTATATAATGAGAATTGGTTTGAAAAAAAAAACCAACATAGAGATTCCAATGGAATCTAAATGGATATTGTCTTTGGGGAAAAAATTTGCTCTACCTGTAGATAAAAACAACTTTTCTGCACTACACATAATTGCGGACATGGAACAATGCATTTCAACAATGAATGATGACGAAGGACAAGAGAAGAATCTAGCAAGAACCATATTAGCTAATAACATCACGCGTTTTAAGAGAAAGTTACAAAACACCCCAAAAGAAAAATTCATTCTCACTATATATAACAAAGCAAAAGATTTCTTGCGAAAACATAAAAATATAATTTTCGTACAGGCTGATAAGGGGAACAAAACAGTGGCAATGTATAAAGAGGAGTATCACCTAAAAATGGGGATATTATTGGAGGAAAGGGTACATATAGAAAAATCAGAATAGATCCAACTGCAAAATTACAGAAAGAAAATTATAAATTAGTATCAGAGCTATATAAGGACAAAGTAATCGAGAATTGGCAGAGAAAACAATTACTTTGCTCAGCTGCAACAGCACCGCGAATATATGGGCTACCAAAAATTCATAAGCCAGAAATACCGTTAAGACCCATAGTTTCTTCAATACGAGTTCCATGCTATAAATTATCAAAATACGTAGGCCAAATTCTCAAAAATATGATCTCGAAAGAATACAATGTATTAAATTCGAACAGACTCAAAGAGCAAATAAAAAGTATTAAAATAGAAAAAGGCGAAATACTGATCTAACTAGATGTCGTTTCACTATTCACTAATATCGCAGTCAACAAAGCAATAAATATAATAATGCAAAAATGGACAATCATCCAGAACTACACAAAAATGTCCAGGTCCTTGTTCGTAAAAATACTAAAGTTTTGTCTCTGTGAAAATAATTATTTTATATATGAAAATGAAATTTTTAACCAGATATTTGGTATGCCCATGGGGAATCCACTTTCACCAACCATCGCGGATTTTGTACTTGACAATTTGTTAGACGAAACTCTACAGAAACTTAGCGTGGAAAACATCCAATTAAAATACATAACAAAGTATGTAGATGATTTACTAGCAATTGTAAAATCCGAAGAAAAAGACAAAATTTTAAAGGCTTTCAATAGTTTTCATCCAAAAATACAATTCACCATGGAAATAGAGACAAATAATACTATTGCCTATTTAGACACAAAAATACAAAGGAACAACAACAGACTAATAACAGACTGGTACAAAAAAGATACCGCCTCCGGCAGAATCATAAATTTCAACTCCACACAACCGAAACATCAAATAATCAACACTGCCAAAAACATAATCTTTAGGATTCACCATCTTAGCGACAAGCAATTCCACGAAAAAAAACATAAAATACATCAGGAAAACGTTAATAGAAAATAGTTTCCCCAACAAACTCATCAGGAAAATGATCAGCGAAACTAACATAAAGCTAAACAACAATACAATGGATAACAAATCCATCACTGAAAATAAAGAAAAGATATATTACAGCGTACGTTACATCCCTGGATTGACTGATAACAAAAACATAAGAAATGCAATAAAAAACAACAACATAAATTTTGCATACAAACCGAACACAACAATATATAAAATCTTTAAAAAAATTAAAGCGCCAATTAAAAAACAACAACAAAGTAATGTAGTCTATGAAATAAAGTGCAAAGGTAATGAAAACAACAGCTGTGATATGGTATACATTGGAACTACAAAAAGAAATTTAGGAACCAGAATGGAAGAACATAAGAAAGACATAGAGAAAAATAAACAATCAACAGCACTATCACAACATGTACTGGACACACAGCTGATTTTGAAAGAGTGAAGATCTTGGACAGAGAGAATATTGGAAAGAAAAGATACACAATAGAAAGCTTACGAATACAACAAAGGATAGAAAAGACGATGAATTTAAAGGAAGATACGAACAACAGCAGCACAAGCTACAAAGTAGCATTAAAATGAGCTGTGATGTACACTTAAGGTGTGATTTTCTTGTAAACGAAAGTTTAAATTTTTAATGTTTATAAAAATTTAAAATTAATGGAAATGTTTTAACAAAGTTGTAAGTAAGCAGATTCACTAAAATGTTTAGACGTACATATATATGTAAAATCAATAATAAATGTTTTTTAATAATAAAATAGATTTCCCTACCCTTGATAAAGTCAACAAATAATTGACGAAACGTCGGGAAAAATGAAATAAAACTTGTTTTATTGTCATTAAAATAACCTAGGCCTTATTAGCTCACAATAGAGATCATACAAAATACAAGTACAATTTGGCCATATAAACACAAAAAAGGTTCATATAAATATTTATTCCAAATTATAAAAATGATAATTATCAGGTATGTTCATATCAAAAATTTATTCGAACTTTTTTTTATTATTGGTAAATTATGATTATTTAAGCAAGAAGTCAATTACTTTTTATAAAAAACTTTGTTTATTACGATATTTTGCCACTTCTTTGTGTGGCTTCTTTAGGGATATATAATATTATGTAATTTATATTTTGGATTAGGTAAGAAATTTGACAGGGTGTACACAAAAACTTGACATTTTGCGTAGCGCTACTACCTTATATATGTTTCACCAATAGCGGTGAGCTCCCTCGTTCAACTCTCAGATTTTATTGGCACTAACTACAGTTCGCAGGAACTCAAAGTGGTTACTTAAGAGAGTATATTGAATTATTTTAGTGATTTATAATATAATTTTATTGAAATGTAACACTTAAAATGTTCATATACTGATGTATACATTTACTACATATTATTTTATAATATTATAATTAATATCTTCACAAAGCAATGTAAATACTTTATACATATAGACATAAATACATATGTCAAATTGATATATATCAGTTGTTGAGTGGAAAGTAAATAAGACAGTATGCATGTGCAAATAGTATCTGCTTATGAATATTGAATTTATTTGAAATGATCTAGCCTATTCCATTAGCTCTATTAGGTTTATTTGTTGGATCTGGATTATTTTGCTGCATGTTGATGTACACAGAAGAAGATGATGAGCTATCAGCTGATTCAGGAATGTAAACTATATGACAGGAAGAATTGGAGGTTGGAGTTTGAATTGTATCGTTGGAATAAGAAGTTTGACTCTTTTGTACTGATTGTTGTTGTTGTTGAAGATGTAAATAAATTTGTTGTGTCGCTGGAACTAAATTCGTTTGACTTTCTTGTTGTTGGTGATGTTCGGCGGGTGATAAATAAAGTTGTTGCTGGCGGTGGTAAAAGGTTGGCAAACGTGTCAATTGTTGTTGATTATGCTGCGACTGTTTGTGATTTTGTTCATAGTTGGTAGGACGCTGCATGCATAACCGTGCCATTTGCCAGAACTCATTGTTGTTATTGTTAAAATTATTATTGCTTATTAGATTATTGTTACTACTATTTACGTAATTATTTTTACAACTGGGATTATTATTGTTATAGTAAGTTAATTCGTACTTGTGGGTTAGCGCCTCTATTAGTTGCACTTCCTTCGTGATTTCTTCAACTGGTTTCTTTTTGAATTTCGTGGTGGAATCAACATCATCACTTAGAGCATCATCAATGTCAGCCCTGTCAGTAGTAATACTCCAATCATTCGTTTGTCTCCAAGTTACTTTTTCATTATCATTATTTAATTTTTCACTGGGACGTTTGCGATAATTTTTTGTAGATCTCTGAAAGAAAATTGAAAAATATGATAAAAGATTTTTGGGTTGAATAATTATAGTACGGTATTGTGAAAAAAGGAACATACATATCGTGCCTTCAAGTAGGAATGCCCTAACTCACGGCGAATTCGCCTTGCCCTAGCTCAAATAATTGTAACTTCACAGGAGAAGGTAAAAATATAACAGGAAGTGTATTGATCACAGACCTGACTCGAACTCGTTCATCCGCTCGTTTTTGACACGAACCCATGAATAAACCAATTTAAATGGGCTTGATCATAGTCTACTACATGTAGGCTTGCCAGAAAAAGAGGACGCCAGCATAAAAATGAAATTAATTCTTAGACAATTAATAACACCATAAAAATTGACAACCAAAATTAGTTTTTACAAAAAAACTTTATATACAAAAATAAATACTTAACAAAACACAACAAATCGTTCTGATTTAATGGTATAAAACAAGAACTTAAAAACAGCCTTTAAAATTGCTAACTCATATTCATTTCCAAAATGTGTTAGTGACTATGACTGCGGAATGATTTAAAAAAATGAAATGAAACAGATACACACAAAATGATTGTGTTTGCAAAGACAACGACTTCAGCAAACACACATGCGTAGTCGATAGCCACAAGCATGCAAAGTAAAACGACTAACAACTGAAATATTCGCAGCAGATTTTTGATAGCAAAATGAACTGTCAATGAAACGACTAAAATGAGCACGACAAACATATTTTGACTATTAAGAAAATTTTTTTTTATTTTTGTAAATTGAAGTCAAAGAATCAGTTACATAGGCTTAATTTTCGTTCACTATAATTTATCTTACCCTTCCATATTTTTACAAATCGCGTATACCTGAGCATGTTAAATAAAGCCTCATTTAGTAATCATTTAATCCAGTAATTTATTAACATTTATTGGCAGACAACAATTTGTTTGTTGTTGTTTGCCATTATGTTAATTTCCTTTGAACTGCAATTAACTATTAACATATCAACTTGTTTCGCACTCCACAAACAACTAAATAGCAAAATCAAACTACTGACGCATATTCATTCCCTAACAACTACAACTCAATTCTCTTAACTACCGTCATCATTAGTCACTGTGTTTGCGAAATCATTTGATGTGTAACTGTTTCATTTAATTTTTTTTCAATTCATAATCATGGTTGAAGCAATAGCAGTAGTCGTTTAACAAAAACTGTTTATGCGTTCGGTATGCACTAGTCAATTTTTGCCTGCTATTGCTATTTTTTCATCAGCAATTTAAACACTGCTTAAAAACAAAATAGAAAAAAAATTCATTGTATAAATTATCGGAAATGTACATTTTTAATACGAAGTGTCAAAAATATATTTTTCAACTCTTCCAATTTGAGTTTTCTTAACGATTTGAGTTTTGTTAACGATATATTGACACCTCTCTTTGTTTCAACCTCAATGATCTTTAACTCACATGGTTCTTCTGTTACCATAAGATAATTTACTTTAGTCGGCATGGTTAGATTCAAATGCGAAATTAATAATACACTACACTTCCTTAATAATTTGCTGCAACAACATCAAGACTACATAATTTTAAAAAGCACTAAAAACTAATATGCCATTTCGAAAAATAGCGACAATAAGGGATACTAAAACTAATTTTAAAAGAGTACTTTTCCAAAACTTTTATGAAAATTGTACAAGCACCTAAATCTTTTTTTTTATAAATTTTGTCACCTGTGATGTAAAAAGCCGGATGCCCGGGCAAGAGAGGACACATGGCAACACTAACTACATGCAATATATAAAAAAATTAATGATAAACGGATTTTCTTCAACGTGATCATATTTTAAACAATTTTTCAATACCGTTTGGCATATTTGTACACCTTCACTAAAAATTTCGAAATACTATAGTTTTTGTGAAGGAAATCGTCAATCGTCACTTTGCGGTATATCAAGAAAAAAACACAATATATCAAAATAGTCGCATTTAACGCCCCTGAAAGTGGATTCTATACTGCTGTGCATAAGGCTTTCTATGACAATTCCTTTTAATTTCGCTCTCATATATCCTACTCCATAATATGTATTAACTTATTGCGTTAATGCCGTTACAACGCAGCGTTACCATTTGTCGACTTTTCCCATTTTTTGCAAATTTTTTGAGATGCCAAAAAGTTTTAAATTTATTGTGTAAAAAAACTAGATTTTTAAAATATATATATAAAGTTTTGTAAGTTTTTTTATAAATACATAATTTAACTTTTGCAGTATATTGGATGAAAATATTAAGTGATGTTTGTATGCAATGAAGCGATCCTATATTTTCTCACTCCCTTATTACTGCAACTGTATCTAAATGTGTTTACAACAGATACGGGCGTTTCATAGCACAATTGTGCTGAGATCATTCACACGTATTCTTACCCTCTTTAATTTAGTCGTCGATGAGACAGCGACGAATGAATCAGGCGGATGCTTACGCATTTTTTTATATTTTTTTCCAGAATATTTGCCCAGCAAACAATTTCAGTCATGATGATATGCGAAAAATACTTTGTCATAAACAATCCTTTCGATAACATACAATGCCTTTTATACAATTTTTCTCCAATAACGGACAATTTAATTCTCCTAATTTAGTAATACACCTAGTCTTATTAATTAGTCTGTGTAATATATTATCAAAAATATTTTGAATATGTTTCCCGAATGAAAATGATCTTCCATGCCGACAAATATCAAAGCTTATTAAGTTTGATACATCCAACCGCGTATATATTTTTTTTGCGAATATTCAGTGTTATGCTCCAGCAAGCAACCACTCTTGTATTAATTTTTTTTTTCTTCAATGGAAAACATAACAAATTATTGTCCTATATTTTTTAATTTGTTTTCATTTCACTGTTTACTTAGAAAAAGTTTTATTTTTAATTAATAATTTAACGTATTCAACGTGTTTTTTTCAACTTAGAAAATATTGCTACTTATGTATAAATATATAATGCACCATTATCTTTCAAACGCTTGGCTTTTTGTTTGGTGGGTAGTTCGCAAGCTCAACACATACACAATTTACCAATACATTGACGGTGCCCACCACTGGTTTACAACTATGGCGTTTGTATGTGATATATTTTTTAAAATCTCTTAAATCTAAATATGAATTTTTTTTATGTTTTTTTATTATATGTTATGTTTTTGATTTGAATCCTCTTTATACATATGTTTAAATAAAATGAATTCCAAATACATGTTTGTGTTTTGTTTTAATATTTTGGTACTTTTGTGGAAAAAAAATTTTTTTGGATTTTTTTTTTCAGATATAAGAAATTAAAAAAAAAACAAAAAATAAAATATATATATATATATATATATATATATATATATATATATATATATATATATATATATATATATATATATATATATATATAAAAGCAGAGTGGAATGTACATACTTATATATTGCATAAATTACCTGTACCGCAGAATGTAAGAGTTTTTTCTAGAAATAATAACTACTTCCTTCTTTTATTTCAGTTTGTATTTCATATTTTAAATATGTAAGTAAACCTTTCAACGCCACGTCAGATACAACTTTGTCGCTTTGCTTGAAAACTTTGATAGAAAAGCGTAAAGCAAAAGGTGTATGACACAATGAAAACTTCGATAACACTCGCGTTTCATATAAGTATGTACATTTTATCTTAGATGGTAAAGCGAATCAACAACACAATGTGAAGCAAAAGTTGTATCTGTATTAATAAAAGGTAAAAATGTTTACAACAAACCCATACAGAGAAAAAAAATCAAAGCACTATTGTTGATATAATAAGAATTACAAAAAAATTTTGAATCCGATAAAAACAAACAGTAGTATTCACAAAAAATAAAGTAGACTTGATCAATAATTTAAAATAAATTTTCTATGAAATTTTTGCTTTAAAGCACACTTGAAGTACACATTTATTTTTGTGAATACAACAGAAAAACTTTAATATTGTGATCTGCGATGTGACAACACTGATGCATTACATATCTTTGTCTAAGTGCAGTCAAGTACATATATAACAAACAGATGATTTGGAGAAGTGCAACCAAGATCATGTGGAACAATTTTCAATTTCCGCCGACGTTGACAAGAGTTCGTAACAACGATATATAAGAAAATCCCGCTTTGTAAAAAATCTGTATTTATCAAATAATTAAATAAAATATACCCATTATAAAAATAAGGTGTGGGATGCACCTTAAGAAAGTTTATTGTTAGAAACTAATAATAAAAACAACATGAATACACCTTTTATTAAATTTGTCGTAGTTAATACCTTTAATGTTATTTTTCTTTTATGTGATTGGCCAACAAGTCAAAAATATTAACAAAATGATATCATATTACAAAATTGCATTAATTGCAATTTTGTCTTTAGCAACGTTAATTGATTGTTCACTTTCATACAAATTTATTTCTGTACTTTTACATTGTCAGCATTTTTTCTATAATAATTTTAGTATAAATATCACAATAAAAGTTTACAATATTGTTCAGTAATAAAAATTCTTTTGTTTAAATTATTGCACCCATCAACCTTTA
Organism: Linnaemya tessellans; assembly: GCA_951800035.1. Classification (NCBI taxonomy): domain Eukaryota; kingdom Metazoa; phylum Arthropoda; class Insecta; order Diptera; family Tachinidae; genus Linnaemya; species Linnaemya tessellans. The sequence goes on from OX637537.1 coordinate 37,067,426, forward strand.
AGTTACAAGTGCTTAAAGGCCTAAATAACTGAACTATAGAACTGAATTATACTAATATCCCGCATTAACATTTTTGGTGACCCCGGTTTTTAAAAAGTTTCCCCCCACCAGTGGTAGGGGACTTTAAAGAAATCAACACGCAACCACTCAGAAAAAATTATTACGATCAACGTGATCCTGTAACAAGGTACAGGATCGCAACAGTTCAATTCCGCTCACAAGGGTATAGCATTAGCGGTCGAAACATTGACCCGAATTTCGTGATCCTGTGATAAGGCACGGGATCGCAATACGTTGAGCAAGGCAACCGGTATTAACCAAGCCAAAAACAACAATTCTCAACACATCAGTACAAATCCTGCTTCACTTTCAACATGCCCAATATGGAATAGCTCTTAGATGCCCAAAGAGAGACTGGTGAAGAAATGCAGAGGATCATAAGAAACTTCAAGAAGGATTCATCCGACAGAAAGGCAACAGTTGGTTATTTTGAGGAACGATTGCGGAAGCTGCAAGAGTCTTGGGACGAATTTCAAGCAACAGATACAGAAATACGAGACGCTTGTGATGACGAGCCAATGAAATTAGATTATTTTGCTGATAGTTATTATGACAAAATAAGCTCTATAGATGACGAATACATCAAGTTGTTTACTAATGAAGTTAACCGTGTCAAAGCACAAACGGAGAAGCATCCTAAAACAGTAGCTAAGCCCCTCGCAGCCGGAAAATCCAGCACAATGACTGAAGCAGCTCCTGACATTGAAACGTCAAGCAGTACACTGCGAAAGTTACATGCCCGTCTATGTGCGCTCGGGCGGTTATTAAAGGGGCTAACATATACAGATGATCTTCCTCTACAATATTTCGAAATAAACATCAGTACAATCAAAAGACTATGGGATCAAATCGAGATGCTGCATGATGAAGCTTATGATCAATTAAACAACCCACCTGCTTGCGGCCTAAATCAGGAACAATATGACAATGTAAATGACTTAATGCAGATAAGTCTGGTCAATCTTTCTGTTAAAGCTGACAAAATAAAACAAAATGGTGCCCACACGCAGAATAGAGAGACGCTATCTGTCAGAGACAATACTATCTCAGTACATTTACCAAAAGTCGCAATACCCCAATTTAATGGCGATTATCTAAAATGGCGCCAGTTCCATGACCTATTTTCCGAAATGGTGGATAAACAATCGATTTCCGCCATTCAGAAGATGTGGTACTTAAAAAGTAATTTGTCAGGAGAAGCTGAACATCTAATCAGTCAATTCTCTTTATCCGACACAAATTATAGTGCTGCCTGGAAAACATTAAAGGATCGTTACGACAACAAGAGAATTCTAGTAGCTAACTTGGTGGACAAAATACTCAACCAGCCGTCCGGAACATCAACTGCATCATCTGTTAAAGCTATGCATGACACCACCAAGGAATGCTTGCTCGCTCTAAACAATTTGCGTGTCACAACATCCTCGTGGAATGCTATTCTCGTACAGATATTGATTAAAAAACTCGATAAAAATACTCATATCAGATACATGCAATCACTGACAAACCCAAGGGATGTGCCAACCATAACTGAGTTTTTATCATTCCTGGAAGTTTAATTCCAAACTTTGGAGGCAGTCGGTCCAAAGGAAAAATCTACACATAAAGTGGTATCAACAATTATCACATCCGGCAAAACCGGTAATAGCACATGCAAAGCGTGCAATAACAGTGACCACAAACTATATCACTGCAGTAAATTTTTGCAACTATTAGCAGCAGAACGATTACGATGCGTACAACAGTACAGATTATGCGTCAACTGTTTCGGGAATGATCATGGGTCGAACACCTGCAGTTCAGGTAGCTGCAGAAAATGTAACAAAAAACACAATACATTGCTACAGCCTCAAATGGACTATCAGATGAGTTCAGAGCAATATTAGACTCTGTATCACAAGTAAACATTGCATCTAAACGGCTTTGCCAAAAATTATCCCTTTCACCATCTGAGACTTCACTCTGTATTGACGGCGTTGGCGAAACTCAAAAGAAGTCAAAATATCGCATAAATATCGGGATGAAGTCGAAGAATCACAACTTCTCTGCAAACGTTGAGGCATATGTTCTACCAAGCATAATTCCTCCACAACCAAATAATCATGTGGACATTTCTACTTGGAACATTCCCAACAACATCCATTTGGCAGATCCTCATTTCTATCAGCAGGAGAAGATAGATTTGTTGCTTGGAGCAGAATTTTTCTTCAAATTAACCCAAAATGGCACTATACACCTTGTTGACGACCTTCCAACACTCCAGAATACAGTAATTGGTTGGATTGTAGGTGGTACAATCGGGAAAGATCTACCTCCTAACCCGTCATGTGCAACCACGTGTGCAGTATTTGGAGACTCCACGTCATTGGAAGAAGCCATTGAGCAGCTTTGGAAATTGGATGAGATTGAAGGAAATGAAAGGGGTCTTTCGCAGTCAGAAACACAATGTGAAGCACATTTTACCCAACATACATACACCAATAAAGATGGCCGTTTCGTAGTTAGCCTTCCTTTTCGTGAAAACCCAACCGCTTTAAAAGAATCCCATGCGATGGCATACAATAGATTCGTTTTCTTAGAGCGTCGACTCCAAAAAAACGAAGACATTCGATCACTATACATACAGTTTATGCGAGAGTATGAACAATTGGGTCACATGCAGAGGGTAATTTTCGACACCGTATTGGAGCCTAGATATATCATTCCTTATCACTACGTCTTGAAACCAGAAAGCACCACAACAAAACTCAGAGTAGTATTTGACGCTTCAGCAAAAACATCGTCAGGTTACTCACTAAATGACCTAATGTTTACCGGGCCAACCGTCCAGAGTAAACTGTTCTCAATATTGCTGCGTTTTCGACTTCCAAAATTTGCATTCACCACCGACATCGAGAAAATGTACAGACAAATAGCGATTCATCAGGACGATCAGCAGTATCAGTTAATAATCTGGAGAGAAAATCCATCACTTCCTGTTAACTATTACAAACTCAATACGGTCACAAATGGTACTCGAGCAGCACCTTATTTAGCTACGAAGTGCCTACAAAAAATTGCTGAAGAGGTCTCGATAGAATATCCATATGGGTCACAAATGCTCAAAAATAATTTCTACGTGGATGATGGTCTTGGAGGCTCCGATAGTCTCAGCATCGCACTTCAAACGCAAAATGAACTTATTACGATGTTGCGAAGTCATGTATTCAATTTAAAAAATGGTGCGCAAACCACCCACAACTATTGGAAAATATTCCACTCGGCGATCAGGAACTGGACTTAGATTTTAATAGTAATAACACTAGCGTCATAAAAACGTTGGGATTATTATGGCTGCCTAAGACAGATCACTTTTGCGTCAAGGTAAAAGTGAATCATTTGCAAAATGTCACAAAACGGACAGCGACATCAGATCTTGCAAAATTTTCTCAGACGCATCAGAAAAGGCTTTTGGTGCTGTCGCCTATATCCGTTATTGTAAAATTACTTTGCGCAAAGACACGGGTCGCTCCATTGAACCAACAAACAGTGCCGCGTCTAGAGTTATGTGCTGCTGTTACGGCTGCTCAACTCATGCACAGAATTAAAATGGATCTTCAAATCAAAAATCTACATGTATCCCTCTGGACTGACTCCGAAATAGTACTCTCTTGGATAAACTCTCAATCCTCCTTGTATCATACTTTTGTGGCTAATCGAGTCTCCAAAATTCAATCATTAACGTTGCCCAACCAGTGGCGCCACATCCGATCGAAAGATAATCCAGCCGACATCTTATCCACAGGTCTACCAGCGTACAAACTTTCGGAATGCAACTTATGGTTATATGGACCACTTTTCCTGCACGGACGAGAAGAAATGTGGCCATCCCCAGTTTTAAGCCAACTTTCAATTCCTAAAGACATCGAGAAAAGGAAGACACCACACATTTCAGCAGTTACCATTACCAATAATGAGTTCATATACAACATCCCACATAGGAACTCATTTAAGACCCTGCAACGAATATTGGGGTATGTCCTGAGATACATAAAAAATACAAGAATAAATAGACAGGAGCGTCCTACACACAAGGCATTATCGTCGGCTGAACTGGATAACGCACTATATAGAATTATAAGAACCATTCAAAGATCCGACTTTTTACCAGAAATCAACCAGCTTCGAAAAAACAAAGAAATCGAAAAAAAGAGCTCCATCATCAGTCTGGCTCCATTCATAGATGGCAAATATATCATACGGGTTGGAGGGCGATTGGAAGCATCACCGTTATCATACGACGCAAAACACCCAATCCTGGTTCCGTACAACGACCCCCTCATAAAACTTTTATTCACAATGGTCCACGAAGAGAATAAGCATTGTGGACCACAAGCACTGTTAAACATAATACGACAACGATTCTGGCCAATAAAGGGCAAAACTAGGGCGCGCTCAACTGTACAAAAATGCGTCAGATGTGTCAGGGCACGTCCACAATTATGCCAACAAGTAATGGGCAGTCTACCTCAGATTAGACTTACTCCAGCACGCCCTTTCATCAATACAGGAGTTGACTACTGTGGACCATTTTGGATCCATTACAATGTCAGAGGCAAAAAACCAACAAAAGCATATATAGCCGTATTTTGTTGTTTTGTCACAAAGGCTACTCATCTTGAATTGGTAACTAATCTTTAAACTGAAGCATTTATCGGTGCTCTAAAACGATTCATTAGCCGTCGTGGTCGTTGTCAAAATATTTATTCAGACAACGCAACTAACTTCATAGGAGCAAAAAACCAGTTAGCAGAACTGGCCAACAGTATTTATTCCGACAAGGGGCAGGAATCAATTATCTCAACCGCTAGCTCAAAAGGAATAAATTTCCATTTTATACCACCACGTGCACCACATTTTGGTGGATTATGGGAAGCAGCGGTAAAGTCTGCAAAACATCTGTTGCTACGTAGTGTTGCAACTGCATCACTGACTCAGGAAGAACTGGAAACAATTATAGTGGAAATCGAGGCGATACTCAATTCTCGCCCACTAACTCCTATGTCAAGTGACCCCAATGATCTTGAAGCTCTGACTCCTGGCCATATTTTGATTGGCGAAGCACTAGTATCACAAATCGACAGTGACGCAACAACAGTAAAAGCTTCAAGACTGTCTCATTGGAAGCTCGTGGCTCATCTCAAACAAGAGTTCTGGAAAAGATGGTCCACTGAATATTTGAATCAATTGCAGCAGCGTCACAAGTGAAATGCGCAGTTTGATAACCTCAAAATTAATGATATGGTGATAGTCAAGGAGGATAATTTACCAGTCATGAAATGGCCTTTAGCAAGAATAGTCAAAATTTATCCTGGTAATGATAATGTGGTCAGAGTCGTGGAAGTCAAAACAACCAATGGACTATTCAAACGCAAAATACATCGAATCGCTCTTTTACCCATTGAACCAGAGTCTGAAGAAACCATCACTTCTGATGACAACAATCTAAACATTAACAACAGCACTTATAACTCAACTGAGAAACCTAGTGACCCAACTGCGGAGCCTTGTGCCAAAAGGAAGAAAACACTGTTAAACAATCTCACTCTAACATTAATAACCATGTTATTGTTGTTACCAATGGCACTTGGAACACCGATAAAAACCGAAAAGTTTGGAATGAAAATAGGCATCCATTTTGAAGAAATTGCTAAAACTAAAATTCAGTGGCTAGAATGGAATATTTTTGTATACTATGATTTGGCTGCATATTGGTCTGAAACATCAATTTTAATCAACGGCACGAATTCCCTACGGTATCTGTGCAAAATGATAGAATTAAACGAATCATGTCTCAGCATTATTAAACATTTTGAACACATGGAAGATGATCTACAACTAGAGAATCAATTGTTGCGGAGTAAAAGAGGCGCCGTGGATATAGTTGAAAATGTTGCTCATTCTTTATTTGGCATATTGGATTCTGAATATGCTGAACAGATGACCAATACAATACAGAAAGTAAGGGAAAATGAGTCATATTTATTGACATTGCTTAAGAATCAAACATCAGTTGTTGACTCCACCATTAATATCATACGACAAAACCAATTGTTTGCCAAGGTACGATTTCAACAGTTGGAGCAAAAAATTGGGTCTCTTTCGGTAGCAACGAAGCAAAACAATAAGGTATTGTTCCCGATCACCTTAACTCAACTATTTGATAGTGCGGTTTTAGAATTGAATTTAGTTGCAAATAATATACGAAAAATACAATTATCAATTCTTGATGCCCTCGTCGATACTCATCATGGAAAAATCAGCCCATTACTATTAACACCTCTACAATTACAAAATGAAATTGCACAAATTAAACTTCATGCAGTACCATCACTCGCTCTTCCTACAACTGGACAAGATGAACTACTACAGTTATTCAAACTAATGAAGGTTCAAGGTAGACTTACGCACCAACATGCAGTATTCAAAATAACTTTGCCGTTGGTTGAATCTGAACAATTTAAAATTTTCCAGCTGTTTCTTGTACCTAACATGCTGAACAGAACCATGGTAGCCATCAAACCATGTACTGAATTGATAGGCATAACAGCATCCCACAAGCAATACATTCTTATGACAAAGGCAGATCTAAGCGCTTGCGACATAATAAAACAAAACGTATTTTTGTGTCACAACAGTCAGACCCGTTACAATTATGGTTCAGAAGTGTGCAAGTGTGAAATCAATTTGTACAATAACAAAACGGCACCAACTTGTACTCTAGAAAATACTACTACTAAGTGGATACCACTCAACAAAAGAAATCGATGGATATATGCTACCACAGCACCATTTCGGGCCTCAGTCGTGTGTAATAGAGAAATTACTCATATTTTTTAAAGGGCTCTGGTCTGCTCACGCTGGATCCGGACTGCGTGTTGAACCATGAATTTGCTACTATTAAGGGAAGACAAACTATCTCAAGTACAATAAGCTCATCATACTCGTATACTAGCCTTGGTAACATCTTAGACTTATCAACACAGCAAATTATTACACACCCCGTAACCGTCAATCCATTGAACTCAACTCACTTAGAGAGTATATACCCTGACAACATCAACGAACTATCAGCGTTACAAAAATCACTAAAAGAACAGAACATACTGGACCTGCCCAATGAATTGAAGTCCCACCAGCAGCATAGCTATACAATAGGTTATCTTGCACTTTGTTTAAGCGTGTCAGCACTCATCATAATAACTGTTCGACGTAAGGTGTGCAGAAGCAAACAAAACCCAATAGCTATTAAAGATCCTGAAGAAGACATCGAACTGCAATCAGTTGAACAACAACCCCACCACATGAAACCTATACCAAGGCCACGTAACCAATTAAGTAGGTTCAATCTAGATGTTTAGACAACAAAGGCTTCACGGATCAATTCTTTTAAACATTGCAATTCTGTTGAACATTCGTTCAACGCGGGGGAGAATGTTAGAAACTAATAATAAAAACAACATGAATACACCTTTTATTAAATTTGTCGTAGTTAATACCTTTAATGTTATTTTTTTTTATGTGATTGGCTAACAAGTCAAAAATATTAACAAAGGGATATCATATTACAAAATTGCATTAATTGCAATTTTGTCTTTAGCAACGTTAATTGATTGTTCACTTTCATACAAATTTATTTCTGTACTTTTACATTGTCAGCATTTTTTCTATAAAAATTTTAGTATAAATATCACAATAAAAGTTTACAATATTGTTCAGTAATAACAACTCTTTTGTTTAAATTATTGCACCCATCAACCTTTAAGTTACAAGTGCTTAAAGGCCTAAATAAAAAATTAGTACAGTTCAAATTAAAGTGTTTGAACTGGATTATACTAATATCCCGCATTAACATTTATACTAAAAGATTGCCTATTTATAGTCGGATGAAAATGGATGTGCGTTCTAGCCGCTTGACGCTCATGGCGGCCCCCGCTGAGGTTGGCATTGATTTTCCGGAATCTGCCACATTAAGTCAGCTTCGGATGCTGTATGATGAAATTGGTAAAAATGAAGAATCTACACAAAATTTCAGCGGCGCCATCACGCCATCAGATGAGACGCCCGATGCATCAACGGAAGTTAAGGAAAAAACAAAATACGCAAATCCCTTGGCCATGATATTGATACTGATATTTTTATATTGACTGATAAAAAAATCGGATGTTAAATACTCAGAAGTGTCCGCTGCCAAAAATATTGACCTGAAGGAATCTGAAGTTTATAATATTAAAATGGCCGCTGCCAAGTTATATGACGCCCATATTGTTGATACTATTAATGCTGAAGTGCCTGTTGTCAAAATTTCTGCCGCCCAAGGGCCTGCTGCTCAAGAACATGCTGCCAGATTTCCTGTAACCCAAATTTTCAATATGGTGGATGACAAAAACGCTGCTGCTACTGCTGACCCTTTGTAGCGTGAATATACTCTTTTAAGAGCATGACATAAAATACCAGAACAATTCAGATTCAAATGGACAACAATGCACTTGGAACATGTGTTTTATCTGTGTTTGTTTATGTTGCAGTGTTACAAGCAAAATCTGTGTTTGACTTGGTCACTGCAACTGCACTTGAAATATGCCATATGTTTGTGTGTATCACGCTCGCCTCATATTTCATCAGTGGGAAACACATTTATTTTGTGTTCCCGCTGAATTATTTTAGCTAATCATAAGAAACCTAATGTACAGTAATAGATTTAAGGGGCTAATCTTTCTTCTCAAAACTGATATAAAAGAAGAAGGTTTTGCCCACATAGAATAAGAAGCAATTGAATAAACATTGGAGCGACATCATTAGTCGCTCAGTAAAAAGAAAATAAAAATTCATTTTATAAATTTACTACACCTTCCAAAGTTAGTGTACAAGCTGCTAACGTAAAGGTCGCTTCTGTGCCTTCTACCACTTCAATTCCCACTAGAGTCTCTGCCAATTTCCCCGATGCCGCCGTACGTTCCCCCAATACATCCGAAGAAGAAGAATTAAATAGTTTGAGAATTCGGCTAGAAATGCTGAAAATGCAGCAGCAAATACGTTTGTTGGTGGAAGGTGAGTATCGCCTATCCAACGTCCAGCGCATTGATCTGGCAGAGTTAGATGCGGCTATACCACCATTTAATGGAGACGACCACTACGACATAACGAAGTGGTTTGTAGAATTTGAGGATTATGCAAATATGTGCTGCTATTCTGAAAAGAAGAAGTGTGTAGCTGTTGGACATCGTTTAGAGGATACTGCAAAAAAATATGTCACCAAACTAGGCCTATTAGATTATGACATCCTAAAGTTGAATATGATAAAAACGTTCCAACGGTCGGTGTCTCGTCAACAGGTATACCGACAACTGCGTGCACGTTCATTGAAGCCGAACGAATCGTGCTTGAGCTAAGTGGTTTCAATGCAATCAATTGCCAGTAAGACAGTTATTGATCAGCAGTAATTGGTAGATATTATTATCGACGGTATACCAGACAACAGCAACGCAGTAACCTATCTATATGGTGCCAACAATAGCGATGAATTAATAAGGCGTATGGATCGTTATGATCAACGACGTCAACAGGTTCGAGCGGGTCCTGTAAAAACGGTCAACAGAACCGATTTAAACAAGGCGAGAGGTGCTGCTGTAATGGCAAACAACACTGCTAAGATAAGGGGTGGGGAAATTCGCTGCTTCAACTGTTCTCAATTTGGACACTTCCAAAGCCGTTGCACAAAACCAAAACGTCCCCCCAATTCTGCTTTGTGTGCGACTTCGGCGCAGACAAAGCAGAAGAGTACCACTGCTGCTGTAGTTGATGTACAACAGGACCAGCATTCCAATAAGCGCTCTGAGGTAAAGGAATTTTTTTCTCTTTTTGACACGGGAAGCCCCATTAGTTGTGTAAAAGAGTCGTTAGTACCGTTTAAAATTGAAGAAGAAATGAAATTGACGTCTTATCGCTGTGTTGGAAACAAAAAGTATTTCACAAATTTATTATTTTACCAGATGAAGAATCTGTTATGCCTTTTTTGATTGGACGTGATCTCTTACAAAAACTGAATACTCGTTTATCTCAAATAAAATAGTATATGATAAAATCGAATTTTTAAAACTGAATTTAACAAATATAAATAAAAAGCTAAACAAAAAAATTGTCAGTGCGCTTATTATGCTTAATTTGTACAGAGATCCCCAAACAGTAGATGAAGTTCCAACCTATGAAAACAAAATTAAATTGTTTAGTGAATTGCGTTTTAATATAAGTAATATTGAGAATAATTTTACAAGTGCTGGGGCATATAACATGTGTGCCCAAGAAACAATAGAATATCTAAACGAAAGTGATACGATTGCTTCTGATTTAGAAGGGTCTGACGGTGAACGTGTAAGTTCTTTAGAAATTATTGAAGGTAATGAAGAATGTAGGGAATCGATGCAGACGTTGTGTGCTATTGAGACTGAGGATAAACTCGATATTGACGTCAAGTTAGATTCATCAGAAGCTTTTTCTATAAAAACGATCATAGGTACAAATTATTTGAATAGTATGGTTGGTAGCCCGAAGTTAACGGATTATTGTATGAAGATAAGGTTATTGAATGACACCCTAATATACAGTGGACCTCGACGAATAGTTCGAAAGAATGGAGGTTTGAGAGTGTGTATCGATTACCCTTCGTTGAATAGGATTACTTTGAAAGACAGTAACCCTCTGCCTATTATTGAGGACTGTCTGGACTACCTGGGCAACAACAATTTTTTTTCGACAGTCGATCTTCAGAACACTTTTCATCAAGTGCCAGTACACGAGGACTCAATTAAATATACGGCTTTTGTGACACCATTAAGACAATTTGTATTCAGCGTTTTATCAATATGGTTTAAGGAAGTTTACAGATGCAGGAAAAATAGTAGTTTATTTCGACGATATAAGTATAGCCACGGTGACACTTGAAGAACATCTACAAATTCTGACTGACGTTTTATGTACACTAAGGGAAGCCGGCTTGAAGCTTAATTTAGGAAAATGTAGATTCGCATATCGCGAATTGGATTACTTGGGTTATAATGCAAACGGGGATGGCATTCCACCTAACGACGCTCATGTTGAAACAATTCAGCAGTACCCGATGCCAACTGATCATGAGGAAGTAGAACGATGTTGTGGATTATTTTAAATTTTTCGTCGATTTGTTCCAGATTTTTCAAGAATAGCAAGACCATTAACCAGTTTAAGGAAGAGGAATTTTAACTGGACAAATGAATGTACAGTGCTTTTATAAATCTAAGGAGCAAATTGGCCAGTGCTCCAGTCTTGGTTTACAATCCTTCTAGTGAGACAGAGTTACATACGGATGCTAGTTCAAAAGGTTATGGTACGGAGCTTCTGCAAAAACAGACAGACAATAAGTTTCACCCCGTGGCTTACTATTTAAAATGTAATTCGACAGCAGAATCGAAATATCACAGTTTCGAACTTGGGGCGCTTCCGTGTGTTTTTGGAGGGAATCCCATTCACAATAGTGACTGATTGTAATTCACTGACGCTGACTATAAGTAGGAAATTAATAAACCCTAGGATAGCCAGGTGGGCTTTGGAATTAAAAAAATTTGATTATCGTATTCGGCATCGGAGGGGCGAACTGATGGCACATGTTGATGCACTTAGTCGCTCACCAGTTATTTCAGTTATCGATGGTAATGATGTTGATTTAAATATACAGGTTGCTCAGAATAGGGATGAGAAGATTCTGGCTGTTCGAAGTGAGTTAGAAGAGGAAGATTTAGAAGGTTATGTACTAGAAAATGGTCTACTATTTAGGTGTAGTGTCCGGGGACGAAGACAGTTATATGTACCTGCCGGATTAGAAGACAACGTAATGTGATTGACAAATGAGAAATATGGTCATGTACACTCTAAAACTTTTGCTGGAATTTACGTTCATATTTTGCATAAATTCCTGTTGAAAAAATCTTGTTTTTTAAAATTACGTGAATTTTGATCGTACAGCAAAAAAATGAATGAGAAATAAACATAATTTGTCCTATTTTAAACAAAGCACTAATTATGCTGTCAAAATTGTCACCTTCTAAGCAAGTGTGTTTAAAAATGTGTTCAATGTGACTTAACAATACGAAAAATGTTTAAAATTAAACATATCTGTTAATTTCTTTGAGTTTTTTTGTTTCGTATTAAAAATAAAAAAAAAATCTCAATAGAATTAATAATACTTGAACAAAATCCGTACCTTTTTTACGTTTTTATTTTTCCACACTTTGCCGTGAGAATTACTGCGTTTGCACATTTCAGTTCTAAATTGAAACAAAATATTTATTTACTCGTACACGTGCTAAAGCAAAGAACAAGTCAGATATTGGAGAAATATAATATATGTTTAGCTTTTACTGGGATTTGTTTACTTAATTCACCAGCCATACGGTTATGAAATCCAATATCTGTTTTCTGGCCTAAAATTCTTTGTATCATTTTACATTTTAACACTTTAAAATGTTATTGATTACATTGCAATTTTTTTTATTTATTATGAAACCAATTTTTTACTTCTTATTTTTATTTTGTATTGTAAATTTTATTTTCTGTTATTATTTGTATTTGTAATTTTTCTTTAAATACAATAAGGTTTTAATAAAATGTGTGATTGAACTATTGTCATTCATCCAGTCAACATTAACATTAACTTGTTACTTAATTTTCAACAAGCCAATTTATGTTATTCTTGTGTACCACTTGAACAACTGAATTGGAAGATGAATACTTCACTGCAGACCGCTATAAGCAAATCCAGTCAATGGCATCCAAATATATAGCTCTAATGGAACACGAGCTGACTTACCAAGGCAACGGAGTAATCGCCAAAAACCCTAATGACCTACCGTCAAAGGTGGGCGGCCAGCCCAAAGTCATTAGCAACCCCCACAACCTACAAGTGGCCACGATGGTTTAATCAGCCGCTCCCTTGGAAAGTTGGCAGCTCTGGCTAGCCAACTAGAAGGCCTTCAGTTGCAGTCAGGTCAGGATGGGTCTTATTACGATGTTAAAAAGACCACCATCACCAAACTATGGCAGCAGCTAGAACTACTTAATGATGAAGTGTTGGATAAATATCCCGATACAGACCTCGCTGGTTATGACACAAGCAGATACATCCACCTCGAACAAGCCGCTCAGTTAGCGATCATCCAGCTTACCACGGCTAACAACAATCACCACTCATCCACAGAGACTATGGCTAGACCATCTACCCTACCTTTACCCACAATCACTATCTCTAAATTTGAAGGTGATTATATGAAATGGACATCGTTTTCTGACTTATTTAAGAAAACTGTTCATGAGCAACGGATGTCAGACGCTCACAAAATGTATTATCTAAAGACCAACGTTACTAGTGAAGCAGCGAAGCTTATTAATCATCTCGCTGTTACTACAGACAATTATAAAGCCGCTTGGCAGTTACTACAGGATCGTTATGATAATAAACGACTAATAGTGGCAACAGCGGTTCAGAGACTGCTAGATCAACCATCGGGTGCGTCGACATTAATGGCCGTTAAGCGATTGCACGATACAACGAAAGAATGTCTGGCAGCTCTTTCTAATATGGGGCGCGAAATCTCAACATGGGATCCACTCCTACTACACCTTCTGGTAAAAAAGTTGGACAAACCTGTCCACACTCAATATGAGCAATCAATCACCAACCCAAAGGAAATGCAACCAGTCAGCCAATTTCTTACCTTTCTGGAGAACTACTTCCATACTCTGGAGGCAATGGGACACAAAGAGAAGACATTTTCTCCTACTAGCAAAACATGCACGCTTACGGCGTATCTCCGCCATGAGAAGCAACGATGCCTAGTTTGCAAGCAAGAATGCCACCCATTGTATAGATGCAGAGAATTCATCCAGCTAAGTCCCGCTAACAGACTAAATTTGATGCAGAAACATAAACTATGTGTTAATTGTTTTAGTCACAGTCATTTGACCAAACAGTGTACAATTTCAGGCCGCTGCCAAAAATGTGGAAAAATGCACAACACCCTACTACACTTGGAACAGGCCCTGCAAAAGAATTCAATATCCAGGAAGCGTAACAAATCAAAGGGGGAAACAGAGTCAACCAATGGAGCAGTTATCACGAATAACTCCTCGACACAACACGCGACATCTCTAGTCAGCACACCAACAGAAGTTGAAAGCATGGCGGGAAGTTACATTAACAAAAGACCATATGTTCTACTGGGTACAGCGTTGGTAAAGGTCAAGGCTAATGGTTTGGAAACTGAATGCAAGGCAATCCTTGATTCAGGATCACAAGTCAATTTGATCACAGAACGATTAGTCAACCGTCTTGGACTCCCAGCAAGGACTAGTTCTGTTTCAATTACCGGTATTGGAAAAAGCCGCACCAAGGTTCAACAGCGAGTCAACATTACGCTACAATCTCGGCTCAACAATTTTTCAACACGGCTTGAAGCATTCGTATTGCCGCAAATTATTTCCCCTCAACCCACTCAATCGCTTACAATCGACAGGTGGTCAATTCCCAGCAATGTAGCATTAGCGGACCCAACCGTCCAGAAAAAATCGATATTTTGTTAGGGGCGGAATATTATCAACAACTACTCACGATCGGACAAATTAAATTAGGCAAGGACCTTCCACTGCTGCAAAATACAACTTTTGGATGGATCGTATCGGGAAAGGTATCTATTAAACAACTTTTAACAGCAATTTGCGGAGTCTTAACTGAAGAGGATAAAATTAATACAGCTATTGAGCGATTTTGGAAACTCGAGCAGGTTGAAGGAAGAGAGGTTTTATATGGTTTAAGGTACAGTCCTTCTCCCACAGCAATCGACTCCATTGCCTTATTGTGTCTGGTGGCTTCCTCAAGTTGTTTTTTTGCGTCCTTGGTTGCATTTACAGCCTTATCTATAGCGGCACCTCCAGTTGTTAGACTACCAAGTGCACCTAGCGCAGTTAGAATCGGAATTAGCGGAAAAATCCACAAATTTTTGGAACATTGATTATGCGTGGTATTACAACGCGTGCCTTTTTCCCCTTAAGTGATCTGTTGATAACTTTACGAGCAATTTTAATGGCCGAGTTAATGCCTTGTGGTTTTTCCTTCCGTAATGTTTTTGTTGCTGCTCTAATTGAACTATTGAACAGCCTTTTGTCATTTAAATGAGTTCGTGGCGATAGTCTTTGCCTATTTCTGCTCTTCTTCTCCATACCCATACCAAATTTAGTTTTTGCTTTCATTGCATTGGTCACCATATATGCAAATGTTTTTTCTGCAAGATTGCTATCGTTTGAAAGAACTCTTTCCCAAGCTTTATTTTCAAGAATTTTATCAGCTTGATGTCAACTGTTTAATTCTTTGTTTTTTGAGTAAGCTATATCGTGATTTTTGCAAGCAGCATCCAATAAATTAATTCCTTTATCTCATCTAGCTAAACGCTTTTGTAATTTTGTGCCAGGTCCACAGTACTGATATCCAACGATAGTTTTCTTATGACTGAATGTTTTTTTATAAAACGTAACCATATTATTTTATTCTAGAATAAAATATATTGTTTTGTGAATTTTACAAGTAGTTATTGAAATGCGCTTAGTAAAACAACACAAAAATATTTTAGTTCGTAATGTGGATGTATCTTCAAATGACAGTACAAAAATAAGACATAGTTCCTTGCTACCAAATTCTATTCGAGCATTAATAGTTGGTCCCTCCAATTGTGGAAAAACTAATGTAACGATCAGTTTGCTAGAAAGTCCTAATGGTCTCTGTATCAACCTAAATATGAATACCTAAAGAATTTAATTTCGCCAATTAAAGGAATGGGATACTACACATTCGCAGATAATGAGTCCGTTGTTCCTCCTAGCGATGCTAAAAGCAATTCAATTATGATTTTCGATGATGCTGCATGTGAAAACCAAAACAATATACGTGCATATTTTTGTATGGGGCGTCATAAGAATGTGGATTCATTTTACTTGTGTCAAACCTACACAAGAATTCCAAAACATTTAATAAGAGATAATGCCAATTTGATTATAATCTTTAAGCAAGATGCGAAAAATATGAGACATGTATACGATGATCATGTTGCCAGCGACATGAACTTTGAAAAGTTTCAGTATATATGTCAAGAATGTTGGAAGGATAAATATGGATTTTTGATGATAAGTAAAGATAATGAACTAAACAATGGTCGCTATAGAAAATCATTTGATTACTTCGTCATAATATAAATTACTGTTCATCAAGGGTATCGCTTAGTACATAATCTGGCTTTAAACATTAGACATGTGATTGTTATAACTGGTCATCTAAGCAAAACTTGATATGATAACCTGATGAGCTGATCTGATACCTGATAAGCTGATCTGATACCTGATAAACTGATCTGATACCTGATCTGATCTGATACTTGATAAGCTGATCTGATACCTAATAGCTAAAATGAATGAAAAAATTCTAA
Organism: Linnaemya tessellans; assembly: GCA_951800035.1. Lineage (NCBI taxonomy): Eukaryota > Metazoa > Arthropoda > Insecta > Diptera > Tachinidae > Linnaemya > Linnaemya tessellans. The sequence goes on from OX637537.1 coordinate 37,084,027, forward strand.
AAGACTTGGTGACAACAAAAAATATATTGAGAAAAAAGCTTCGTAGTATAAAAACTGATGAAATAGATACACATCAGCAATTAAGTGATACATTCAAGCCCATAACAGAACCTTAAAAAGAATTTATAAATAGCTCTAAATATATTGATATACCGAATAAAAAAGAAAAGAATGATAAGAAAACTGAATATGAGGACAGTGCCAGTTTTCATCCTCAGAACTCAACAATGAAGTTGGAAACAAGTACCCCTAAAAAACTAATTGAAGAATCAATGTTTAAACAGTCTAATAGTAAAAGTAACAGCGATTTTGATGAAGTTGACTTTTATTCACAACATTCTAATCATGACGAGAGTTATCCTGACTTATCACTATTGCAATCGAGAAATGAACTAGATACTAACTATGGTCCACATAGAGATTATAATAACGAATGGAAATTTGGTAGTAGCAACATCGAGTTAAATCAAGATAAAATATAAGTTGGTGGTCAAATATGGGCTCTCACCGCAGGACTGTTTTCTTTAATGTTTCATGAAACACAAAATAACTATGATAAATTCGAGCTTGAAGTCTATAAAAAAAATATTACTTACTACCAATGCTCACAGAAGAGATTATAAGTCCGATGGCCAAATCAAGGGGACTAGAGGATACAAGTACAAACATATTATTAGAAAACTGTTTAAAGAGAAAAATCATAAGAGCTCATCGGAATTAACAAAGGCTAATTATTTAGGTAAGGGTTTGATGCAGGCAAATCCTCATAAATCAAACTACATATACTGGGATGATCCAAACGAGTTGGTAGATCGACTTAGACTACTGCTTGCATACTAATCACAACAACGATATTGTCTCAATTATTGAAGAACTACGTGAAGCTAATATAATAGTATAAACTATATAAACGCATACACATATTATATATAAATTATGTCTGTTGATATATTCGGACATTATCTAAACGACACTAGCAGTATAATTGCATTGAAAAATGCACCTAAATTGTTGGGGTTCTTTTTGGATGCGAACAACAACGTTGATGTCCAAAACAAAAGAATCAAAAATGTTGCAAAAGCTTTGGAGGAAAACGATGCTATCAATAAATTGTTTTTGCAAACTCAAATCGAAGAAGTAGAACACAAAATGTTAAATGAATTTAAAGAAGATAACAACAAAATGCACAATACTCTAAAAAATCAAATCGAAATGCAACAACATGAAATAATATTACAGTTGGAAGAGAATAAATCCTTTGAAGAAGAAATTGAAAGATTAAATGAGAAAATGTATAGATTTGAAAATTACATGTTTGTGTCAATTGCTGAAAGCGCATCAGATAGATCACAACACACCCCGAAGACTTCTTAAAGCTTAGACATGGATACAAAAAGAAATTTAGTGAACGAGCTCCATAAGGAAGCTCGAAAAATATTTGGACGCCGTAGAGTTGTTATGAAAGGAATAGACGATCTTTGGCAAGCGGATTTAGTTGAAATGGGGAACTATTCTACATACAATAAAAATTATAGATTTTTGCTAACTGTAATTGATACATTCTCCAAATATGCTTGGGCAGTACCTTTGAGAAGAAAAACAGCTGTTGACACAACGCAGGCAATGGAGACTATTTTTCAATTGGGGCGTGTGCCAAAAAACTTACAAACAGATGATGGTAAAGAATTCTTCAACAAACACGTTGATCATTTGATGGATAAATACAACGTCAATCACTACTCAACCTATAGCATCATGAAACCATCAATAGTAGAACGATTCAATAGAACATTAAAAGGAATGATGTGGAAAGAGTTTAGTTTTAATGGTTCCTACAACTGGCTTGATATATACAAAGATTTACTTAATGCATATAATAGAAAAGTTCATCGCACAATTCAAATGTCACCAATTAAAGTCAACTCAAAAAATGAAAAACAGCTTCTAAATACAGTATACAGTCATTTAAAGGTGTACAAAATGTCAAAATTTAATGCAGGGGACCATGTACGTATTAGCAAATATAAACATATTTTTGAGAAAGGCTATACTCCGAATTGGACAACAGAAATTTTCACAATCAAAAGAGTTCAGAATACATATCCTAAAACATACATATTAGAAGATTATCTTGGAAATCCTATTAAAGGTGGCTTCTACATGGAAGAACTGTCAATAACTAGATTTCCAAATACATATCTAGTTGAAAAGGTGATTCGACTGAAAGGGGACAAAGCATTAGTTAAATGGTTGGGATTTTCTAATCAACACAATTCCTGGATAAGCAAAGATGAAATACTATAGTTGGAAAACGAAATAAATCGCCATCCGCAATGATAACAACGTCAATAACATCAATATTTTTAATAACTAATGTTAATTTTAAAATAAGATTGTGAAATATATATGAAAATCATTCTTATAAACCATGCTGTGTAGTAAACTTTATTTATTTGTGAACAGGCTGTTACAAAGTCAATAACACTTACTCTGAGCTCTAACTCATCAGCGCTATGTGCTAATTATTTTCCTCCCATTGACTTAAACGATACATATGAGTGTGCGCTAACTGATTTTCATTCATACAACAGTATTCCAAATGTAGACTCCTATAACAATATGTTTCATATAGGGTAATATGTAATTCAAATACCAATTGGATCTTATGAATTGAAAGATATAGTTGACTACATAGAAGAGCATTACAAACGTTTTTGTCCTGGAGAGCATATTTTTATAGAAGCTAACAACAATACGATGCAAGTTAAACTAAATAGTTTTAAAGATCCGATATATTTTAATAAAGAAAATACAATTGGGAATCTTTTAGGATTCAATAGTAAAATCCTAGCACCGACCGATGATCATTACTCAGATTTTCCAGTTAATATTTTTAAAGTAAATCTCTTGCGAATTGAAAGTAGTATCGCTACTAATACATATATGAACAATTCAAAATCACATACACTTCATGAGTTTGCGATTAATGTACCTGCAGGCTATAAAATAGATGAGATTCCAAGGAATTTCATTTATTTACCTGTAAACACCAAAGAGATAAGTTCTCTATCACTGCGCGTGGTTGATCAGAACGGTGATTTAATTAATTTTCGAGGAGAGGAAATTACAATACGAATACATTTAAGACCAACTAAGTAATGATAATATACAATAAAAATATATATGACAAAATGCGGCAGTCACGTCTCATCCACAGATATTACAACCTAAACCACAATTGAAAAGATCTGCTTGTCAAAGGTCACTTACAAACGTTTTCTCAAGTCTTTGAATTTCAAACTGAAAACAAAATGAGCTCAATAATAAACGTCTTAGATAAGCCATTGTCTGACGAATATATAATAAAAAGAGACTATCATACCTACATACCATATCTACAATCATACAACAATAATGATGAGATTCGAATCTCAATACAAAATCAAGATTTGTACGTGTTACCTAGTGAGAGCTATATATATGTGGAAGGTTTCGTTGTAGATGAAAAAAAACTGGAAAATTTTAAATTGAAGAACAACTTTGTTGCACATTTATTTGATGAAATCCGCTACGAGCTTAATGGCATTGAAATCGATCATACAAGGTATTTAGGAACAACAACCACAATAAAAAATTTGGTATCTCTATCACCAACTGAAAGCGTCGTAATGCAGAATGGTGGATGGCATAAAACTGATGATTTGAATCTTAAGAATGAATATTTTAATTTTTATGTACCACTAAAAATGCTTTAGGGATTTGCTGAAGACTACAACAAAGTTATACTTAATGGAAAACATGAATTGATACTCTTGCGCAATAAAAATAATGAAGCTCTTGTACACTTGAGCGTTTCTACAGAAAAATCCAAATTTACAATTTCACTTATCTCCTGGAGAATTCCACACGTACAATTATCTGATCAGAGCAAGTTGAATATGATTAAAATTATTAACAATGGTGCTTCTATGCCGATGGCATTTCGTAGCTGGGATTGTCATATGAATCCACAATTGAATACAGGAACAAGCCATATTTGGAATGTTAAATTAGCTGCAAGTAAAGAACGACCACGTTTTGTATTGGTCGCATTTCAACGAGATAACAAATTTGTTTACTGTGACCTCACTAATTTAAAAGTACATTTAAATTCAAGCTCTTACCCATATGATGATCTTAACATAAAATTTAAAAATGAACGTTATGCAATTCTATATGATATGTATGTAAGATTTCAACAAAGCTACTATATGAAAGAGCCTCTACCATTGTTAACTGCTCAGGAGCTTAAAGACGATGCTCCAATTATTGTAGTAAATGTAAGCTATCAGAACGAGTCAGTCAATACCGGACTGATTGATATAAAAATTTAATTTGAAACAGCAACAAATATTCCAGCAACGACATCAGCTTACTGCGTTCTTATTCATGACCGCGTAATAGAATACATACCAATAATAGGTCAAGTCCGGAAGGTCTTATAAATTAAATAACATGGATGGTGATATTGCTTTTGTAGACTTGCAAGGTTTCAAAAATAATTCAAATGACTTCATCGCAAAAGAACTAGCTGTAGTTTTCAGCAACAACGAATGCCTCAATTTCATCATAAAACCTCCTTTTGATTTTGGATGTGTATCAGCCAAAAACAGAGAGAAGCAGTTTGGTTAACAAAAAAACTATCATCATATTAACTGGAATGATCAGTTTTAATTCAAAGCGTTTGCAAGTTTTTAAAATCCAATATAAGAAATTCACAAATATATCTTAAGGGGGAAGAGAAGAAAAAATGGTTAGAAAAAATGATTCATCAAACAGTTTATAACATTGAAGACATTGGCTGCATTAATTTTCAACAAATGGAAACTAAGCTTTCAAAATATCTCTATTGTAGCTATCACGACTATGGTGTTTGTGCCTTAAGGAATGCAATTTTACTTAAAAATGAAAATGTTAACAAACTTTTAAATAAATGCTTACAAAAATTAAAATAAATGTCTTTTTATTTCAAACAAAAACCTACATACATATTTATTTCAGAGAACGCACAACAAACAAACAAACACAATGGTTCATTCATTCAAATGGTCAAGGGAATATATGTGCACAAAGAATAAACGCTTATTATTTGTTTGTATGTATATGCGTACATAAATATCTACAAATTTATTTCATTTCATACTGACCCACTTCCGCTAAATCCAGGAAAGCAAAAAAGCGGACTGTCATACAGACTCACCAACCGTCACACACACAGCCTGTCTGACAGACAGACATTTCAATCGCCACTCAGAACACAAAAACACACACACACACTTAAACATAGCATAAATATTCATATTCTACAAAATACAGAAATCGCACCACCATCCAGATCCCCAAATAAAATCCATCGATGATCGCCATGTATAAAATAAACAAAATATCAGATTCAATATTTATGCAATAGTAAATTTTTTTTCACAACGTCTTCAAGATCAGAATAATCAAATTATTCCCTCACACTCAAGCATTGCACACAAAAAGGAAATAACTGAGTTGCTGGACAAAATATCTAAAGTAAACACACACCAAAATTAAAAATATTTTAAGTAAACACACACCAAAATTAAAAACAAGCAAAAAACAAAAGAAGAAATCTCACTCCAGCAAGAAGAAACGAACCACAAACATTATGGCCATCTATTTAAACAACACTTTTGAAATATTGTACTTCCTAAAAAATGTGTCAGATACTAAAAATTTCTTATTTTCTATTAGGCCATAGCACACATGGACAGACAGAATTCCTACGCTTACATATGGACGGACACAAATTCCCACGCTCACATACCGACGGACATGTATTCCCAAGGTCACATATGGACAGACAAAAATTCTCACGCTCACATATACAAAGTCGTTTTGGATACTACAGCAGCCCTCCACCAAACTACCCTCACATATGGACGGACAGAAATTCCCACGGTCTCATATGGACAGACACAAACTCCCAAGGTCTCATATGGACAGACAAAAATTCCCACGCATACCCCAACATTATAAATAAAAAAAACACAGCAACAATGTGAACACTAGGGCGTCTCGAAAAAAAAAAGTTCGCCGTACACCACCGAATACGAAGTAATGTTGTAAGACATTTTCAAAAAAAAAATTTTTAATTTTTTTTGCCGAAAGTAGGGGTCGTCAAAATACATTTTTCGTTATATCTTCGGCATTTAAAGTCGGATCTCAAAGTGTGATATATCGATGTTTTTGTCTCAAAGAGACCAATGTTTTGCTTTAATAGTCAATGGTATTTTGTATTCCGTTCTAGTATTTACCCACCAGATCTCAGTTTCTACCACCCTAATGTATCACCCTATTGTCAGAAAATTAAAGCCCGCAAAAAATCATTAAACTTTTGTTAAAGAAGTTTTTCGATATTTCCAACAGAACTGTTAAAAAATACAATTTATGTTTTTTGCCGAATGTAGGGGTTACCTTTTTGAGTATTTTTGTCAGATTTTCTGTATTTACTGTCGGATCTCACAGTGCGATATATCGATGTTTTTGTCTCGAGGAGGCCAATGGTCATCTTTAATATTCATTGACCTCAATATAACCGTTCTAATAGTTAAGGCTGTTCTTATGAAATATTTCCATAATTCCGGTAGATCTATAAGAAAAAAATTCATGTTTTTTGTCGAGCCTAGGAAATGTGATTTTAAATTGATTTGAAATTTTTCGTACAAAATTTTATACCCGGAAATCCATCTTTCGGTTAGACGTTAACGGGAGATTAAGTAAATTCGAGTTAGTTTAAATCCTCTAATAATGGAAGTAGTACCGTTATTACTCTCATAGTTTATTTATTTTTGTATTATCCATGAAATATCTGTTGGAATTATCAATATTTAATCGTGTCGTGTCAAGAATTAATTTAAATAAACTAAAAAATGTCTTTTACTATCAGTGAATTAAACAACACTAAATTACCAACTAAGGGTGATGTTATTAATTTCTTTTTACATCTTCGGCATAACGCTGGTAGAATTCGAAAGCTGGGTGCTTTTAAACAAGAAGTTTTGAGAGGTATCATCATTTTGTGGCAGCGCGCAGGCATTCCAGTAATGTCGGTAAGTGGTGTTCGTAAAAGTTTGGATAAGCTTCTGAATGATTACTACAAAATGGTAAAATATAAATTCGAATACAATGTAAATGAGTGGAATAGATTGTTCTTAATTTCGCGTTGTAAGTGCGGTATTGAAAGAAATATTGCATACAATTGCACAGCCTCTGATAAAATTCCAGACCACGCAAAAGAGTTTTTCATCGATCAGAGCGGTCCACGATTGTTGACTATAGATTATGTTGCTGATATGATGTCGACGAGTAGCAACGGTGAAGAAATGTCGAAGACTGTTGAATCATCTTATGGGTTGCGTGACGAATTTGTCAGCGTTGGGTATAATGTAGACAGTGAAGAAGAGCAGGAGTTTGAGGAAAATGTTAACGATGTATCACAGACTTTAAAAAAATTTGTAGTGGCTGACATTTCATTGCATAATTTTAGTTCAGCTTTGGATCGCAGCGACACATCAGTTCGATACGGTGCCTTACTTGCGACCATGTTAATTAAAGATTTAAAGTTGTCGATTACCGCAAAAGCAAATGAAAAGTTATCACAAGAAACAGCCGAAAGCATATGCCAGTTTTTTGATGGACTTGTCATCGACAAAAACAAAATATTTAGGGAACGTGTAAAATTCCGTAAGCAAGCAACAGTCGCAGCAAAATGTAACGATTTAATAACGTGCATTTCTTTCGATGGTAAAAAAGAGCCCACTTTGAACAGAGTAACGGAGGCAAATGTGACTCGGAATGTTGTTGTCAATGAAGAGCATATCACTATATTGAAAGAGCCACACTCCAAATTCATTGGCTATGCTACGCCCACTGACAGCACCGCTATGGAAATCCAAAAAAGTATAGTAGATTTCTTAAGGAATGGAAACTTCAGTACGGATAACTTAGTAGCTGTTAGCTGCGATGGAACTCCTACCAACACTGGTTACAAAAATGGAACCATTCCAAGAATGGAACGCCAGTTACAGAAGCCGTTGCAATGGTTCGTGTGCCTATTCCACTTCAATGAATTACCATTCAGTGCTTTATTGAGATCATTGCTTGGCAAACAGAAAGGACCTGGACTCTGGCCAGGAAGTATTGGAGAAGGAATTCAGAATTGTACGCAGTATTCTGTAAATTTCGCATACTTTTCTTCAATGAAATTTTAATCATGCCATTAACAATTCGGATCTCTATTGTTTACTCCATTCTGTTAGGTCAATAAAAATTTCGAGCGAATTGAAATGGGAGAAATGTCAGCAAACATAGAAGGATGGAGTATTCGAGGCGATCAGTCGTACTTGTATCGTATGGTTCGAACTGTTCATACCGGAGAATGCGATGACAGATTAGCCAGCGAGAAGCCTGGAGCTATTAGCACAGCGCGCTGGTTGACAACTGCCTCTAGAATTCTCCGGTTTTATGTAACGTGCGCTAAACCCCAAGTTATATTAAAAAAACTGGCTGAGTTTGTTATGAAAGTTTACGCGCCATTTTGGTTTCTTGTGAAAAGCCAACCACTTGCAATTCACGGAAGTCGCCACGTTTTTAAATATATATCTTGGATTCGTCAATTGCCAGAAGATGTTCAACAGATACTTCGTCCGTCGATAGAAAATAACGCGTACTTTTTCCACCCCGAGAATGTATTGTTATCGATGATAACGGACCAAGATCCGCTAGTACGTTCAGACGGCTATAACAAGATTTTGTCTGCGCGAAATGAAGCAGCAGTAGGCATTCGTCAAATGTACGGTGCACAAGTTAAAAATTTCATAGACTTCGAAAGTGACTCATATTACCATATGATTAATTGGACCAAATTTGAATTGACTGAGCCGCCGTGCTTGCAGTTCCATATGCAAGACCAGCTGGAAGCATTACAGTTTTCAAAAGAAATAATCGAGATACCAGGTAGCACAAGAAAAACAACTTTGTTTGATAGTTTTGTTGACTAACCTTAATTAATTTCACAGAATATCCGTGCCATTCTCAAAACACCGAGCGTTTTGTTCATGTAGTACATGAGTCTGCCATGGCTGTTACCGATGAGCAACGCCTAGGCCACATTTTTTCCAAGCTCGAAAGCCGTGAAAAATATAGCCAACTTGGGCCATTTCAAAATATGATTAAATAAAATTGTTTTAATATACACAGATCTTTGAATTTTTATTATATTGGTACAGATATTATGGTAAGTTCGAAAAGAGTGTATCACTATTTAAAAAAGAAGATATGTACTAGGCAAAAACATCGATATATAATACTATAAAATCCGACTGTGAATACCGAATATATGATAACTGTTTAAAAAGTCAACCCCTACATTCGGCAAAAAACATAAATTATATTTTTTTAACACTTCTGTTGGAACTATCGAAAAACTTCTTTAACAAAAGTTTGATGATTTTTTGCGGGCTTTAATTTTCCGCTATTAGGGTGGTACATTAGGGTGGTAGAAAATGAGATCTGGTGGGTAAATACTAGAACGGGATACAAAATACCATTGACTATTAAAGCAAAACATTGGTCTCTTTGAGACAAAAACATCGATATATCACACTTTGAGATCCGACTGTAAATGCCGAAGATATAACGAAAAATGTATTTTGGCGACCCCTACTTTCGGCAAAAAAAATTAAAAATTTTTTTTTTGAAAATGTCTTACAACATTACTTCGTATTCGGTGGTGTACGGCGAACTTTTTTTTTCTTGCCTATATGGCGAGACGCTCTAGTGAACACCCCTATTTAACCGTGAGAAAATACAGACACACACACATTAAAGTATCAAATTACAAAAAAAAAAACAATTAACACAAATTTGGCAATTAACATTTAAAAATTTTAAAATTTAATTGCTGAAATTTGAGTATTTTAATTGTTCTCGCACATACAGTTCCTATCTACTATTCACCTTATCAAAGGCCTTACTAAAATCAAAGTGGATGACATCTGTTTGTTTGCCAGTAACAA
>OX637537.1:37104111-37131611 GCA_951800035.1 Linnaemya tessellans
TATATAAATATATACAGGTATATATACATACATATATATATATATATGTATATATATATATATATATATATATATATATATATAGGTATATATACATACATATATATATATATATATATATATATATATATATAGGTATATATACATACATATATATATATATATATATATACATATATTATATATATATATATATATATATATATATATATATATATCTATATATATATATATATATATATATATGTATATATATATATGTATATATATATATATACATATATATATATATATATATATATATATATATTTATATATATATATACATATATATAAATGTATGTGCATATATATATACATGTGCACACACACTCATGTACACACACATACATATATAAATATATATATATATATATATATATATATATATATATATATATAGATATATATCTATATACATGTATATATATATATATATATATATATATATATATATATACATATATGTATGTGTTTGTACGGCAATTAGTTTAGGTAAGCTGCCGCTAAATAATTGTTAGTAACCGCCGATGCTAACTTAACCTCTATTTCGGGTTCTGAGTAATTGTCAAATGAAAAAAATAAAAACAAACTCGCACGCATTAATGAATAAAAAAATTATATCCACTTCTTTCAGAACAATTGTACAAAAAATAATAATAAATATTATAAATAAAAAGTTAATGGTAATTTATATACATATACACATTCGTATATATATAAGTATATATATATATATATATATATATATATATATATATATATCTATATATAGATATATATATATATATATATACATATACATATATATATATATATATATATATATATATATCCATATATATATATATGTATATATATATATATATATATAAATGTATATATATATATATATATATATATATATATGTATATATATGTATATATATATATATATATATATATATATATATATGTATATATATATATATATATATATATATATATATATATAATGCATATACATACATATAAAAGAATAGAAAAGTTAATGAAAAGCATTAAAAGTTAAATTCTGCCAAGTGGTGGCTAAGTAGCATGTAATGTGTAAAATTACATACTACATGGTACTTACTGCCTCGGGAAGCATAGCTGAATGCTATCAGACGCGTCCACGGGTTGCGGATAGTGGAAACCCCAGCAGATATGTTGGGATGCTGCGAATAAAATAAGCAGTCGCGGACAACTCAGCGGTCCCAAGGGGAGAGTCTCGGGGGGTCTCGTTTAGAGCACCTGTAAATACCCGATTTGCCAATGACCCTTGGAACGACGTGGCGAGTAATTGGCGCCACTCAATAGCCAATCTCAACAACTCGTTGAAAAAAAACAGCATTTCTGGATGCTACAATCGGCAGTCCCGGTACCAGAATCGGATGCGATCGACAAATCATCGGTTCATCTTAAACTCTACTGATTACAGAAACCACAACGAATGGAAACCAAAATGATCCCCAATTGTGGACGACTTTTAGCTTCAAATCAAGGACACGATTCGGAACATGGAATATTAGAACGCTTCTGGAACCATCAAGATTGGCCCAAATTTGCAAGGAATTCAAGAACTACAACCTTCTCTTCCTTGGTTTATGTGAAACAAGGTGGCCTGATAATGGCACAATAACAACCGACGGTGACATAACCTTTTTATATTCTGGCAAGCCAAGTGGACTCCCTCGATCGAGCGGCGTAGGATTCCTTCTTTCTAGAGAGGTCAAGAGCGCCCTAATGGCATGGAAACCACATTCTGATAGGATTATTTCAATACGTCTGCACACCCGTGCTCGTAACATCACATGCATTCAATGCTACGCCCCCACTGAAATCTCAGACCCCAATGACAAAGAAGACTTCTACAGCCTCCTGGAAAAGGTAATAAAAGACACACCTAGTGGTGATATTTTACTTCTTACCGGTGATTTCAACGCTCAAGTGGGCTCAGTTAACACGAATATTGAGTCCGTTATGGGAACTCATGGACTGGGGCAAATGAACGAGAACGGCGAATTATTTACCGGGATATGTGCAAGCAGTGGTCTTACAATCGGTGGCACTATTTTCCCTCACAGGGACGTGCATAAAATAACTTGGGTTTCCCCCGACCACAGAACCGAAACCCAAATTGACCACATTGCGATAAGCAAGAAGTGGTGGGGTTCATTACTAGATGTGCGCAATAGGCGTGGGGCAGATGGAGCGTCAGACCACCATTTACTTATAGGAGAGATACGATTAAGGATATCTGCAATCCGACGACAAACAGCACAGTCTTTGCCAAGACGATACGATGTATCCAAATTAAAATCCTCAAATACTCTCGAAAGTTACGTAGGCTCCCTAACGACTCGCTACGAAGATATCCCGAACAGCAATAGAGGCCAATGGAATGCTATAAAAAACATTTTCACAGACAGTGCAAAGCAACATCTTGGTCATCTTCAACCTAAGCGTAAAGTATGAATCTCAGACGCTACCTGGCAACTTATTGAAGATAGAAGACAACTTAAAGGCTCCATTAACGTTGCCCGAACAAGAGCTTCTAAATTTATCCTTCAGGCACAGTATACCAGTCTAGATCGTCAGGTTAAACGAAGTGCGCGACGAGACAAACGGGTTTGGGTGGAAAATATGGCCAGAGAAGCACAGTCAGCTGCCGATACACTTCGAAGTAGAGATGTGTACAAAATTGCAAAGCAAATATCAGGGAACTACCGTTCAACCACATATCCCCTTAAAGATCCGTTGGGAGGAACTGCCGCGTCCGTGGAGCGGCAACTGGCAATATGGTCCGACTATTATGCCGGCATACTGTCAATTCCGCAACCCACAACAGTCTGGCAATGTCACTGTACTTCACATCAAATCAGATCCGACATAAATACAGTTTGCCCAGACGAAACTGAGATCGTAACTGCAATACGTGCACTGAAGAATGGCAAGGCACCAGGCGTAGACAACATTAACCCTGAACTGCTTAAGGCTGATCCGACTCTTAGCGCTAAAATAATCTACCCTATTATCAGAGACTTTTGGACATCACACTCTCTTCCTACTGAACTAAGTGAAGGAGTGATAATAAAACTACCCAAGAAAGGAGACTTAACAGAGTGTAAAAATTGGCGGGGTATAACTCTTTTAACCATGATTAACAAGGTGTTAGCGAATATAATCCATGCTAGACTGGCATCATCAATTTCAGCAGATCTTCGAAATGAGCAAGCTGGTTTCAGACCACACCGATCTTGCACCGATCATATAAATAGTCTAAGGATCATAGTGGAACAGTCGGTAGAATGGAGATCTCCATTATACTTGATATTTATCGACTTCGCCAAAGCATTCGATACGATCCACCATCAGGCAATTTGGCACGCACTTCGTTGCAAGGGAGTTCCACCTGTGCTAATCGACTTAATCAAAGCTTTGTATGGCAACTCAACAAGTCGAGTACTGCATGAACGCACGTTAAGCAATCCGATTGGTATAAGCACTGGGGTACGACAGGGATGTATCCTATCTCCGCTGTTATTCAACATTGTATTGGATTCAATTATGCAGCAAGCAACCCGTATAAGAAGAGGCATTACATGGGGTATGAATGGTCGATTGGAAGACCTTGACTACGCTGATGATATTTGCCTGCTCGCACATAACTTTACAGACATGTCAGCCAAATTGGATCAGATACATCAGCTAGCATCTGGTGTCGGTCTTCACATTAACTTCGACAAAACTAAGGTTCTACGTATCAATTCGACTAATCTCTCCAAGTTCCGAGTAAACAACATAGAACTCGAGGACGTCCAATCGTTTTGCTACTTAGGAAGTATCATATCAACAACAGGCGGCTCACGTGATGATATTGCATATCGCATAAGGAAAGCAAAACAGTCTTTTGGTGCATTACAAAGAGTATGGAAGTCACCACAAATACATATAAAAACTAAGCTTCGCCTTTTTTCCTCTAATGTTCGCTCTATCCTGCTATATGGATGTGAGTCCTGGAACTCTACTGCAAGCGACATTCAATCCCTGCAAGTATTTGTTAATCGTTGCTTGCGAAAAATTTTGCGAATATTTTGGCCGAACGTAGTTTCCAACAGAGACCTCTGGCAAAGAACAGGTGAAATACCAATTCGCATAGAAATTGCAAAGAGGAAATGGAGCTGGGTTGGTCATATTTTGAGAAGACCCCATGATGATATATCAAAGATGGCAATTGATTGGAACCCTCATGGCAGCAGAAGAAGAGGTAGACCAGCTAACACCTGGAGAAGGCAACTAGAATCCGAAATTAGCGAAACAAGAAGAACCTGGTCTGAGATCAGACAAATCGCACAGGACAGATCCCAATGGAAGAATTTCGTTACGGCCCTTTGTTCCAATTTGGAACCATAGGAATCAATATATATTAAAAGTTAAATGAAAAATATTAAAAGTTGAATGAAAAGTATTAATAAACTGTTGCGCGTTTTCATCTTCTCCATTGTTATCACGATAATAAATTAAGTGAAAATTTTTTTTCATATGAAAACTTTTTGACAGTTGTTTACACAGTTGCATTGAACCAGAATCACCATTGATGTGCAAATATGAAAAAATTTCGTTTCATTCCGCCTGTTTTTTACATTATGAAAACACATTATTGTCCTTACGTTTTTTCATAGTACGCGAATCAGAATTACTATGAAAAGCTGAAAAAACTTTTCATTTCACGTTTTCACAGAACCAGAATCGACCCCCTGATTCAATAATTTGAAGGACCGCGTTTTATTATTGCTCCACTTTCAAGTTGTAGCCACAACATAATTTTATTATTTAACTATTGGAGTTAAATTCCTGGTATTCTATGCTACGCCGAAGTGAACGCTTACAGAATAGAAATATGTCTGAGGAAAGAGATGCGCAATCCGAATTCCTCAGTGAAGAGGAAGAAGAGAAGACGTTCATAGAACAACCATCTGTTGCCGATTTAAGAGAGGAAATTCGTAGCCTTAAGGAGTCAATGAAGATGCTGTTGGATAAGGCCAACTTATCATCGTCAATGGAAGTCACACCACCATGCCAGCAAGCCGATATGTCACATGCAGCTGCAGCAACGCCGACTGCAGCTACATCTGAGCCAAACAACCTAACTATAGCATCAAGCCAGCCGATGCAACACCACCAAAAGATAAGTAGCACTAATATTTCTATGATAGATTCATTACTTCCGAGCGTATGCTTGCCCCATTATTCGCAAAGCTTTTTACCGCCACATTGTGCACAGGTGTACGGGTTATCACGGCTTGTACAAGAAACTAAATTACTGTCGCCGCCATATCAACAGAATTATACGCCCTTGCCCTTTGCACGGAATCATATGCCCCATCAGTCGACCCAAACGTTCACATCAACATGCCTTAATCCTGCCACAACATCTACATTTTCTACTGCCGTCCCACAATCGACTTTTGCTACTACCAGCGCACCTTTTTTCAGCACACACGTGAATGATGGATGTCGCCCCTTGCGTAAACTTATCGATTTGCCAGAGTTTTATGGCAAACCGGAGCAATGGCCTTTGTTTTCTGTATCGTATAAGGAGACTACACGGAATTACAATTGTTCGAATTTGGAAAACTTGTCACGCCTACAGCGTGCGTTGAAAGGTGAGGCTAGAGGCAGAGTCGAGGCATATTTGATATACCCTGAACACGTATATCAATTAATGTCCACACTAGAATTTCATTTTGGTCGTCCACAGATTATGGTACGCAGTCAAATCACTAAAGCACGTAACTTTCCATGCATACCTGACAACCGAATTCACGAAATTATCTACTTTAGTTCTATGGTGTCCAACCTGACTGTCTTCTTGGAAAACGCTGGTGCCACACCACATTTGCGCAACCCCACTCTTCTGGACGAATTAGTCAACAAGCTGCCGTTGTCCAAACGTGAGGAATGGATGAAACATTCATTAAAATATCTTGACGAGTATCCAATTGTGAAGGAGTTTAGTGCATGGCTGCAAGAGGCGGCTAAATACATTTCTTTAGCAACGGAAATTGGACATAATGACACAACCAACAGCAAGAAGGATAAGGTAAAACCTTCTTTTACTATCACAGCGGAGCAGACTCGCCAGCGAATTTGTTTAAGATGTAAACAAAATCACTACCTAAGCCAATGCACCAAGTTTAAAAACACTTCCACAGCGGAACGCTGGAAATTTGCCAAGGACAATCACCTTTGTTTTGGTTGTTTAAACACTGGTCACAGTTCGTCAAAGTGTAACGATCACCGCCAATGTGGTATAACAAATTGTACAAAATACCACAACCGTCTGTTACACGAAAACAAGCATACTATAAATAATAATAAACACATTAGAAATATTGTAAGACGTCAAAATGATGGTGACGGCACTTGGGGAACTTCGGCGAAGAACAGTGATGAGACTTTAGAGACAATTGATAAAGGTGGTGATATGCATAACACACCTGTAACAACTATTACCGAGGGTTCTCTAAGTAAAAGAACTTTATTTAAATATGTGCCAGTACAATTAAGAGGGCCGAACGGGTTTGCGAATATTATTGCGTTCGTCGATGACGGATCTAAAATCTCGCTTTTGGAAGAAAGCATAGCCAAACAGATTGGACTACAAAGCCCGAAAAGTAATTTGTCACTAGGGTGGATTGGGGGTAAAACCTCAAGCGAGGATTCATCTAGAATAAGTTTGGAGATAAGACGTACCACCGGTAAAGAATGTGGCTTCCAAATGAGGAACGTCAGAACAACAAAGAATTTACAGTTGCCGCCACAGAGTCTACACATGGATAAATTTCGGCAGAAGTTTCCCGTGCTGAACAATTTGCTAATCAGTGACTATTGTGATGCGGTTCCTAAGCTGTTAATCGGTTTGCCGCATATGAGTCTCGTACGTCCATATGGTATTGTAGATTTGGACGATAACTTTTCCGTGCATCAGAGTATGCTGGGTAATATTTTATTCGGCTCCAACGAGGAGGCGTTAGAGGCTACAGTATGTGTTATCGACGATATTCAGAAACATGTTTCAGAATATTTTACTTTGGAAGGTTTCGGCATGAAGGTTGCTGAGCCTGTTATTTCTGAAGACGATAGA
This sequence comes from Linnaemya tessellans, assembly GCA_951800035.1. Classification (NCBI taxonomy): domain Eukaryota; kingdom Metazoa; phylum Arthropoda; class Insecta; order Diptera; family Tachinidae; genus Linnaemya; species Linnaemya tessellans. The sequence continues at coordinate 37,111,319 of OX637537.1, forward strand.
AGAGCCGAGAAAATTTTGGAAAAGACCACTCGGAGGATTGGCCCCCAATATGAGACAGGCCTTTTGTGGAAGCGAGATTCCTTCGATCCAAGGGACAGTTATTCTGTGGCATTGAGACGTTTGAGAGGTGTCGAGACGAAGATGCAGAAATATAACGACTTGGCTAACTGGTACAAGGAAAAAATCAAGGATTACGTTTTAAAATCCTATGCTAGGAAATTATTACCAAGAGAGGTCAAAATTGAAAATAGTCGCGTATGGTATATACCCCACTTTGCTGTTAGCAACGCTAACAAAAGTACCAAGCGTCGCCTTGTTTACGATGCAGCTGCGATGGTTGGGGGTGAATCCCTTAACAGCCGTCTGATGAAAGGTCCTGTCAAATATCAGCCGAAACCACTTTTAGGTATTTTATTTAAATTTCGCCAGTGCCGTATTGGAGTTTGCGCCGACATACGGGAAATGTTTCATCGTATAAAAATCAAAGAAGCAGACCAGATAGCTCAGAGATTTCTGTGGCGGGATGGGGATAGTTCAAGACCCCCTGATGTCTATGTGATGGAGGCCATGATTTTTGGTTCTGCTAGCTCACCATGTTCCGCACAATACGTAAAAAATCTGAATGCTGAAATTTATAAGGAGTCCGATCCAAGGGCTTATAGGGCTATAGTTGATTGCCACTATGTGGACGATTACGTTGACAGCTTTGAGACTGTAAGTGAAGCAGTAGCAGTAACGAGGAGAGTTGTATCAATATATGCAAATGCTGGTTTTGAGTTAAGGGGTTTTGTGTCCAATTCACCCGAGTTTTTGCGGTCGTTAACTGGTGAACAGACGATGGACAATGATGTCAGCCTGGCAAATTTATGTGACTTCGACTCACCTGATGAAAAAATCAGGACTGGCCTGGTCGCCTACTGATGACGCCTTTAGTTTTATGCTGAGATTTGTGAAAGTTCCCGAACATGTTTTAAGCGGAGATCGTAGACCTACGAAGAGCGAAATGCTTGCTTTGACAATGTCAATATTTGACCCGTTTGGTTTCTTGGCGAATGTGGTGATCGAATCAAAAATTTTGCTGCAAGAGTTATGGAGACACAACATTGACTGGAACACGCCAATTCCGGATGAGATTTATAAGAGGTGGTACAAATGGTATAGGGGCCTTGACAATATCCGCTACGTTAAAATTCCTAGGTGTTATGGGAGGTATTTTAGTGACTCTTTTTCAATTATTGAGCTTCATATTTTCGTGGACGCCAGCGAAGTGGCGTTCACAGCCGTTGGTTACTGGAGAATACATCATGAGGGCGCAGTCGATATATCATTTATTGCCGGTAAGTCAAGATGTGCACCGATTAGACAGTTGTCTATTCCGAGACTTGAATTGCTAGCTGCAGTACTTGGCGTCAGGCTGAAGGATGCAATTATTTCTAGCAAAGAACAGTTTTTTGGACCGACTCAAAGACGGTGATAAAATGGATTGGATCTGATAGTCGGTCTTATAAGCAATTTGTTCCCCACCGTATATCAGAAATATTGGAGACTTCAGACGCCAAACAGTGGAGATGGGTTCCTGGCCCAAGGAACCCCGCCGATGATGCAACACGGCCCCGGTCTTCAAAACAAAAAGATGCAGACGCACGTTGGTTAAGCGGCCCACAGTTCTTGAAAGATGATCCAGCTGAGTGGCCAAAGATGCCTGAGGATATCCACACACATGAGGTCAGTTCTGAGGTGCGATCGGCATATTTATTAACAACGACGGACATCATTTCACTGATCCCCTACGATAAGCAGTCAAGATATTATACGCTATTAAGAATAAAATGTTGGTTCTCCCGCGCGGTGAATATATTCAAATGCAATGCCTCGGGCCGTAATAAGTCCGATCTTAACTTTCCGTCTTATATAACAGTATCAGAAATAGAGGAGGCCGAAAGATACTGGTGTCTGATAGCACAAAATCATGAATTCGCCGAGGAATAGAACGACTTAGTATCTAATGGATTAGTACGTAATAGAAGCTCTATATTCAAACTAACACCCTTCTTGGGGCAAGATGGGCTCATACGAGTCTCCGGACGTATTAACAACGCGGAGTGTGTCAGCCGTGAAACGAAGGAGCCTATAATTATGCCGAAAAATCATCCTAGAACGAAGTTAATCGTGAAGCAATATCATGAGGATTTTAAACACCAGAATCAAGAGGCTACATGCGCGGCAATCCGAGTTAAGTTTTGGATCCCCTGTATACGTCAAGTGGTAAGGTCAGTCAAGAATAATTGTCAGGAATGTAAGAACCGAAGAGCAGTACCTCAGCCGCCACTGATGGGTCAACATCCAATCGATAGGCTCACACCTTACGTAAGGCCATTCACGTATACTGGAGTGGACTATATGGGACCATTTACGGTGTCGATTGGTCGTCGTAGTGAAAAAAGGTGGGTAGCTCTGTTCACTTGTCTTACAGTGATGGCTATACATTTGGAGATGGCAAGGGACTTATCAACGGATGCGGTCATATTATGCATCAGAAATTTTATCAATCGCAGAGGTGTGCCGGTTCGTATAAAGAGCGACCGGGGGACAAATTTTATAGGCGCTTCGAATGAAGATTTTGTTGTGAACGAGACAAAGCTGGCAGATGAATGTACTAAAAAGGGTATCGAATGGGTATTTAATACTACAGCCAATCCAGCAGCTGGTGGGGCTTGGGAACGTTTGGTTCGCAGTGTTAAAGGCGTGTTGTCATTTACACTGAGAGAAAAGTCACCGCAAGTCGACAGTTTATATAGTCTGCTGATAGAGGCAGAGAACTTAGTCAACTCTCGCCCATTGACGCACCTTCCTATAGAGAGTTCAGGAGCCGAACCTCTCACGCCAAACTATTTTTTACTGGGCACACTAAATATCGTACAGACTCCTATTGTCGGCAAAAATATAATACTTAAAAAGCAATGGCATAAACTGCAACAATTGAAGCAAACATTTTGGAAAAGGTGGGTGCTGGAATATCTTCCAGATTTGACTCGGCGTACAAAGTGGTATCGTCCTGTAAAACCCCTTCGAGTTGGAGATGTCGTGATCATATGTGATGATAATGAGGCTCGTGGTGAGTGGAAAAGAGGCATAGTTAAGGAAATATTTTTAGCGGCGGATGGGCAAGTTCGTTCGGCAGTGGTGAAGACTTCTGTTGGAAACCTGCGACGTCCTTCATCTAAGTTGGCTGTTCTCGACGTTGGTGGTGAATCTCCCTGATCGACTCACGGGCGGTGGGATGTTGTGAAGTTGGTTCACAAACCAACTGGACGGTGGTTTGGATTTTTTTGTACTATAATACTTTGTGTTTCTTTTTTGTAAAATCGCTAATTATAATACTGGTTACCTTTTACTACCTAACTTGTCTACTCTGGCTTACGATAACCGGTAGGGTGGTACCCGCGTGGGGCGGGGTTTTTTATTTTATTTTCTTTGCCGGTGTTGGATAGCAAGCCAGAGGCGAATCGAATCCCAGAGTAGATAGAGTTAAGTAAGTATTTTATTGAAGAATTGTTCGCTATGTACATGAATTTTAAATTATAAGCATATTTACTAGATAATAAAACCACTCACTCTAAACAGAACAGACAATAGATCTGATTCAATAATTTGAAGGACCGCGTTTTATTATTGCTCCACTTCCAAGTTGTAGCCACAACACAACCCTTTAAAAGACAAACTAATTTGCCACAATACGTGACAAAATGTGGTTTCTGCAATAAAGCTAACCACACGTATGCTGAATGTAGGCAGCGTCGTAACACTTGCCATTGTAGAAATTGCAACTCCTATGGACATGAAAGGGACAGCTGTTCAAAATAAAAAATTCTCGTAGCCAACACATATAAAAGTAAAATTAAATGTACACTCTAAAACTTTTGCCTGAATTTAAGTTCATGTTTTGCATAAATTCCTGTTGAAAAAATCGTGTTGTTTAAAATTACGTGAATTTTGATAGTACAGCAAAAAAATGAATGAGAAATAAACATAATTTGTCCTATTTTAAACAAGGTACTGATTATTATGTCAAAATTGTCACCTTTTAAGCAAGTGTGTTTAAAAATGTGTTCAATGTGACTTAACAATACGAAAAATGTTTAAAATTAAACATATCTATCCAAAAACAAAACACTTAATGTAATAATAGCAACTTTTTCATAAAGAAGAAGCATTAGAGAGTTTTTATTTTATAGCATGTGGCGTGATATTTTCTGTGAAGGATAAATAGATACAAGTAATATTTAAAATATTTATAAAAAAAGGTATTAGCAAAATGTTAAAATGCCAAGTTTGTGAAAAAAAATTTGAAAAAAGCAATGTGTGTGTTTGTTTTCAAGATGCGGAAAAAATTTCAATAATAATAATTCTTATGCAGTGCATTTTATATAATATAATACCTAACTTGAAATAAATATTTTTATTTTAGTTTGTATTTTACATATGTATTATGTACGTACGTTAATAAGTAATGAAATACTAAATATTTAGTTTGTTTTCACGTAAGTTTTTATATCTTTTTTAAAATAAATAAATATTTTAAATAATAATTTTATAAGTGCATTTTACTTAATTATATAGGATTAAAAATAAAGATATATATACCTAAAATAGGGGGAAACTAGACACAATATGTTTAAAAGTATTAAACATCATTAAGTTCAATTTCAGTATAGTATGTCGAAATGGTTTGTGAGTGAACGGAAGGGGTCGCTTGACCTATCACAATCCATCCAAAGACAGTATTTTGGGCCACAAGATTGCAATCATTCTCCCAACGAACCCCCTCCCGAAGTACAAGTGGATATATATCACCCCCCAGGAGTATATCTATATTGAGCAGTGACTAAGTCTCAATATCTGCCATTTGCAGATCTGGAAATTTTGACTTGATTGACGAGAGAAGAGAGCTATATGGTAATTTATCAGCCAGTTTTCTCACTACGAAGGCTTAACTCGGGCAACAAATAATTTATCTCTAGGAGAATTAATTGTAATAGAACAAAGTCGACACGCGCTGACTGTTAAAACACCATTTGGACCAACGATATGTGTATTAGAAAATCTACAAGTTAAGGAAAGCTTCTTTTGGAGAGAAGAGGATATAAAAGAGGCTTCAGAGGCTGGATCTATGAGGGCACGCACTTCGTATCTAACTTCACCTAAGCATATGTCTACCAAAGCAGTTCCCAATAAAATTGTAGTTGATGGGGTGGACTGCATAAAAGTGGAATACGATTGACAGCCAGCCACGTTAGCAGCAGCAGATGTCAACGGAATGTCATCAGGATAGATAGGGGTTTGGCGACGAAAACTCGGGTTTATATTCTTATCAGATGAAACTATCTGTTGAGGGGTTTTACTGCTTTGTATTCAAGTAGGTATTGTAGACTGAAGTCCGTGGTGTAGTAGGGAGTTGTGTTTCAATTTACAAAAGGAGCAAACGTGCTGACTTCTACACTTTCAGAAATCATGCGAAGTTGCTAGGCAGTTGGTGCAGCGGTTCTGAGTTTTGACCAAATTAAACCTTTCGTCGGCTAACATTTTCAAAAAACAGGACATAATCGGATCGAGTGATAATCAGGGCAAAGGGAGCATTTGTTGAGTTTGCTTGAACGAATGTTGATATGATAGCTGTTTAATTTCTTGTGATCTCGTCATATTTTTGGTTTATTCGGGGTGTTTGCGTGTGTGGTATAAAATTTATGAAATAAAATAAAAACACAGTAATTTAATTAAAATTTGCGATTAGTTCCTTTATTTTTTTCAATTATTTGTTACCTTGAATAGCTAGAAGTGTTTCCTAGAAAGTTCACAAAGCAAGTGCTATAACTAGTAAAAATTGAAGATGGCGAAGACAATGTTTAACCTACCCGTTAGCGGTTTACTCGTTGGAATCCAAGAAAATATTCCAGCCAAACAATGTTGATAATAAGGAATAATATTTGGATCCCAACAGAGAATTCCAATAAAATACATAGACGGAAAACTAATAAGTTAATAATACAAACAAAGATATCAAACGTAAAATTCAGCTTAAACATTGCCGGCCACCTTGCAGGAACATAGTTACATGCAAGACAGTGAATTTTAAGTATAAATAATAAAGTAAATACTTCGCTATAATACAAGGTATATTTATATATATTTTTTCATAATACAAATGCGAATGGTTTTTACGACAGATCCATCAACTGAGGTTTGCGGCATGGTTTTCAGCAGATCCATAAACTGAATATGGTTTTTACCACAGACCCATAAACTGAACCCGTGCGGGATGGTTTTGATCAGATCCATGAACTGTGTTCAAAAACGATATTAAAACGGGGATTGGCCAGAAATGACCCACCCGAATATCGTGTGTTGAGCCATCAGACAACCCGGACTCGTCGTTGATTGGCCTGTAAATATTTGGGCAACTACTTCTGGCCCCAAAACCAGTGCCACCTGACCGGAGTGGTAAAATGTGGGGTCCGCCGACTTGAAATCAGGAAATTGATTTCCAATTGTTGGCGATACGTCTTCGACGGGCGTTTTCACACCACGCATCGCAGAAACTTTAGCGGTTAATGAAATCCGCTTTAATGGGTCATAAATCGATTCAATATTCACACGACAATATGAATCTGCAACAGGAATCATTAACCGTTGCACCAAATGTTGGCAAATATAGCTGTGGCTGCAGCAAAGGTCAATGACTCCCCGCAATTGAATCTTTTTATTCCCCATGCGCAATTTCACCTGAAATGTTGGTGAGAACGCTATCACGTGGCGAAGAGGCAGCATAGGCCCAGCCGACGTACTTGGGAGCGGCCGTGAAGACGCAGGCACTGGCTTCGATTTGATGGTGGAGGATTTTTTGTCTTTCGCACCCGGAGAATGCAGCAGAGTGTTATGTTCACCCTGACATCTATTACACTTCCGAGTGCTAGGACAATCTTTTCTTGTGTGGTGCTCTGACAGACAGCGCGAGCAGTAACCAAAGGTAAGGATGTGCCGCAATTTTTTGTCATGGGCCAAGCGTTTAAAGCGATGGCACCCTCGTAAGGGATGCGGTTTCTTGCAAAGTTTGCATTGCTTGGCCTCAACCTTTTCGACGACTTTCGGCGACGTCGACGAGTCGGAGTTGTCAATGGGCTGGCGTTTGCTGGCGACTTCGATGGTATTCGTTGAAGTGGCAGGACCATCCGCCTTGGGAATGACCGCAGAAACCCCTTCAGACAGCGGTGCCTCCAATGATGGGCCCGATACCTCCATCGCCTCTTCGTATTCCTCCAGCAATACAGCTTCAGAAAAAATGGATAAGCGTCCATATTACTAGGAAAGAATGAAGTTTAGTAAATGCGATAAAATTAGGTGGTCAAAATGACCAGTTTTGTGATTGGTCGTCTAACAATCCCTTTTTGTGTTCGAACGTCGGCGACGCGAACATGATACGTTTTCACTACCCGACCTAACTTCCAGGCAGTGGGCGAAAGTTGCTCATGACGAATAGCAACTAAATCATTTATAGCTATATCACGCTCAGGAAATTTCCATTTATAACGTTTATGAAAATTCTGTAAATATTCTTCTTTCCATCGGCGACAGAAATCATGCGTAAGTGCCTTAACTTTGCGGTATCTATTTATCAAACCTATTGCTGACTCATATATTGAAGGTTCAGGGGGCGCCAATATTGGCCCGCCTATCAAAAAATGACCCGGAGTAAGAGCCACTGGCTCATTAGGACCATCCGACATAGGACATAGTGGGCGCGAATTTAGGCACGCCTCTATTCTCGCGAGCACAGTCGAAAGCTCCTCAAATGTATACTTAACAGATTGAGCCTCCTTGCGAAAATGATGTTTAAAACTTTTGACAGCCGCCTCCCAGAGTCCCCCCATATGGGGCGCACCAGCTGGGATAAACCGCCATGAAAGACCCTGAACTCCAAATGTTGAACACATACGAGCCTGACTTTCCTTCAAAAAAGTGCGAAAATCTTTTTCAATCTCCCGAGAAGCACCTACGAAATTTGTGCCATTGTCAGAAAATACTGTTTGTGGACAACCTCGCCTAGCAATAAAACGATGAAAAGCAGCCAAGAAGGCATCCGACGACAAATCCGTCGTAGCTTCTAAATGGACTGCTTTGGTGGAGAAGCAAACAAAGATACAGACATAGGCTTTTGTTATTCGACAAGATCGACCGGTAAAACTTCTCAGGTCAAAGGGACCTGCGAAATCCACGCCAGTAGTGGTAAAAGGACGATTTAAAGTAGTTCGCTCTGGAGGAAGTGCCGCCATGATCTGATTGCATGTGCGTTTCCTATCCAAAATGCAACGTTTGCAGCGGTTCCCTACAGTGCGAACCAACACCTTGAGCCGTGGGACCCAATATTCAACGCGTATAATCCGCAGCATCAGCTGATTCCCGCCATGAATCGAAATCATATGTACAAACTCCGACAACAAAATCGTAAACCTACTTGAATATGGTAGAATAATTGGATGTTTTTCAGTGTAGGATAAAGAGGGAGATTTCACCAAACGACCATTCAACCTCATTACTCCATTGCTGTCCAAAAAGGGATTAAGGGACTGTAACGAACTTTTTGCGGAAATCGATTTTTTCAACAAAAGACACTGATATTCCTCAGGATAATGAACTTTTTGAGCCAAAATCGCCAATCTCAACTTCACCTTCGATATTTCATCACTTGAAATCGTTGTCGACTCAAAAGTATACTTGCCCCTATGTGCAGAATGTGTCCGATAGAAAAAACGAAACAAATATGATATCACTCTGAGAGCACGATCAAGCTTAGAAAATCTATTCAACACATCTTCAAACTCTGAAAAGAATACTGCATGCGACTTAATAGCTTTGGCCTCGACATCTGTGTCCATAGGCGAAAGATCCTTTATGGTCCAATTAGACTTAGCATTACGCAGCCACGTCGGTCCATGCCACCAGAGATCACTTCCTGCCAGATCCGAAGGTGAAACTCCTCTACTAGCTAAATCTGCTGGATTATCTTCCGACCTAACATGATACCAGTTGTGTTTTCCGACATTCTCCTGAATTCTGCACACTCTATTAGCAACAAACGTTGTCCAACTACTTGGCGTTTTCCTCAACCAACAAAGCACAATAGTAGAATCGGTCCAACAATACACCTGTTTGATTGAAATACCAATTTCGCTACTCACTGTTTTTAAAAGCTCAGAAGCCAAAACTGCTCCACAAAGTTCCAGCCGAGGCAAAGAAATAGATTTAATAGGAGCGACTTTCGTCTTACAAGAGAGTAAGTGTGCATAAATTTGGCCAAATGCTTCAATGCGAATATAAATTGCCCCCGCGTATGCTTTTTCTGAGGCGTCGGAAAAAACATGAATTTCTGCTATAGAATCTGGAGAATAATGTACCCATCGCGGTATCCGAATACTGTTTATATCCTTATAAAAATCAACGAATTTTCTCCATTCCCTTTCCGTTGACGAGAGCAAGAAATCATCCCAATCAATATTGTCGAGCCAAATCTTCTGCATAATCATCTTTGCGACAACAATTACCGGAGCTAGCCAACCTACAGGATCAAATAACTTTGCAATCGTAGACAAAACCTCTCTTTTTGTATACCTAGACCTTTCAATAATGGGCTCCACTTTGAAATAAAATGAATCCAGCTGAGCATTCCACTGAATACCCAGTGTCTTCGAACTACTAGACTCCACAAAGGTCAAAAGCTTTGAATCCACCAAGTAATCTGGCGGTAAATCATCAACAATTTTGATCTCATTTGATGTCCATTTCCTCAATTCAAATTTAGCTGAAGACAAAACAGTTCTTAATTCGTTTCGGGCTCTCAAAGCAGATGAAATATCATGAGCCCCCGTCAATACGTCGTCAACGTACATATCCCTGCGTAAAATATCAGCAGCAAGGGGGTACTCAGCCTCCGAATCCTCTGCCAACTGTAACAATGTCCTTATGGCTAAGTAAGGAGCGCAGTTGACACCAAACGTCACTGTCTGTAACTCATACGTCATTACCTCTGCCATGGGAGAAGATCGAAAAAGAATACGCTGAAATGGCGTATGAGCGGGATTGAGACGAATTTGTCTGTACATCTTAGTGATATCGCAGTTAAATACATATCGAAAGAGCCTCCAACGCAAAATCACCAGAACTAGATCTGATTGTAAAGTGGGCCCCACATAGAGGCAATCATTTAGACTATTTCCATTAGAGGTTCTGTTCGATGCATTAAACACCACACGCAATTTTGTGGTCTTTCTGTCAGGCTTAATCACTGGGTGATGAGGAAGGTAACACGAAAGAGAAGGTTTAGCAAAATTATCCGATACAGGCTTCATATGACCTAAAGTTAAATATTCTTCAACCACATCATCATATAATTCCTTGACATTAGGTTTACGCAACAAAGAGGATTCATTTCTCAAGAATTGTGCCATGACATTCTGTTTCGAAAAGCCTAAACTGATAGAATGAGGAAATTCCGGCTTAAAAGGTAGCGTCACTACATAACGACCGTCGGAGTCGCGCCGCGTCGTTTTCCTATAATTATCCTCACAAAATTTATCCATCGGTGAAACAATTTTCCTTTTAGGAGTTTCTTCAAGTTCCCAGAAGCGAAGAAGATTTCTATTTAAATTGTCTTCCAGAGACGCTTCTATTGTGGTCGAATAAGTCTGAACGCGTGATTCTTGAACAGATCCTGTAACAATCCATCCGAATACGGTCCGTTGCGCCACCAAAGATCCGAAAATATCACGGTTAATTTCGCCTAAAAGAATCTGTGGATACAAATCAGCGCCTAAAAGTACATCAACAGGCCGAGTTTGGTAAAAACGAGGGTCTGCTAGCTGTAAATTCGAAAAACTATTACGATAACTAGAGCCTACAATGAACGAAGGCAGATGGCCTGATATATTAGGTAGTACCAGGGCCATGGTTTCCAATAGGATAGATGAATCTAAAGGAGAACCAATTTTCAAACTACAAACTTTTCTAGTAGTGGCAGAAAGAGTTTGATTAATTCCTGAAACTCTGACATTCGTAGAATGTGCAAATAGTTTCAAGCGATTCTGTAAATGCTCAGAGATGAAAGATGACTCTGAAGCGGGGTCAATCAAGGCTCGAGCTGGGTAAGTCATACCATTGTGAACAATATTCACCATAGCTGTTCCCAGAAGCACTTTTCGGTTCTGAGAGACATGAAATACCTGTCGAGTAGGATTACTGCTCGAAGATATGCCACTCGATGTAGAAGGCAGGGAGTAATCTACTTGAGCATTCTGGGCCAAATTGCCAGACGTGGTAGCAAAATTATCCCTAGGCGCAACTTCCGAGGTAGCATTATCTCGATGTAGCAAAGTATGATGCCTTTTATTGCAAATACTGCAATTGAAAGCACTCTTGCAATTCTTTACTTCATGTTCACGTGATAAGCAATTCACACAACAATGAAATTTTTTCACCGTTGAAAATCGTTCCGAAATTGAAGAATTTTTGAACCGCTTACATCCTCTCAAGAGGTGTCCTGAATTCCGACATAAAACACAAGACGTAGAAGCAGAAGTAGAATTGACAACATGAGCCCTGACCCTGTGACCCGAATTCTTTTCAGATTGCTGCGAACTTTTAAGGTCATGAACACACTCCAAAGTCTGAATCCTTTCCGTCAGAAATTCATCGAAACTTTTCCACGAGGACAAAACCGATTTATTACGAACACTTTGTTCCCATAAACTAACGGTAGAAGTGGGTAAACGTTGAATCGAAAGGAAAATTAAAATAGGATCCCAATTGTCTGTGGAAACTTTATAAATAGAAAGCGATGTGAGACAATTATTAATACCGCGCTGCAAAGTTTTTAAACCGGCACTAGATTCCTTATCAACGGAGGGAAGGTTAAATAATAATTTCAATTGGTTATTAACCAACATACGAGGATTTTCATATGCCTCCTTAAGGTTTCGCCAAGCAACATCAAACCCCTCGTTACTTAACGGGCACTTAGACACGATTTCATTCGCTTCACCGGCGGTCTTACGTATTAAATAGCAAAGACGTTCTATATTACTAAGACGTGAACTATTTATATATATGGCTGTAAATAAATCTCTAAATGCAGGCCATGATATATAATCTCCTTCAAATGTTTTTACATCACAAGGAGGTAGTGTTAAATTATGTTCTGAGTTGCCCAAGTGTGAGTGTTTAACAGAAGATTCATTTATTTTTGGCGTATTAACTTCTAAATATTGAGACTTTTCATTAATCAAGGCTAAACAATTAAGGTAAGCCATATAAGTACTCTGATATTTAGAAGCAGCCACATTTACATCTTCAGAGTTCACTTTGGTATTATCGTCAACATAGTCGACCCACCCTTCATATGCATCCTTAACTTTTTCCCATAAATTCTTTAATTCGTCACGTTGAATTTGTAGCGTAAAAATCGTATGGAAATCCTCATGACAGTCATTAAAATTCGCTGCGAATTTAATGAGGGAATCCGATACGCGCGTAAATTTATTTAAATATTTATTCGCCATGATTTAGTTTTGAATATATAAATTACTCGCAAATTTATGGGAGAAAATTAATGCACACACGATATAATAGTCAAAGTGACCAACGGTAGGGTGTATACCAAATAAAGTAAAAAGAACAAGAAGAACAAATAAACAACTTTGTAATTACAAATTAAAGCAAAAAGACACTCACACTTGTTGTTGCACTCAGTTATAATAATATATAAGTTATAATAAATATTATTTAATTTAATTGCAATAATTTAACACTCAGTAATTTAAAATAGAAAGTGCAAATATTTTATAAAAAATTATTTTTATTTGCAATTCCGTCCGTCCACGTAAATAAAACCACAGAAGATTTTTTTCGTATCAACCGAAAATTAATTAAAACAAACGTCAAAAATAATGGTTAATTATTTCTACTAATGAGGGATGAAACGCGATCAATCACAAAAACAATTTATGTATATAATTATATATGTATATACAAGTGTATAATATGTGTGTATTTTATTTCTTTTATTACCTTACACACTTTTTCTTTTTTCACTTTAACACAATTAAAATAAGAACTTATTTTACGCACCTTGAATTTAAATGTTCGATATTTTCCAAATAAACGAAGAATATTTTGGTGGTTTGGATGGATTCTCAACGATGAAATTCCTTGATGGAAGTGAGAAAAAGAAAATACGATGAGTTAATTTCTTACAAAAATTTCCAAGAAATCCGGCTCGAAGGACCAAATGTTTGCGTGTGTGGTATAAAATTTATGAAATAAAATAAAAACACAGTAATTTAATTAAAATTTGCGATTAGTTCCTTTATTTTTTTCAATTATTTGTTACCTTGAATAGCTAGAAGTGTTTCCTAGAAAGTTCACAAAGCAAGTGCTATAACTAGTAAAAATTGAAGATGGCGAAGACAATGTTTAACCTACCCGTTAGCGGTTTACTCGTTGGAATCCAAGAAAATATTCCAGCCAAACAATGTTGATAATAAGGAATAATATTTGGATCCCAACAGAGAATTCCAATAAAATACATAGACGGAAAACTAATAAGTTAATAATACAAACAAAGATATCAAACGTAAAATTCAGCTTAAACACGGGGTATTATGCTTACTAAATTCAAACGAGGATTTCGCAGACCTAAGGTCTGCAAATGACTCTAAAGTCTGATACCTGGTTGTCAGGAATTCGTCCATTGAGCTCCAAGTAGGTAGATCAGGGCTAGATTTATGGTGCTGTTTCCATAAATCTAAGGTAACATCAGGAAGACAAGTTGAGCATAGATATACGAAAATAACATCCCTTTTATCTGTTTCTATATATAATAATGGTAATACAATCATTTATTGTGCGTTGAAGTGTGTTAATACCTGGCCAAGACTCTTTAGGATTGGATTTCAGACTCCAAAGGGTATTTAAAGCAGCTCTTTGTTCTCATACCTCTCCACCAAATTCTTCCATGAAATCTCAAAACCGGCATTTGTAAGATGACAAGATTTTGCAATATCGCATGCTTCATCTTGTGTCTTTTTGGTTAAGTGATATAATTTTTCCACTAGAGTGAGACGGAGGTTGTTTTTGTAAAGAACCGAGAACATGTCTTTAAAAGTTGGCCAGGTAATATAGTCACCCTAAAAAATGTCTGCATCACATGGTGCCAAGGAGACATTTGGGGTAGATGTGATCTGAACTACGAGGTTTTCACGAACTAAGTTCGGGTTGGTAGACAGTTCATCCATCACCTCATTCGCCCTTGCCAGACACTTCAGATACGTATCATATGCCCCGAAGTACTTTTTTTCACTGCTTATAAGTCGGCTTTAAAGTCTTTAGTGTCTTTAGATTCCTTAAAATCTTTAGAATCTGTAAGATCTTTAGATTCTTTAACCGTTTTAGTATCGAGCTGTACGAGTAATGAATCACAGATCGCACGACAAGCGGTCCAAGGATGGACGATTTCATCTTTCTGCACTCTTAAGGTGTGGTCACCCGGTAAAATAGCAGAAAAATATGCGTTGAATTGCACAACGCAATCTGATACCCTTATAAATGCACTCAGCTCCGACATTGTTTAGTTATGCAAAGCTTTAACTTTATACGGAATTATGTATGTATATATATGGAGTTAAGATTGTTTACACTTCAAAAACCAACGGGCGTAAAAACCAAATGTGAAAATTTAACTTTTAAAATATGTTAATTATATATGGAAATATTGTAATTAGACAACGAGTATAAATACTTTGATAATTTCCGATATTTGTTTATGATGCTGGTGATTATAACAATTTTGGATGAGAACAAAAAACATATGTAAATATAATGATAGTAAAGAACTTGTACGAGTATTATGATTGTAGGCAACATGCGGGGTTAATATGCTCCACCTGTAAACATTTCTCGATACATTTCATAAGTGAATTATTTTGAAAGGTGCATTTCAAACTTTGCTCATATAATAATTATGATGACATACATTTTATGTTGAGATTAAAGTATGTTCCTATAGCAATCTCTAAAGTAATCTAAAGATTACTTAATTTTAGTGATCAAAGTGGATTTTGTGTAATTTAACAGAAGGAGTGTTCAGCGGCGAGAATAAACTAACGGTTCACAATGCAAAGTAGGTATATGTTACGTAAATGTACGTATAGCTATTGTACATACATATGTACATATATGTATATGCATGTATATAGACATCAATGTGCGATGTGTGTAATATAAATTGCTTATTTAAACACATACCTTATGGTTTAAATACTTGCTTGATTGATACTTTTTGAGCTTTTTGTTCCACTGCAATTGATCAAACCTTTTGAAGATCCAATATGTATGAATGTTAGTCAAACAATTGATGAAATAAGTTGCTTCAGGCCTCTCTATACATATGTATGTTTATAATAAAAGATGCATTAAATATTTACCAGATCCGGCTCGATTTGGACCATTAAATGTTCAGTTCGGGTTCGGTTTTCTGGATAAATATACGTCTCGTGGTTGAGCGGGAAAGTAATAAATCCAAACACCAGATATAATTATGATTTTCAAACAACGAAAGGGTTTTATTTAGGCGAGTTTTGTTCTTTCTTACTTGATAACGTACGAGTTGCTTCTGATTCTATAGAAATTCTTATTAACTAATATGTTTAAAGTGGAAACATTATATACTTCCAGAATGAGATATTATGAGAGAAATTGAATAATTCATGAGAGTAATTAATACATTCATGGATGAAATTGTAGCATCTACTATTTCATTGTACACCTCAACAAACATATATCGAAAAGGGATTTCAAAACATAATTATTATTTGAGCATCAGTTGCAGAAGTTAAACCCGCCTTGGCTATAAATGAAACGCACATCTCTTGCTAATGGAGTGGCTTCTTCAGGGGTGTCTATTAAGGCAAAGAAGTCATCAACTTAATGATTGCTTTTTATGGCTGATGCACCTAAGGGGTACATATTTGAAAACTCTGACGCATTTAAAATTTTTATGTATTGAGATATACAAAATGCACATGATCATCACGTTCATCACGAATATCATCGTCATCATTAGATATATCTTGGGCTCTTTTGTTTCATCACAACACTTGTTCTATGTCTCCACATGCAAACAAGAGAGAATAGCATGGCTAATAGCGAAGAAAGTAAGTCTGACCCTTTGAGTAGCATGGAATTCAGAAAAACGGGCCTAGCTTTCGCGCACGAATCCCACACTAGCCTTGCTTTTTTGGCTTATTTTTGTTGAGTACCTAGAATATTGGTAAGTACCAAACCTTTGGAAGTACCAAACCTGGGATCTACCTTACATGTGAATTTCTTTCCTAGATACTCAAAAATAGCATTTTTAAAAACATTGGTCTCTGTTATTTTTTGAAGTTTTCTCTGGGCAAAACAATCATCTCTTTGCCATTTCATAGCTTTGCGGAAGAGCAATATTATCATATCGACACAACAAAGCTGCTTCATAATGTACGTCAATTCTGTGATCGGTATATTTTTCCAATATATTGCCCTTTGATCATCTTTACCAAGCACTGGAGGTGAATTAGTAATCCCTATCATTTCCATGGAGTAAAATTGTTTTGTTAAGCAGCTAAGAGTTTGATTATTTTACTGCTCGCATTCGCGAGAAGATAAATTATATTAATTTAAAGTATTTCGTCATACACCTAAGCTACCACATAGCGAAATATCTATCTGAGACCCCATAAAGTATATATATTCTTGATCAGTGATGAAATCTTCTTTTTTTTGGGACCAGCACTCAGGGGATGTTCCCTACATATGCGATGCATTGTGCTGGAAGTTGAAATTGGCTGGAAAGACCTCTGCTGGAAGTCTGTTCCACATACGAACCTTTCGGCCAAAGAACGAATTCTCTCTGTAATGCATGGTGCGACTCACTGACAACTCGACCACAAAAGGATGCACCCTATGTGAAGTGCGGGTAGCTCGCAGGAATAAACGGTTTTCGGGCACAAGCCCCCTTATTTCACCAGAACACATTCCGTTGTAGTATCGGTAAAACAGTGAAACACACCCCACGTTGCGTCGATGATCCAATGAGTCAATAGAGTTGGCTACCCAACTGTCACCGATTAGCTTCTTCGCTCTCTCTTGTACGTGGTCGAGCAACTTCAAAATAGATTTTGAAGCCCCGGCCCACACATGAGAGTTGTATTCCATCTTCGTTCAGATGTAGGTGGTATATATAGTGAGGAGATCAGTTGGGGTGAAGTAAATCTTACACCGTCTTAAAAAGCCGAGGCACTTGAATGATTCTTTTGAAATATGAAAAATGTGATCAGTCCACCGAACGTCACACTGTATTTTCATACCAAGAACATCAAGAGCTTCTGATTCCCTAATACCTATACCATCGATAAACACGGATGGCGCAGAACCATCCACCTATACGTAGGCACGCAGCACTGCGTCTTATGAGGGTAAATGTTAACCCTGTTCGCGAGGCCCCATTCGGAGATTAACTCGAGATCACTCGTGAGCGACTCGTTCATTCATCGTCTTCTGGCGTCAATCTCCTCCAGGCTTGGCCGGCTGGTGAATGAAAAAGAGTGGTTAATGCTGCTATCATCCGCGAAAGAGTAGATAGGGTTTGAAGTCTGACATAGAAGGTCATTTATAAAGATGAGGAAGAGAGTAGGAGATAGAATAGAGCCTTGCGGCACCCCTGAATTTATTTTGAACTCGTTTGATGAGACACCGTCTATAACAACTTGTATAGTGCAGTCTCTGAGGAAGCTCGCTATAAAGTGAGAGAAATCATCACCGACACCAAAAGCAGTTTTGATAGAAGTGCATCATGCCACACTCCATCAAATGCTTTTGATATATTTATTATTTATTTATTTATTTATTTATTTCATCTACAGATTAAATCTTACAGATTACTTAAATAATTAGTGTTTAATTAAAATACTTAAACAATATTAACTTAAAATTTACTAAATTTGTATCAAAATTTAACGGTGGGTTAAAGCTATTACATAAATGCATACATCTTGCAATTGGCTCATTTTCGGCATAATTTGTCCTATGAATGAGTTCAACAAAACATCTATTTTTCCTCAAATTCCTAGGGGCATCATCTAGAGCCACAACCTTACTCTCGCCGAAATGGTGTATGGAATTACACCATTTCTCTGTTAACAGAGCCAGCAGGTCTCCCGTAGAGCGAGCTCTGTGAAAACTATACTGCCGGTCGTTAAGGTCTCCAGATACCTTACCAGATGGAAATTGGTCATACTTTCCATCACTTTGGAAGAATATCGGTAATGGATGATTGTGAAAAACTGCAGTCAGATCTGACTAGGCTTTCCAATTGGTGTTTGGCTAATGGTATTATAATTAATATTTCAAAATGTTGTATGGTATCATATTCACGTAACATAACACCAGTGAATTATATTTACAGTATTAACGGTACTCCACTGAAACGTGAGTCTCAAGTTAAAGATTTGGGTGTTATTTTCGACAATAAATTAAACTTTTCGTCCCACATTGACTATATTATCTGTAAAGCTTATTGCATGGTTGGCTTTATAAGGAGAAACTCAAAGGACTTTAAGGATGCGTACACCCTTAAATCTCTATATGTAACATTAGTACGCAGTAATCTGGAATATTGCTCACTTATTTGGAGTCCATATTATTCAGGTCAGTCTAAACGTATTGAACGAGTGCAAAAAATTTTTATCAAATCGGCATTAAAACTTTGTTGGCAAAACGAATTACCGTCATATGATGTAAGAAGGAAACTACTCGGTTTACAATCGCTGGAAGACCGCAGAAGTTATTTATCAGTTTTATTCGCTTATAATGTTATATCTGGTGGAATTAGTTGTGAAGAAATTGTAAGTTTATTTGCTCTATATGATTCCCCTAGGAATTTGAGGAAAAATAGATGTTTTGTTGAACTCATTCATAGGACAAATTATGCCGAAAATGAGCCAATTGCAAGATGTATGCATTTATGTAATAGCTTTAACCCACCGTTAAATTTTGATACAAATTTAGTAAATTTTAAGTTAATATTATTTAAGTATTTTAATTAAACACTAATTATTTAAGTAATCTGTAAGATTTAATCTGTAGATGAAATAAATAAATAAATATATATATATATATATATATATATATATATATATGAATATCTATATATATATATATATATATATATATATATATATATATATATATATATATATATATATATATTGTTTTATTTATTTATTTATTTAGTTTATGGATTAATTCCTTACAAACTATATTATTACAATAAACCAGAAATCTGTTATTAAAATTTAGTTATTTAAAAATAGTATTATATTCATTTTAATAGTATATATATCTAACGAAAAATCGATAAAATTATACATTTCATTAAAGCAACAACATAATCTTCTTAGTGGATCAGACATAGCAAAGTTGGTACGAAAAGTTCTAACAAATAATGGTTGAAATGATCGTAATGAGCGTTGTGGAATGTTAAACGTGACATTGCTCAATAAAAACTCGGAGCAGATTCTACCATTTATTAAGTTATAAGAAAAAGCTATATATATATATATATATATATATATATATATATATATATATATATATATATGAATATATATATGTATACATATATATATATATATATATATATATACATATATATATATATATATATATATATATATATATATATATGTATCTATACCAGTGATGTCAAATGTGATTGTGTTGGTAAGATCACTCTTATCTCTTACATTCCCAGCGGGAGAAATGTGCGGTTGCGAGGCCTAACTAGTGGCCTTTTCTAAGGGTATCCTTTTATTTACCAATAATATCTTCAAATTTTATAAGTTGTAAAAAAGGGTTTCGAAAATTGCCAAGTGCTCAGATATTTAATTTTAAAATGTTTCTCCATTTTTAAGCTGAACATTTGGTTAGTTTATATACAAGAGAAACAATTTTTACAAAAAGTCTTACTTATGAATTAATATTAATGGATCCAACTTATTTCAAACCTCTTATATGTCTTGTATATATATATATATATATATATATATATATATATTTATATAAATATATTATTTCTGTTTAGAGGCCTCAAAACAGGACTTGCGATACTTCCCGCTGAATGAGAGTGTTTTTCAGTAAACAATTATATTTT
>OX637537.1:37134111-37284111 GCA_951800035.1 Linnaemya tessellans
TTGCGCCGATTCGAAAATAAATAAAACCCATATTCGAATCAGCTGTTTTGTTTTGGTTGTGTTGTTTACATTTTGCATTAGATTTACACATATAACTTAAAAGAAATATTATTTTTTCTATTTTTTAAAAAAGAGAAGACTATGTCTTCTTTATCTCTTTATTTAAGTTTATTAATTTGAAATTATATTTCTATATATTTATTTAATAAAAGAGAAGACTATGTCTTCTTCGTCTTTCTGTTTTATTTAACTTAATATTATTTATTTGCCGGAAGACTACGTCTTCTTAGTCGGACTTTTTCTTATTAACTATATTTGCCGGAAGAGTACGTCTTCTTAGTCGGGCTTTTTCTTATTAACTATATTTGGCGGAAGACTACGTCTTCTTAGTCGGACTTTTTCTTCTTAACTATATTTTTTACTTATTAAAAACTTAATTTTATTGTTATCGAACAGCAATCATATGCAACGTGAGCTATTGATTGCAGACATGCCGTCAGCATTTTTAGTTAATATTGGAACATGAAAAAATAATAAAATTTGGAAAGGTGTTAACAACGAATTGCGAAAGAGGGAATTGAACTTTATTAAAAGAAATAAATAAGGAAGTGTGTCAGCAATTGAATTGCGACAGAGTGTATTGAACTTTATGAAAAGTTAATTTTTTATTATTAAGTCCTCCCTTCTTAAATTGATTGTCCTCAATTATTTAGAAAAAGGGAATATTGTTTAATCTAGGGGGTTTGATGGGAGCTTCTAATGCTATTGATTTGGGGTATTCGGCATAATGTTGCATTAATGCAGGAATGATTTGTAAAGGTGAAGCCTCTATATTACTAAAGGTCATATTGTTAATCTTAATAGTGCTATTATGGAATTTAATTAGAAGTGTTCCAGATATATTTCTGATCGTTTCATCAATATAAATAGATGTGTTGCAATTATTTACTAGGATAACACCGGACTCAATCTCTTCGATTGATGGGATATGATGATTGTTGCTCGTTACACATGTAGAATTTTGACTACTTAAAAGATTAGGAATACATTTGTTATTTGAAATATTTTGTAATTGCTTCTCTTTACAGATTATAAGATTATAATATTTTTCACATTTATCAATTATTCCATATATTGTTTTTTAATTTTTTAAAATGTGCTTAAAATCTAAATTAATGACAGAGTTTTTTTTTCTTTACTGGTCTTAAAATAACATTTTCATAAGTTTCATTTTTTGTTAAAGGAAGCTTAACTAAATAAAATAATTTTTTGTTAGTACCGTATAGGACAGATACTTTAGCAAATTGGAGTGCCTCTTCAGGACTCTCGAAAACAATATTTTCTTTTCTAATTTGACTTATAGCTATTTCAATTTCTTTTTTGTCTAATGTTAATGGGTTAATAATTCCAAGCTTTGCCCATATAATTCCATTTTGAATATTTATTAGTTCTTCCTTAACTAGTCTGATTCTATTTTGTAGGTTTATGACAATTTCATTTTCTAATAATACATCTTTTTTTATTGCGTTTGATATTTTATTCACAACATCTGTGAGATTAATTAATCTTTTATTTAAGACTTCATTTACATAAACTTGTTTATTATTATTTTTAAGATCATTTATATTATTTGCAATGATTTCAAAATCGTCGTGATCAGGAGATCCCGCGATATATTTCCAAATAGTACCTATGGCATTTATTGCTCTTTTATTTTTTACCGTTGGTGTTATGTTTTCTAAAATATTTTCAGAAAGTTTTAATTCATGGCGAAGGATGGGATACAGGTTATGGTGATTTGGGATGTGTTGTTGGAAAAATGAATGGATATTGGATATTGATGTTTTGTACTGTGCCAACTCTATGGAATGTAGAATAGTAAAGGTTCCCTGCTGCATTTTTGCTGTACCTCTATTAATTGTCACAACGTACAAAGAAGTGTAATCCAAAATTTGGACTTCAGTTTTTACAAAGGTTAAACAAAATCTGTAAATATAATTTATTTTCTTTTAATATTACTTTTTTAAATCTTGGAGTCAGTTTTGACCCTAGTCTCTTGTTAACTCTGACAAAGATTTCTTCTCCTGGTGAATAAAATTTTATTTCATGCCTATTTTGATTATGGTAGTTTAAATCCTGTTTCTGTTTTTCCATTAAACGATTGATTATATCTTGTTTATCCGAGAGTGCTCTTTCTGGATCATTACTTGAATTTCTGTTCAAAAATATATCTATCGGTTTTCTGCCGGTGGTGGAGTGAATTGACCTGTTATACTCGTGTATTGCCCTGGTAAGTAAATCGTGAAAAGAAGTATGTAGTTTATCTGGTTTTAAACATCTCATGATCTCTGAAAGAGTAGAGTGGAATCTTTCTATTTGACCATTTACACAACTGGAGTAGGGTGGTGTAGTGTAGGTCTCAATGCCAAATTGATCTTTAAGAAGAAAATTTATTGATACAGAATTCAAGGATTTTTCATTGTCTATGACTATAGACTTGGGGATACCAAAAGCTAAAACTATTTCTTTTAACGGTTCTTTAATGTCTTCTATTGCCCTAGATTTTAAAACTTTAACTAAAGCGTATTTTGAGAATTTGTCAATTGCTGTTAATACAAGATTTCCTTCAGTAGAGTAAATATCGATATGGATGATTTCTCCAGGATTTTGTGGAATAGGTGTGGGTTGGAACTGTGGTTTATTAGGACGACGGTCGCATTTTTGTTCTCTACAGACTTGACAATTTTTAACAATTCTATTGGATTTTTCTGTCATTTTTGGAAAATAGTAATCTTTTTTTATCTGCTCTCTGTTTTCTTTGGCATTTCTGTGGGCTCTTCTGTGTTCTTTAATTAATACTTCTTCTTGTTCTACATCATTAGTTATTTCTTTGACTTGTGACTGTGTGAATCTAATTTTCTAGTTAATGAAATGTACGGAATACAATTCTTGAATTATTCTAAAGATATTTTTTTATTCTTGGAGGCATTCTTTGAAATGCGTCCTTCCTCCCCTCTTAAAAGGGATGTCAGGGGCTTAGCAAGTTTTGCGTAATCTTGGATTGTACGATGTTCCTACACTGTTGGGCACAAATTAAGGCTATTATATTTTCCTGTTCTGGATTAATTTGGAAATTTTGTGGACCTACTGCTGCGTTTGGATTTGGATTAGGGTTAGGAAGGTTAAGAATAGGTGGTCTTACTAGGTTGTTAGGATTAGCCATAATTGTATTTAAAAACTTTTTAATTTTTTATTTAATTTGTTTATTTAATGAAAAATATTTTTATATTTTATTCAAAAAAATTTTTTTCTTAAGATTAACGTAATTTTAACTTACAAGATGGTTAGTACTGCCTTCATGTTAAAGTTGTTGTATTATGATGAAAAAGTACATATTGTGTGGATTAAAGATGATTCTCAAAAGATTATAGCTGATTTATCATCTACGAGTGTTGGATTTCAGTGTTGATTTTTTCTGTTGATCCTGATTATGTAAAGATGTTTTTGATGAGTTAAAGCTGGTTAATTTTCCAACGGATGTCGGATTTCAATGTTGAGTTTTTTTATGTTGTTATAATGTTTTCCAAACGTTTTAATTTCTGTCTCAATTTTATTTTTTTAGTTCTTATTATTTGTTTTGTTTCATAACACTTATTATAAGTCTCACTTAATTAAATCACTTAAAATAAAACCGTTTGCACGAATTTTTTTCCTTTTTACTATTTGTTACTACGGATTCGGAACAATACTTTCAACGAACGAGTGCCTGCGGACGGACACGTACAGGGTCGGGTTCCGTGGTATATTTATTTTTTCTTAAAATATACCCGGTTGCTCGGGCGCCACTTAAAAGAAGTATTATTTTTTCTATTTTTGAAAAAAGAGAAGACTATGTCTTCTTTATCTCTTTATTTAAGTTTATTAATTTAAAATTATATTTCTATTTATTTATTTAATGAAAGAGAAGACTATGTGTTCTTAGTCTTTCTGTTTTATTTAACTTAATATTATTTATTTGCCGGAAGACTACGTCTTCTTAGTCGAGCTTTTTCTTATTAACTATATCTGCCGTAAGACTACGTCTTCTTAGTCGGGCTTTTTCTTATTAACTATATTTGCCGGAAGACTACGTCTTCTTAGTCGGGCTTTTTCTTATTAACTATATTTTTTACTTATTAAAAACTTAATTTGATTGTTATCGAACAGCAATCATATGCAACGTGAGCTATTGATTGCAGACATGCCGTCAGCATTTTTAGTTAATATATAAGTCGTTAAGTCTAAAAAATAATAAAATTTGGAAATGTGTCAACAACGAATTGCGAAAGAGGGAATTGAACTTTATTAAAAGAAATATATAAGGAAGTGTGTCAGCAATTGAATTGCGACAGAGTGTATTGAACTTTATGAAAAGTTAATTTTTTTATTATTAACTTATATTTTGATAAATATTTTTTTATATATTAAAAAATCGGTAATAAAATGGTAGAGGCAGTAGCTTTATATATATATATATATATATATATATATATATATATATATGTATATATATATATATATATATATATATATATATATATATATATATGTATATATATTGATTGAGGAAAACAGCAATGAAAAAGTGCAAAAAAAAAATTTTTTGTATATATGTATTTTTATGTTAATAAATAAAAACTAAATCAAATTTTGTAAAAACCAAATATAAACATACTAAAAATACTAGAGAGCTCGATTAAGAGACATTGTATTTATTAATTATTTATATTATTAACTAGTGTTTATATAGTTTAAATATCTGATTTTCCTGTCAATAAACATATTAAAAAAAAAAAAAAAAAAAGGGATTACGCCAACCCATTGGAGCTGCCGGAAACAGCGTAAGTATACATATAGTATGTACAAGAATGCCAAATATGTTTTAACTATAATAAATATACAGATTTATTAGCCAATTCCGCTTAAACAAAGAGGCGTTTCAAATGCTGTTGATCATTGTCAAAGTTCATTTGCCTCCTTCAAACATTTCCTGTATTGCTCAGCTAGCTGCGACATTGCGCTTTTTGGCAGAAGGATCATATCAAAAATCAATAGGAAATGATAGTTCCGTTTGTCTCGCCAGAAGTACGGTGTCAACTGTCTTAAGCAACGTACTAAAGGTTCTACAAAGGCATGTGTGCCCTCAGTGGGTGAAACTAACAATGGATGACAATGAAAAAGGAAGATGTAGGAAGCATTTCTTCACCAAATATGGAATTCCTTCTATAGTTGGTTGTATTGATGGGACGCACATCAAAATTATAAAACCGGCTGTGGATGAGCATTTATTTTTTAATAGAAAGGGGTATTTTAGTATGAATGCCATGATTGTAAGTAGAAACTAATAACAATTTTTTGGAAAATAGTTGTTTTATATATTTTTCATTTCCAGATATGTGATAGTGACATGCTAATTCGAGCAGTAGACGCACGGTATCCAGGCTCAAGTCACGACGCTTTTGTTTGGAACATCAGCAAGGCCCGTCAACATTTTCTGACAGAATTTCAGAATGGCGACAGAACGTCAAAATTGTTAGGAGATTGCGGGTATGCTATAGAGACTTTTTATTAACTCCATATCGAAATGCAGCATTCAACACAAGGGAGCATAAATTTAATATAGCTCATGCTGCGGCTAGTAACATTGTAGAGCGGACAATAGGAGTTCTGAAAAGCCGTTTTCGATGTTTGATGGGTACACTGCATTACAGTCCACAAAAAGTGGTTCGAATAGTGAATGTTTGCAGCGCCCTGCATAACATATGCAGAAGTTATAAAATTTCATAAGAAGGAGATGAAATTGGTTTTGAATCCGAAGAGCTATTAGAGGACAATGATTAATTGCTAACAGTGCCACTTCAAAACGAAGGGCAAAGAATAAGATATGAAATTGCAAACAGTTTATAAAATTATTTAAATAAAATACAAGAAATTATAGACTTTTTGATGTTTTTATTTTACAAATTCAATTTAAGGTAACACAGTTCTGTTTGCACTTAGATCAGTCTTATAAGTAGCATAAATAGTTATATAAAATAAGGTACACAAATAGTTGTTTTTGAGATCAGTTTTTCTCATTGTTATTGTTTTGCAAAATAAATTTTAATGCTTCTAGTTCCAGTTGTTTTTTTTATTTCGTTTTTCTCCTGCATCACTTTCAAAACTCTGGAACTTAAACTTACAAATTCATCTTTTAATTCTTTCATGGAATTTGCCACAGCTTCATGGTTTTGTTCTAAAGCACGGTATACGCGTCTGAATGAGCTCGAATGTTCTTTATGAATCGAAATGAGATGATCGATTTTATCGTTCAGTTCATTTTTTCTTTTACCGTCTTCATCTAAAAACTTTTCAATCAACGCTACGCTCTCTGGTCTTGCTCTTTTCGGTGTACTGCAAATAGTTGGCGTTTTCAGTATTCTTTTAGAACACGTTGGAATGTCATCATGTAAGGCAAGTTCAGAATAATCAACAGTGCCCAGTGATATTCCCAAAACACCTTCAACTGTTGTATTTATTTCACACATTTGCACAATAGCTTCTTCTGTTGGCGTGAGCTGGAATTTATTGAACAAGCCTCCTCCAGTTGCACGAGACTCTGACTATTATGTGCTAGCTTCTTTTTAATTTCGCTTTTACATTCCGTCCATATCTGCCCATATAAAAATCGTTTAAGTCTAAAAAAAAACCTATTCACAAAATTTAAAAATTACTTACCTTTTTCCAACCATTTGCATCCTTAGTCGGTGGTTTAGCACTGTTGAGAGATTGAGATAACACTTGCCAAAACGACTCTACCAGCACCTTATCGCGCTTAGTGTAACCGCTTGCTATATCCTTATTCTCTTCCATAAACTTTAAAAATATCTCATTTTGTGTTTGATTCCTATGTTTTCCCCTATTGGTGATAAAATAATAATGAAAATGTTTGCTTTTTTAGTTTAATAAATAAAAAAAATAAATTTACTTACATTTTGAGCCAAATTGTATTTACCGCCTAAAGCCTAGTATTCTGTTTAAAATTTCATGTGAAATTCTGACAGAACCCATACAAAAAATATTCAATCGAAATATTTGTGGAAAAATGTTGCTAAGCCAGTACTCTGTTTTAATTATGAAAAACATGTGAAATAATATGAATGTTATTTATTTCCTACGAAAATTTTTTGACACTAAAAATTTTCTCATTGAAAATGGAAAACAAAATTTCAATTAAAAAGGAAAAAAATTCAAACTGAAATAACTGATGTTGCGCAACATTTTCCACAAATTCAAACAGAGTACTAGGCTTAAAACAAATATACAAATCTGCCACCTGTCAGCTGATCAGATTATTTCTGATAAAAAAACGATAAAAACAGATTCTGTGACACCCAGTTCTGACACAATTCCGATTCGAACACAAAACCGATAAATATCTGTTTCTGTGAAACCATAATGAATTCTGTGTCGATTTCAATTCTGATAACAATCAGATTCTACAACAACCCTGAAATAAATGGAATGTAATCACATTCACTTATTAAATAAAAAATAATTTGCAGTTTCCCAGATTTGAACTTATAGCCTGTTGAGAAAATTAACATCCTGTAATGCAATTTACATAAACATAAGTTCACTATTAAAATAGAAATTCATACATAATTTAAAACATTGCGAGGGCACGCGCACTTGTTTACATGTTCATTGTAAATTGTTAACTAAAATGCAATTTCTTAAACATAAATAACAAAAGCTTTAGATATCAGCACCCGATGGCACTGGAAAAAGAGAAAGAGATATATGGAATATTGAGAATATTAATTGTCAGGGTTGGGGAATTTCGTACTAAAAAAAATTAATAACTTGTTAAATTGGATGTGAGAACTTCTCATATTCAATTTTCGTTAAAAACATTGGTTAAATAGTTGATATTCCTACTAACTAGCACCACTTGAAACAGTGGAAAAATTGAACAAAGAACGCTGATGATATGGCGTAGCGGCCTCGAAATCAGTACTGATCCATTCTGCTGGTTTAATTGCTATGAAAAATATTCTTAATATTCCACACAGAGAAATAAATAGAATGTAATCACATTCACTTATTAAATAAAATATAATTTGCAGTTTCCCAGATTTGAACTTATAGCCTGTTGAGAATATTAACATTCTGTAATACAATTTACATAAACAAAAGTTCTCTATTAAAATAGAAATTCATACATAATTTAAAACCTTGCGAGGGCACGCGCACTTGCGTACATGTTCATTGTAAATTGTTAACTAAAATGCAATTTCTTGAACATAAATAACAATAGCTTTAGATATCAGCAGCCGATGGCTCTGGAAAAAGCGTAAGAGATATATGGAATATTGGGAATATAAATCGTCAGGGTTGGGGAATTTCATACTAACCATAAAGTAACAACTTGTAAAAATGGATGTGAGAACTTCTCATATTCAATTTTCATTAAAAACATTGGTTAAATAGTTGATATTCCTACTAACTAGCATCACTTGAAATAGTGGAAAAATTGAACAAAGATCGCTGATGAGATGGCGTAGCGGCCTCGAAATCAGTACTGATTCGATCTGCTGGTTTAATAACTATGAAAAATATTCTTAATATTCCACTCTGAGAAATAAATAGAATGTAAGCATTCATTTATTAAATAAAAATAATATACATATAATTTGCAGTTTCGCAGATTTGAACTTATAGCCTTTTGAGAACATTAACATCCTGTAATACAATTTACATAAATAAAAGTTCACTATTAAAATAGAAATTCATACATAATAAAAATAAAAAAATTACTGAAAAATAATCAGTGCTTTGTTCTGTTCACTTATTTAAATTTTGTAGAGTCCGACATTGTAAGTGTAAAATGTATAAATCAGAAAAAAAAAGTTCTGAAATATATTTTTAATATATTTATGAATGTGCAAAAATACATGGAATTAAAATGTATTTTATGCCATCTGCTCAAATTGAAAATTTGTCTCTACAGTATAAGTTAGACGAACAATGGAGGGAAGTGAAAGCAATTCCAGATACATCCCAGTTCCATTCGTTTTGTTGCGTTTTGTAGAAACAGCTAGGACTGCATATTACTTTAAAAAAATCTCCTTGATATTAGTAAAACTATTCTCTGTTAATTTTTTATATAGGTATACATTAGAATATAAGTATTTTTGTTTATATATAAATGAAATTTATTTGTTGGTGGTTAAGCAATGTCTATATACATTTCATTGGTGCTTTACCAAATCGTCAGTAGACTTTAACCACAGTTTTGAAAAGCTAAAAACCTCTTATCTTATGCATATACTTCCGAAAACCATCTGAGAATTCACAACTTGTAAATTACAAACTATTTTCAAAAATAACAACAGAACAAGAACATAGGCTTGCAACTCATACAAAACTAAACCAACAAATAAAGTATGTTCGATACGAATCTATTTTATTTTTCTACACCTCTATACAATCAGAAATCCATTGGATAACAAGAAAAGTATTTATAAGGCAAAATGAAAAATAAAATCTAAACCAAATTGTTATTAAATTTTTTTATTTAACACATTGTTGTCACAATACTATTATATATAAATGAAATTTATTTGTTGGTGGTTAAGCAATGTCTATATGCATTTCATTGGTGCTTTACCAAATCGTCAGTAGACTTTAACCACAGTTTTGAAAAGTTAAAAACCTCTTATCTTATGCATATACTTCCGAAAACCATCTGAGAATTCTGTTCTGTTGTTATTTTTGAAAATAGTTTGTAATTTACAAGTTGTGAATTCTCAGATGGTTTTCGGAAGTATATGCATAAGATAAGAGGTTTTTAGCTTTTCAAAACTGTGGTTAAAGTCTACTGACGATTTGGTAAAGCACCAATGAAATGCATATAGACATTGCTTAACCACCAACAAATAAATTTCATTTATATATAATAGTATTGTGACAACAATGTGTTAAATAAAAAAATTTAATAACTATTTTTGTTTATCTTTATTTATGTAATTTTGTTAACTTTATAGTTTCCGCTATGAAAATAAAATATAATGAATTCAAAATCATTTATAATCATATATGTATATGTAAAAAGTAAAACAATATATCTAAAAGTATAATGGAATAAACATGTCATGTCGCGTGCGAAACTGATAAAAAATTAAATAAGAATAAACTTTTTAATATTTTTGAATAAAATAAAAAACATTTTTAAGATACATTAGTGCATTATATTTATAATAAGTCACATTAAAGTATTTTTTTATAAATTTTTTTTATTGAATATAATTGTACATAGTATTTACATTCATTTCAATTTAGACCTCAGCGCTAAGAAGGCATTATTGCGGCAAGTTGGCAGTTATTTGCTAAATGTACAAATATACATCAAAACGAAAAATTTATATAAATAGTAAGTTCAAATTTATTTTAGTCGAATATACATTTTCTCTATCTTTTATCGTTTTGGAATTATTCAGAAATTAATGGAGAACAAAATTGCTTTTCGTGCAAAATTCGTAATTTTTTCAGTTTAAAAATGGAATTAAAAAGAATATGTGTGGGGTCGTGGGACACCGGATAGGAACGAAGTTTCTTATTATAAAAATATTAATTTTAAGCTCTATTTGAGGTATTAAGAAAATAATTATTCGGGTATAGAGTTTTTATTATGATTTTTTTTTCGGCGACCAACGAAAATACAGAAAAAACGAAATTGAATTCTGTCACGGCACGGCTGCGTATGATTAATATTTGTTTGTATGTAATCGTATCACACATACGTCTTAAACATTGATTTAGAAACAAAATATCTTACGTTACGGGCGTTTTTTTCCAGTTAGGGTACCCCTCCGCATAGTCCCATAAGGAATTTCGTTCCAAAAAAATTCAAGCAAATATTCAACATTTTGCACATTCTTCTGACAACTGCATATCTTAACAATAAAATAAGCTATAAACCATAAAAATCTGTTAAATAAATTGGATTTTATTGTCAATTTACCGCAGGTATCCAATATTGATCAAATACGTGTAATGCAGCAAACAAAACATCAATAAGGGTGTATCTACTTTCGTACAACAAAAACAAATACAAGCAGAAAAGGTTGCTGAATTGTAATCTTGCAGCAACGCCACGCTTAAAGCGCCCACTCTGCCGTCACCCGTAGATAACTTCAAATTACAATAAAAAATTTAAAATATCAGTGGTGGGCACCGTCAATGTTTGGTAAAGTGTGTATGTGTTGAGCTTGTGAGCTACCCACCAAACAAAAAGCAAAGCGTTTGAAAGATAATGGTGCATTATATATTTATACATAAGTACCAATATTTTCTAAGTTGAAGAAAAAACGTTGATTACGTAAAATTATTCATTAAAAATAAAACTTTTTCTAAGCAAACAGTCAAATGAAAAAAATTAAAAGAGATAGGACAATAATTTGTTATGTTTTCCATTCAAGAAAAAAAATATAAAAGAATGGTTGCTTGTTGGAGTGGTTGGATGTATCCAACTTAATAAGCTTTGATATTTGTCGGCATGGAAGATCAGTTTCATATGGGAAACATATTCAAAATATTTTTGATAAGATTTTACACAGACTAATTAATAAGACTAAGTGTATTACTATATTAGGAGAATTAGTATAGCCCGTTATTGGAGAAAAATTGTATAAAAGGCATTGTATGTTATCGAAAGCATTGTTTATGACAAAATATTTTTCGCATATCATAATGACTGAAATTGTTTGCTGGACGAACATTCTGGAAAAATATATAAAAAAATTCGTAAGCATCCGCCTGATATTCATTCGTCGCTGTCTCATCGACGACTAACTTAAAGAGGGTAAGAATACGTGTGAATGATCTCAGCACAATTGTGCTATGAAACGCCCGTATCTGATATATATATATATATATATATATATATATATATATATATATATATATATATATATATATATATACTAACTAGCACCACTTGAAAGAGTGGAAAAATTGAACAAAGAACGCTGATGAGATGGCGTAGCGGCCTCGAAATCAGTACAGATCCGTTCTGCTGGTTTAATGACAATGAAAAATATTCTTGATGTTTCACTCTTAAAAAATAATAAATAGAATTTAAAAAAATAAAAATAGAAATAAAAAAATTATTTGCAGTTTCGCAGATTTGAACTTATAGCCTGTTGAAAAAATTAACATCCTGTAATACAATTTACATAAATAAAATCACTAATAAAATAGAAATTCATACATAATCTAATAATTTTTATTTCAAAAGCTGTTCCGTTGATTCAGCTTTAGTTTTCTTTAATTAATATATATTTTCTTATTAATATTATCAGTTTGAGTTTCTTGCTAAATCGACCAACAAAAATCTGCAAGCATCCCTTCCGATGGGTTTCTATTATAACGCTTCTCTATATGTAACATATCTTGATGGAACCTGTTCGTCTGATACAGCACCAAGATTATCCAGAAAAAAGTCTAGATGCGAGTTCAAAAAATAAATTTTAAGGGACATATTACACTTTAGAGCTTTGTAGGTAGAAAGTAGTTCTTCGAAGAATTCATGATAGTTTTCAGCTTTTCCGTTTCCCAAAAAATTGTGGCACACATTTACAAAACCTGTCCATGCTCTTTCTTTCACATCGTTCAATTTCGTTCTGAAGATCTCGTCCTTTATAAGCACTCGTATTTGTGGACCTACAAATATGCCTTCTTTTACTTTTGCATCGCTGATTCTAGGAAATTTGCTCTTAATGTATAAAAAGCTTTCACCGTCCTTGTTCATTACTTTGACAAAATTTTTCATTAAGCCCAGCTTTATATGAAGATGAGGCAGAAGAATTTTTTCTTTTTGAATTAAAGGTTCTTCTGCTACATTTTGTAACGTGACGTTACAATTATGCTCTGAGCCAACACTTACTGAATCATAAGCAACCGTATAAACAAACTAAATAAGTAAACATTCATATACATATATGTATGTACATACACCGTAGTTGAAACAACAGTCAAGTACACACAGTATAAAATGCACGCACCGCACAACATACACACACCGCATATAAAAAATAAAACATTCATGCACACGCCGTATACACACAGTGCATAACATACACATACCGTATAAAACACAATCTGCATAAACAAAACAACAAACAAATATCACACAATGCATTGTGTTAACTAGCAATTCAAATACTTCTTATTTGTTTAATATTTTAGTCACTAAAATTTAGTGTGATTAAGTGATCAAGTTTTAGTCACAATCGCTAGGAACGAATTGGAATACGATTTCTTCCTTTAGTGCATGTCTGTAGCCGAGCGATATCCGAAGAATTTATATTGTTCGTATTATTACTATTATTATTACCGTAGTTAGCCGAGCTATCGTTCTTATTATTATTATTGCAACCGTATTTAGCCGAACGATATCCGAAGAATTTATATCGTTCGTATTATTATAATTGCTACCGTATTTAGCCGGACTATATCCGAAGAATTTATATCGTTCGTATTATAGTGCATCATTTGTATCAACCGAAACTATTCTATTAAATCAGTCTAAAGGCTTCGTTAGTTTTTACTTTCTGTTACTGTTCTGTGCTGTGAAGTTCTGCAGAAAATATTTTGTAATTACTTGTTCTGTTAATGGAATCAGCTGTTTTTAAAAGCAAAAGGTAATCAAAACAAATAAATTGAAATTGTGAATATAAATAATTTTGTGAAAAATTATGAAATAAAGAAATTAATAGTTCAAAAATGAATATTTTGTGTGTACAAACATAAAAATCTTGAATTAAAACAAAAAAAAACTTTCAAAAAAATGTGTTATGTTCGCTTTAGTTAGTTGAGTGTTTTGTTGACATAGGTTCGCAAATCTTATTAAAGTTTAAGCTATACATATTTTCAAAAATTTCTTTACATAACTGGACATTGTAAAACAAACACCGCTATTGTGTTTGGCGTTTAACGCCTGAAAAGTCGACAAATTGTAATAGCTTAAAGACAAAAAGCAAAACGCCAAACACAATAAAGGCGAATGAATAGTAATAGCAACAGATCACATAAAAGTTTAAGAATAAAAAAGAAGTGTGAACTAATGTGATGAATTAGTTACAGGCAAATAAGTAAGATGTGTTGCAGACAAATTTGGCAAAAAAAAAATCGACCGTGTTCGATATTAAAAAAAAATAGTGCTGCTTTAAGAGAATTTATGTCTAACATATACATATATGAATTTTCGTTTCATATACTACATATAAATGTAACATTTATTGAACTATATTCTCTTTTCATTAAAAAACTTGATAAATAAATATAAAATTGATTTAGTTTTTATTCTTTGCATTATGTATGTATGCAGGTAAAAAAATTAAAATCTGTAATCGGGACACTCCAGTAATACGGACATGCTCAGGATTTATGGTGTCCGGATTATCGAGATAGTACTGTACTTAATGCAAAAATAATGTACATTTTACTGTTTTGTATTTAAAATACTTGACTAAACTACTAATATCACGGAAATTCGATTAAAAATTTTTAGCTGTGCAGTCGACTCCGCTTTACTGGAAATAACCAAAAACCAAATTTTTCCCAGTTATCCGATTTTTTTCTATAACGTAGTTCGGATTACTGGAATTTGTTACAGTTAAGCGTACTGCTTAAAATCAGTAAAACAATATATTTTATATCAAAATTGTATATATTTTTTACGTCAATTAAACGTAAAAATTTTATTTAAAAAAAATTATTCATAGAATTATTCATTTTGTTGTTGAAATTTTTCACGAATTCCTCGAAAATGTCTAGCCACTTGCATTGACAATATAATAGAAAAATACAATAAAGTTCGTAAGAGCGAAAAGGACAAATACATTTTTCCATTTAATTTTTTAACGGACAAAACACGCACAATTTTTTCAGCCTTAAGTTATGCAATCGATTTCTAATAAATAAATTTGTTATTGTTTATTTTTTCACTAAAGCGAAGTAAGTTTCATACAAAACGTAGTTGTGGGCTAGCTTTTGGTTTTCAGTCATACGATATTTTCATAAAGCGATGTTTCGCTTGAAAGTGATTAAGACTAGCTCCGTTTAAAATCAGTGCGGGGACTTGCAACGCTTTCAGTAATCCGTTTCTTTCAGTAAGGCGTGTTGCGCTAAAGCGGATTTGACTGTATTTCAAAATTTAAATGATCCGCACAATAAGCAAGTGAACTTGTTTAAATTTCATATAGATGCGTATAAATGATTTTTTTATGTTTCTAATAGAACGATACAAAGTAGTGATGAACGCTTCATACTGGTATGTGTGAGTCGACTCGAGATCGAACATCTTTTACTGACATCTCTTTTGACAACGCAGCAAAAGAGATTGTTCAATGACAACAGTATCACATCGGCGAACGCATCGTTTGCTTAATTGTCCGTCTGGTAATCGAACATATTTTATTCAAGTGTTTATGCAAACCAGTGATGTTATATGTAGGGAAAATTCCCTATTCGCAGGGATTTTTGTCCAAAAAAATTACCGTAGGGAAAAAAATGACAGATTTTTCTAAATCATTAAAAAGTAGGGATTTTTTAATAAAACGGCAATTTGGCAACCTTTTTCGCTATATTTTAATTAATAAAATTGACGATACGGCAATATATGCAAAAATATATGCAAAATATACATGCAACTGTGTGCCTGGTCCTTTTGTTTTAGCTCATGCAAAAGGGGTCTAACAATGTTTTGGTTTTATAAGAATTTTGACAGCATTTTACGCACACGTGCATAAAAGGCCATAAGTTGCTTGAGTTAATAGTTAATCAATAAGTGCTATTTTTTGCCGCCATTTCAGCTTAAGAATAAAAATTGGTTTTAAAGTAAGTGTTACTTTTGTTTAAATATATGCATATAATAAATAGATTTATTCTTTAGAATGGATTCATCGTCTTCGGATTCCGCGTCTGGTTTTAAGGAAACACAAAAGTATCGAAAACAAAAATTTAGCAACAAATGGCTAGACGACGACTGTTTTAGAGGTTGGCTGGAAGCTGTCTCTGATGAACCGTTTAAGTGCAAGTGTTCCGCTTGCAATAGAATTCTAAATTGTGGAAAATCTGATCTCTTAAAGCACGCGGAAACGAAGACACATAAAAAATGCGAAATCTTTGCAGAAAGCAAATAAAATAGATAATTTTTTCAAACAGAAAAGCAGCGAATCGGTTGAAAAAGCCAAGCAAATTTTTGAAATAAGACTGAGCATGTTTTTTGCAGAACACAATGTGGCATTACAAGTGGTAGACCATCTAGTACCTCTTTTGAAAGAGATCGTTCCAGATTCAGATATTATAAAGAGTGTTGAATTGGGAAGGCAAAAGTGCACGAGTATAATAAAAAATGTCATCGCAAAAGTAGAAAAAGAAAACTTGGTTAAAAAGTTAAAAGTAACGAAATTTTCCGTCATGATCGATGAGAGCACGGATATCAGTATGAGCAAGCAAATGTGCGTCCTAGTAAGATTTTTCGAAAAGGAAAGTAACCGAGCTGTCGTTAAACTTCTGGATTTATTGCCAATAGGGATTGATTGTACTGCCGAAGCCCTTTATAATGCATTTAAGGAATGCATTTTATCACTTAATATTCCATTTGATAACATAATTGGTAAGATCATCAATATTTAGAAGTTTTTACATATATTACTGTGTATTTTTTATGTACTAGGCATGTGTAGTGATGGAGCAAATGTCATGGTCGGAAAATTTAAATCATTTGCCTCCAGATTAATCGGAGATTTGCCAAATTCAATCGTTGTAAAATGCTTATGCCACTCGGCAGCAATAGTCGCTAGTAAAGCTTGCTTAGAGCTGCCAAGAGCGCCAGAAGATCTTTTGCGGCAGATCGGTTGCTATGTTTCCGGAAGTTCTAAAAGATGTGCACAATTGGAAGCCATATAGGAAATTTTAAATGAAAAAAAGAAAAAAATTTTGCGAACGTGCACTACTAGATGGCTTTCACACCAAAAATGCATAAAAAGTGTATTAGATAATTGGAATGTACTTTTACAATTTTTTAATCATGCTTTCACGCAAGATAAATTGAAATCAACGGAAAGGATTTTTATCGAGCTAAATAACGAATGCAATAAGGTCTACTTGCTCTTTCTAAAGTACGTTCTGAATTATTTTAATTCGTTAAATGCACTCTTCCAATCTAAGGCGCCATTAATTCATATTGTTCAGCGTGAATCGGTAAAAATATTTTTAAGCTTGGGACAAAACTTATTTAAAAAATCTGAACTAAGTGTCACTTGTAATGTGAGATCTCCACATTTTTCTTTGCCCTTAGAAGAAGTTTTTCTAGGGTATGAACGCAACGAGCTTCTAAAAACTATCCCCAATGCAGCTTCAAATCAAATTAGAATGGATTGTCTTAAGTTTTATATCACTGCCTTGGAGGAAATACAGCAAAGGTTACCACTAAAAACTGAAATCTTTAAAAAACTGGAATTTTTAAATCCACAGGTTGCATTGGGGAAAATGGGGAGCAAAAATGAGTTCTCATTTAAAAATATTTTAAAAATGGTAAGTGTTGATGCTAACTCTCTTTTACAGGAGTGGAGGACTTTTGAATCTAATTTTACTAGTGAAGAAATAGATAATTTCTTGAAGATGGATGTCGAAAAGTTTTGGAGTAAAGTCAACGAAATGAAAAATTTTAATGACAATTTAATGTTTCCTCTTTTATCAAAATTAGCTATTTTTGCTTTGTCATTGCCACATGCGAATGCAGATAGTGAAAGGATTTTTTCTATTATCACCGACGTTCGCACTAAGAAAAGAAATAAGTTAAGTCATAAAATTTTAACATCAATCTGTATCGTCCGCTCGTTTCTGCAAGATGAGCTTAAAAATTGTTACACTTTTCAGTGTAGCGAATTGCATTTAGAAAAATTGGCCTCAGAAATGTACGACTATCTGAAAACCGCCAATCAAAAATAACGCAGGCAAATAATCTATTTCTTCAATTAAAAAGAAATTCTAAAGTATTTTTCTCCTCTTTTTCTTTTTTACCAATGAACTATATGTGATTCTATGTGAATTTATATCGCTAACTTTTTAAGTTTTTGTTTTTGTTATTTAATTTTTAATGTTTTATAAAAAGACTGACAAGTAATTAAATTATATGTATGTATGTATCTTTATATGTGCATATAAACGTTACAAATAAATTTGATATGCTTTTTTCATAAACAGTTTCATTTATAATTTGTCGTTTCATTTGCCTTAAAATAGTAAGGATTTTTGTAGAGATTTTTTTTTGAGTGTGTAGGGAAAAATAGGGAATTTTTCATCGTTGCGTAAAGATTTTTGAAAAAAGTTTATAACATCACTGATGCAAACAAGAGTTGACTTCAGGGATGGAAAAGGGCTATTTTGATTTTGTACCAATTAACTAAATAAAATGTACTTTTCATACCATGACGGTACCATTTTTTTATATTTCTATAAATAGAAATTCAAAAACTTCTCTACACAAGTATACAACAAAAATATATTATACTTATACATATGTACATAAAAATCTAGGAATCAGTTGATTAAATTTTATTCAAAAAGTCATACAATTTAAGATAATAAATTTTCTGGTAGTTTAAAATTGAGGCAACGAGACATTGATTGAAATGGTTTTCGGTATTTGGAAGTCAATTATTATAGCGTTTTTCAACGTGATTGTTTTTGAATCAAATATAAGGCAGCCTAACGATGAAAAATGTTTCTGTTGCGAAAAATTATAGCAAATAATTGTAAGTCCGTTACTTAAATGAGCCATAATTTAGCAGGAATAGGAGACATAAGACACTATTTTAAAAGATTCGGGTTAAAGAACCGTTTTCTCTCGAAAGAACAAGCATTTTCAAAAAGAAACGATAAAATAAATATTTAGAACAAGCAGAGGAGTAAGAAACGATCCGAAAATATCATGAAGTGCTGACTGGAATACTGTATGTAATAAAAAGTTGACAC
The DNA here is from genome assembly GCA_951800035.1 of Linnaemya tessellans. Taxonomy (NCBI): domain Eukaryota; kingdom Metazoa; phylum Arthropoda; class Insecta; order Diptera; family Tachinidae; genus Linnaemya; species Linnaemya tessellans. The sequence continues at coordinate 37,153,177 of OX637537.1, forward strand.
AAAATCTTTGATTATGTAACCGTATAATTCACAGAAATACGAGTATTTTATGTTTATTAACTGAGAAATTAACAAAAATTTTCAAGCATAAAACGTTTTTATGAACTAGCTGTAAGCTTTTGATTGAGATATATAAATTGTACCATATTAGTCATGGTAGTACCACGGTACCAACAAAGTCTAATTGTGCCAAAAAATGTACAATTGTATCATGTTTTCCATCCGTGGTTGACGTTGAATAAAATCAAAGCAGAGGAGTTAGACCCCTTTCACACACATCAGGTTTGACTCGTCAAGTCTTGATCTTTTAGAAGAGAGCGGTGAAGAGCGTGAAAAGAGGTACAGACTTGACGGTACTAGTCAGTTTTTATATTTTCTTTTGTTTTATCATCCGTAATATATTAAATGAATGTTCAGCAATGAAGAAAAACTTGCCATAACGTTTCGTGTGTGAACGTAAATGCAGGTTCGACAGAAAATTGAAGAAAAACTGATCAAGTATACCTGATGTGTGTGAAAGACGACTTAGTTTAATACACAAGCTATTTTAATACACAGCAAGCTAACACTTATCTATGTATGTATGTATATACATAATTTTGCTTTTGTTGTACATGAATACTCGTTCATACGGGCTAATTTTTGCTTTTTGTATTTTATTCATGATAAAAATACTTGTTGCTGAGCAGAACTTTTTTTATTCATCATCAAAACAATATTTATTTAAAAAAATATTTTTTTAAATACCTATGTAATATGTATTTATTTTATTTATCAATGAGTTTAGAATAAATAGATAGCAGTACTGAGCTAGCCCAGGGGAGGGTCATGACCCCCATGACCCCCCCGCCCTGGATCCGCGCTTGGTTTGTCACCACAAAAAACTAATAAATACGCACTATTGGCTGTCACTTAACGTTGAATTCTATTTTCTACAGATTTATCCGCAACAGAACAGAACGAAAAAGGAACAACAAACCACACATACAGAATTTTAATTGAACAGAAACAAAACAGCTGATTCAGAATAGAACAGCACGTACAAACTAATTCTGCCTTAACCCCTAGACAGGTAATTTAGTTAGCTGCACGAGTTATTAAAGATAACACCGTAACACCTCCCTCTAACTAACACCTTCGCTGACAGGGAAGAATATTCACTTTGCGTCGCTTAGAGTACAAAACCTAAGTGCACGAATTGGACTGCAGTGGTGGCCATATTGCAATGGAAGCAGAACTTTGACGAGCCTGGACAGATTGAGGATACCTCGGCTGGGAAATTAAACTACGTTACAATTTTTTTCTTCTGGAATATAATTTACTCTTATCGGCCAAATTTTAACATTGTAGTGTTTTACTTTCGCGCGGCTATCCCATTCACATAAAAACCAACAAAACTTATTGTATTCACTTTGCAATGCGTTTAACATTGGTACGACTTTCAAATCTACACATACGTTCCATGAGTAATTTGAATATTTAATTTTTTGTAGTATCACCTTCATGCTACAATAGCTTCCTTTTATATATCTTGCATACGCAAGTGGGACCGATGGCAATTTAGCCATTGTAAAATAAAACGGCTTTCAAACTTGTCGTGGATGAGTCAATAAAAAGCCGCCAATCCTCAGATGTATCACTGAAACACAGTTGCCGCAAAAGTTCATCAGCATTATCACAAAATAGCAAATTTCCTTCTCTGCTGAAATAACTCAAAAAATCTTGTTCTCTATTTCGAAAGTACTAGACTTTCACGTTCTTTTGCACCAAATTCCATTGTTTTAATTTGGATGCAAGAAGCTCAGACTTGTTTTTTGAGAGCCCTAGTTCTCGAACTAAGTTATTCAGATCAGTTTGATTCGGAAAATAAGGTTTACTCGTTGGACTTCCAACTGAATGCGAAGAAACACCCATGGTGGCGAAACTGGATTGTGTTGTTACAGAAGGCCTATCTTCTTCGTCGTTTGTAGGAGGCAATGGAGATAAATATTTACTTGTTAACTGGTCGTTGGACGCATGAAGTATTTGGATATATAACTCTTTTTTTGGTTTTTTTCGTAAGCCCATAAGTTTTAGCCAGGCAAAAGTAGCGATCATTTTCATAATTTTGTGGTTGACTCCAAATAGCTGACTTCATAAACGGCAAAGACTTATGACTTCCTTTTAACTAACCTCCTAAAGACCTTACACAGCTATTACAACATATATTTTTATCTCTATCATCAATAGGAAACACAAGATAACGGTGATAAGCATCTTTAATCTGGGAAGTTATTCCCAGATTTGAAATCACAGGTAAATGAAAAATACTACATATATTAAAATTTTTAATTCCAAGAACCATGCAAAATACCATAGCAGTTTAGTTCCATTACATGCTCACCTATCGAAATGCTATCGTCATATGGGTGAAACCATGTCAAACCATCATGGCTTTCGTCATCATCACCTCCAATTTCAATGAAATTCACCACAAATGTTATACACTATAAGAGTATAATTAAACAACAAAAATTTGGCCCCAGATCCATTCGGGTTCCGAAATATGACGTGATAAAAGTTGTAAAAAATTTTGAAAAATCACAAAACTCTCCTTACAAAAAGCGATAGAACTTTTGAACTATGGAAGATAATTGATTTTTTTTTGATATCGTTTTAAAGGTGAAAGTGCACTCTTTGAAATGATATGCATATTGCGTGTTTTTAAGAAAAGGTCAAAAGTTATTTTTTGGGGTCTTGACTTCAAAGGACTATATATGAAAAAGTATATTTTTTAAAATTCTTAAAAAAATATATGTCAAGTATAGGGTCTACATTTCCAGAAAATTTAAAGGTGGAGACTCGATTGGTGTCAGAGTTATAGACCAGAACGTGATCCTAAGTATGTTTTTTGTTCATACTCAATTAATTGTTTGTTTTGTACAAGCTGCAGTATGTACATTAGAGCGTCTCGAAAAAAAAAGTTAGCCGTACACCACCGAATATAAGCAAGGCGATTTCGAATATAATTTTTTTTTTTTTGCTGAAAGTAGGGGTCCCCAAAATACATTTTTCATTATATCTTCTACATTTATAGTCGGATCTCAAAGATATGATATGTCGATGTTTTTGGTTGCATTATAATATTGGATACCTGCTGTAAATTGACTATAAAATTCAAATTTTTTAACTGATTTTCATGGTTTATAGCTTATTTTATTTTTAAGATATGTAGTTCTACGAATAATTTGCAAAATGTTGAATGTTTGCTTTAATTTTTTTTTTTAATTATGTTTTTAAACTGAAAAAAATTACGAATTTTGCACGAGAAACAACTTTTTTCTCCATTAATTTCTGAATAATTCCAAAACGATAAGAGAAAAAATACATTAGACTAAAATATTTTGTGACTCGGATGCAATCGGATGACCCGTTTTCGAGTTAGGGTGAAATATGTCGCGTTACCTGACTAATTAAGGGGGGGAAATTTGCCACGCCTATAAAAAAAATACCGACCTGATGGAAAAAACCGAAAACTGATTTGAACTCAGCTCCTCAAAATCCATATAGTCTACATAATTTTATTTAAAGGAGAGACAAAAAATTATTTTTTGCAGAGCAGTGTAATCTTTCAATACATATTAAATTAGGAGGTAAATCATTATACATATTACCACCTACATAATCAATACGTTGTTTCGTTTTTTCCAATCTGTACCTAGGAACTGTAATGTGTGATACGTTTCGTGTATTAAAATATGACTGGTTTTGCAAAAAAGGAATCGTTTGCCCCCCTATGTTATGGACACTTTTGAATACAAATAATAAAGCCTGATACTTGTGTAAACCACAAAACAGTTGTACGGACATCTCTATATAGTGAAACTGTTGGATGAGCTCTTTTTAAGCTGTATACAGTCTTTAACGCCTTATTCTGTAAAGATTTTTGGAGGTGATTACTTTTTTTGTAGGTATATACACAACTAGCTGAGTGCTAATTGTTGAGTGTAATTTGGTTTTATCAGAATTTAGTAGCAAACCATTTAAATAAGCGAATTCAAATAAAAAAGATGCATCTCTCCCAACGTTAGTTTCATGTTAGAGAGGGTAGAGCAGGCATATATCATCGTCAAACATATATAACTGGCTTGTGAAATTAAGATTTTTCAAGTCATTCAAGTAAATTGAAAACAATAAAGGACCTAATCCACTTCCTTGCGGAACGCCACACTCAACGAAAAGCTTTTGCGGTGTCCAATTTGAATTTACTGTTTCCTATTAATGAAATAATTCTTGAACAACAATAATTCACTACCTTCAACACCATAACATTCTAGTTTCTTAAGCAGTATTTCATGATCAACAAGATCAAAGGCCTTTGGAAGATCAAAGACCATACCCGCTACCCCACTGTAACAGTCGTCCAAACCTTTGCAAGTGCACATTACAACATTCAAGACAGCGTCTTGGGTACTCATGCCTCTTCTAAATCCAAATTGGTATTTGAATAGAAGATTATTCTGCTCTAGATAATCTAAGAGCCTATCACATAAGGGCATTTCAAAAATTGTATCGATAGCCGAAAGCACAGCGTTTGGTCGATATTTATCTATAGTAAATGCATGAGCAGTTTTCGGAATGGGAACTATTTTGTGAATTTTTAAAATATCTGGATACTGGGAAGTCCAAATCATTTTGTTGAAGATTTCAACTAGGGTATATGAAATTTCACCAAAACATTCCTTTACAAACTTTATGGTTATGTTATTAAAACCTAGAGATTTATTTACTTCCATATTACGCAAAATTTTATGAACATCATCTATGTTAATATTATTGAAACTACATCGAGCAGCTGTGAGTATCCTAAATGAGTTAAAAGAGTCTCCTGGGAAAATAGCTATTTTCTGTTTGAGTTCTTTTAGAACAGAAATAAAATACTTATTTAAACAATCTATTTTGATTTCATCATCTGCAGTATCAAATGCAAATTACAGAGCTTGACACCACTAGTTTTAGATCGACCAAGTGTATTGTTGATAAATTTCCAACATTTCTTTGGATCACTGCTTGCTTTATACAAACCATCAGTATAAAAATTATTCCTAAAAGCAATGTTAAAATTTTCTTTGTTTTTTGATCTACGTCTTTGCCTTAATAATTTATGTTTACTATTTGACTTATTTTAAGTAAAATTTTACAAATAAATCTCAAATTAAATAATAATATAACAAATTGTCAAATAGTAAATTTCATAAGAGTTATAAAAAACACAATAATGGTATGTTCATACGGACGGAGTGAATCTTGCTGCGAACTTCTCTTAATTTACTATCATTTTCAATTGTGATAGCAAATTATCGCAAGTTTTTCTGAACTAGCTGCCAAAACGTATAAACAAAGAAAAAACAAAAAAAATATTGTATATAAAAATATATATGAAAACATTGAACAAATAAATGTTGCATAAATATAATAAAATAAAATGGTTTTTAAGAAAAAACAAAACGCCGCTAAAAATATTTGCACTACATCAAAAATATTTGTAAACATCAAAATGAAACAAGAGCAATCGTCTGAACACTGAGGTTAGCAATTGTGGTTCAAAGAGCGAACCAAGTGGTTCACTTTGCCGTGTAAATATAGAGTATAAAGCAGAAGAATAAAGTTTTTTATTCTTTTGAAAATACTCCTGAAGGTGGTGGAAGCTCTAACCTAAAAAAACATTTGGATTCCAAACATTCAACAGAGGAATTGAAAAAGCTTCAAAAAAGAGAAGGTATGTAAATGTTTAAAATGTTTGGCAGTAGTTATTATTATTATTAAAGCGGATATCACATACAACAAGAAATTAATCTTTTAAATTACAGTATGTGATCTTCTAATGATACAGTAGATCTGCTATACAATACATTGTTACATTTAAATTGAGCTACATATATATTAAAATTATAATAATTACATAATAAAAGGGGAAAATATAAAAAAAAACAATTGTTTTTGTAGACGACTTGCCAAGATCATTAAAAAAAACTTTAGAAGAATGCAACATAAATGTGAAAATCTCAAAGAATAGAGAAAGGCAAATAAATTCAACTTTAGTTAAAATGATTACGCTGGATCTTCAACCCCTTTTCGTGGTAGAGAATGAAGGGTTTCAGTTGTTTGCAAAAGCTCTGAATCCCTCATACCTATTGCCTTCTAGATATATTTTAACAACAACAAGTAAAAACGTTATATTCGACCGGGTCAAATCTTATAAACCCTCCAAATATTTAGTAAGTAAATTTAAAATGTTTAACTGTATTTTGGCGAGGTCGCTCTGGCAAGTGCTGTGGGGAGACATTTAACCTTTGTCATAAAACTCTAAAAATAAATGCTTAGGATAATTATACACAAAATTTAAAATTTTTTGTTTTGATAGGGTCATTTAGGCGCAAAGGGGGAGGAGGGGGTAGGGCAGAGTAGTACCAAGTTACGTCTCAGCTTCGTCATTAAAGCTTAAACATTTTATTTTTAAGGAATGTAGGCTTAAGGAAAACAATTTGTTAAATTTTTGAATATAATAACGCCCACTAAAGGGGGTGTGGTCCAAAAATTATGTTGTTTTTAGAAATTGGTTTAGTTGTTCTTAGGGGAACTTTTTTCCCTCTCGCCCAGTTTAGCCCATCTCCGAACTTAACCTGTGCTATCCTTCAAGATATATTTATACCAAAATTCAAGAGTATAGCTCTTTTCGTTTGGACAGAATCGTGATTTCCACAGACGGACGGACATGTTCAGATCGCCTTAGATTTCATCACTGATCAAGGATATATATACTTTATGGGGTCTTAGATGGATATTTTGCTGCGTTACAAACGGAATGACAAAGTGAATATATCTTCCATATTCTTTTGTGGAGGGCATGAAAAACTATGAACTGCCTGGCTCACGCTATCGAACGCAGCCACTCACGATCATTTTAAACGAAAAAAACTCTTTTGGTGCTCACTAAAACTCACAACTCGAACGACAATGAAATCTATCGATGACGTAAACACCTCTATACAATTTTCATGCTCACTAAGAATTTTAGTTGTCAGTACTGCGAAAAGAGCTGTCAAAATCAGTCACTAATTTATTTGTTGTCGTTTGGTTGTGAGTGAGCAAAAAATTTACAATTAAAATTATTGTGCGTACATAATATGAACGAGAAACAAAGAAAACGTGAATTTTATTCTTTTTGCGAAAAAACAAGAATTGATGTTTATTCAAAGACAGTGATTTCTATATTAATTTTAATGTTAAAAATTCAAGTTAAACTGTATGTATATGTTCAAAAGGTGAGAGCAAAAAAAGAACATACCGTTCAGAATTTAATTGCATATAATAAGTAAATTGGCAGCCACTGAAACTATCATGTACTAAAAAGCAGAGTAACAGCACCCACCTTCGTCGGCCCTGTAGCAAAAGTTAGCCGGCGAAGTAAAAGGTTGAAATAGCTATAAAAACAACTGTCTATCTTCTCATCTTTTCTAATCTGTCCCCTCAATACTATCCCCTCGTTTTCAGTTTCAGCGCAATGCATTGCGTATGTAGGGGTCATCCCCTGAGTGCTGGTCCAAGACAAAAAAAAAAAAAAAATAAGTATGTAGTAATGATTTTAACGAACATTTTATATTGCTATATTAAATTTGAATTAAGATTCTATAGGCTAATTGTTCGAAATTTTAATTTAAATCTCAGAAAGACACGATAAATATTCCAAGGCACAAAGGCAAGTCAACATCAGTTTTATTCAACTTACACAGCAGAGCAGAACAGCTGTTTTCGAAAGACGCAACCCTTTTCTCATCAGTGCTCATGTGTATTGTGTTTGTCACCACTTATTAGGTGGCTTAGTTGAATGTGATAACAGTTCCTATTTACACAAATTTTATTGTGAAAAAGAATACGGGAACTGTATCAACCTGATGTTAACATGTTATTGTTATAATACCCGTGTTACCGTTTGATTATTTTTCTTCATGTCCCATTTTTCTGAATTTTTTGTTCCATCATACCTAAGTCAAACTTTTTTGGTTTGAATTTTATACTTAAGTACATGTGAACGTTTTTCCAATTTTTATTATTGGGTAGCTCAAGCCATAGCTTAAATTTGTATGTAGTAATAATTTTAACGAACATTTTATATTGCTATATTAAATTTGAATTAAGATTCTATAGGCTAATTGTTCGAAATTTTAATTTAAATCTCAGAAAGACATGATAAATATTCCAAGGCACAAAGGCAAGTCAACATCAGTTTTATTCAACTTACACATTTGGAATAATTATCATGTCTTTCTGAGATTTAAATTAAAATTTCGAACAATTAGCCTATAGAATCTTAATTCAAATTTAATATAGCAATATAAAATGTTCGTTAAAATTATTACTACATACAAATTTAAGCTATGGCTTGAGCTACCCAATAATAAAAATTGGAAAAACGTTCACATGTACTTAAGTATAAAATTCAAACCAAAAAAGTTTGACTTAGGTATGATGGAACAAAAAATTCAGAAAAATGGGACATGAAGAAAAATAATCAAACGGTAACACGGTTATTATAACAATAACATGTTAACATCAGGTTGATACAGTTCCCGTATTCTTTTTCACAATAAAATTTGTGTAAATAGGAACTGTTATCACATTCAACTAAGCCACCTAATAAGTGGTGACAAACACAATACACATGAGCACTGATGATGAAAGGGTTGCGTCTTTCGAAAACAGCTGTTCTGCTCTGCTGTGTAAGTTGAATAAAACTGATGTTGACTTGCCTTTGTGCCTTGGAATATTTATCATGTCTTTCTGAGATATAAATTAAAATTTCGAACAATTAGCCTATAGAATCTTAGTTCAAATTTAATATAGCAATATAAAATGTTCGTTAAAATTATTACTACATACAAATTTAAGCTATGGCTTGAGCGTTGAACGTTGGAAAAACGTTCACATGTACTTAAGTATAAAATTCAAACCAAAAAAGTTTGACTTAGGTATGATGGAACAAAAAATTCAGAAAAATGGGACATGAAGAAAAATAATCAAACGGTAACACGGGTATTATAGCAATAACATGTTAACATCAGGTTGATACAGTTCCCGTATTCTTTTTCACAATAAAATTTGTGTAAATAGGAACTGTTATCACATTCAACTAAGCCACCTAATAAGTGGTGACAAACACAATACACATGAGCACTGATGATGAAAGGGTTGCGTCTTTCGAAAACAGCTGTTCTGCTCTGCTGTGTAAGTTGAATAAAACTGATGTTGACTTGCCTTTGTGCCTTGGAATATTTATCATGTCTTTCTGAGATTTAAATTAAAATTTCGAACAATTAGCCTATAGAATCTTAATTCAAATTTAATATAGCAATATAAAATGTTCGTTAAAATTATTACTACATACAAATTTAAGCTATGGCTTGAGCTACCCAATAATAAAAATTGGAAAAACGTTCACATGTACTTAAGTATAAAATTCAAACCAAAAAAATTTGACTTAGGTATGATGGAACAAAAAATTCAGAAAAATGGGACATGAAGAAAAATAATCAAACGGTAACACGGGTATTATAACAATAACATGTTAACATCAGGTTGATACAGTTCCCGTATTCTTTTTCACAATAAAATTTGTGTAAATAGGAACTGTTATCACATTCAACTAAGCCACCTAATAAGTGGTGACAAACACAATACACATGAGCACTGATGATGAAAGGGTTGCGTCTTTCGAAAACAGCTGTTCTGCTCTGCTGTGTAAGTTGAATAAAACTGATGTTGACTTGCCTTTGTGCCTTGGAATATTTGTCATGTCTTTCTGAGATTGAAATTAAAATTTCGAACAATTAGCCTATAGAATCTTAATTCAAATTTAATATAAAAAAAAATAAGATTTGTACAGGGGAATTGGTACTAATAAAGCAAACTACGCAGAAATGCATTCGATTACAACAAGGACTTTAAATGAATTCATTAACAAATTGTAAAGTAATATATATATATATATATATATATATATATATATATATATATATATAAGAATTAGGAATTGCATATGTGTATTTATTTTGACGGAACAATTATCATATAAAAGAAAAAACAGGAAATGGAGATCAAAAGGTGAGTTAATTAATATATATAGGAATGAATAAATGAATTAATGTACATATGTATACTTCTTTTACGTAATTTAGCATTAAAAAATCAACAATAGCCCAACTTGTTGTTTATACGGAGGCAAACCCTGACTTTGCTAGAAGACGGCTTGTATTTGGATCTGCAAAAATGTCCATAGAAGATCGATGGAACTATCTGGCCAAAAATTTAAATTCTTTTGGACCTCCAATTCGGTCTGTTGCAGAGTGGAAGAAGGTATGAAACTTTTTATTTTATGATGCTTATTTATCTTCTATGTATTTACGTTCGTGTGTTATTTTTTGACAGTCCTGGGCATATTTAAAATCCCGCACAAAAAAGAAGAAAGCGGAGAATAAAAGAAGCCTTACGGAATCTGGTGGCGGTTGTTTTCGGTCAAATCTATTAACGGAATTGGAGCAGGTAGTAGTTTGTTTCTGTCGGAAGCTGCTACACCCAGTGGCAATGTGTTTGGGTTTTCGACTGGAAACAGTTTAAAAACAACCGAGTCGATTGAAGATTGCTTCGTAGCGATAAAAGACACGCCACCCAGGACTTCTAAGGCTGCAGCAGTTGTTACACCATCGAGGCAGAAAGCAACTTGCAGTAACCATGAGCCCGAGAATCAGCAACGAGTCGATGCAGGAGTTGAAACACTACCACCCAACTTTTTTCCACAACAGAAAAGAAAACACACGCATGATATGGGTGATGAGCTATCTTTTCCCGCTTCGTCAAAAAAAAGAAAAACTGTTGGTGACGAACAACTAACGTTAATACGCCGGCAACTAAAAGTGCGTGAGCAGTCTGCAGCTGTAGCCAAAGAACAAGTGGATGTATTGAAAACTTTAGTAGAAGCCACAAAAAGCCTTTCTTCTTCTGCTCAACGAATGGCAGATGCTGCAGAGCAACATGTGAAAACGTCAGCTAAGAAAGCTGACGCACTTGAATTATTGGTCCAACATTTAATGAAGAAATGAATAATACATACTTACTGCTGTATTTATGTATAATAAAATTAAAAATGTTTCAAACACATTTTAAGGAAATTTTGTATGGAAGTAAAATACATTTCAAATTCATCAAGCTTTAATTTTATCAAGCTTTAAATTCCGCCTATCCTAGATCAAATTATGTAAGCATTGTATACGGTAGGAAGGTCGAACTCAAAAATCACTTTATATTAATATATTTTTTAGATACTGCTTTATCAATATTCATACCTCAATTTTTTGTGTTTTTAGTAATTATCTAGTTGTTAATTTTCAGTTATCATATAATTTTTTTGCTGACGAATGAAAAGTTAAAGAGCAGATTGTGATTTGAGAAAAATATGTTTTTAGTTTTTTATCTTCAACTTTTGCTGTTAACTAGGAAAATATTTTATTGTGTGTTTATTTTGTTTTATCAATGTTAAGAGTAATAAAAAAATTAACAGACAAATATTTCCTTTTTTTAACAAAAAATTAGGAGGTCAAAAACTAAAAGGTCTGAAAAACAGATTTTGCTCACAACATAACATGCTCTGTAAGTTTTTTGTTCGTCAGTAGAACAAACTTGAAATTATCAACTCGGTTATTACTAAAAATACAAAATTATGAATTTGAAAAAAATCCAGATATAAATATTTTTAACCAATATCTAAAATATATATTAAAATAATGTGATTTTTCAGTTCGGCCCTAATACCGTATACAATACATATATAATTTATGCTAGAATAGACGAAAATAAAAGCTTGATAAGTTTCCTACAAAACACTTTTTATTTTTTTGTAATATTCGTATTCGTTTGAAAGATAATACCTTTTGATTATTGATGTAAGGTGTCCATATTTTTTCGCGCTATTATTATTTATACCGCAACGGTATGTACATACCTATATGTCATTATCAATCAAATTATATACATATGTATGTATATCATTAACCATCAAACCAATTTAATTTAATCAATAATAAAAATTTTCCTGAAATAAAAAAATACTGAAATTTCTTTTATGTTTTTACATTTATTTTCAAAATAGTTTTTATTTTCAAAATTACAAACTACTTGTATAAGAAATAACAATGAAATTAACAAAATTATTATAAGAAAGTTGTCCATGAATTTATAAGTAATATTAAAACAGTAATAAAATGAAAAATAAAAACAATTTATAAATAATAAAATAACTAAACCTTAAAATTTTTAATTGATAACCGGTAATTAATAATAAACAAAACAATAAATGAAATCAATAATAAGATAAAGTAAAGTAAATTAGAAAGAAATAAAACTATAAATTAATTGCTATATTCCGACGAATTGCTGATGCAACAAGTTCATCTTCGCCTATTTCGTATTCAATACCGGAATTTAACAGGTAATTTTCAACTGTTATATCGTCAACTTGTTCAGCAACATTCAACTTAATGCACATGTTGTGAAATGCACAGCATGTATTCACTATTCTTGTTGTCTGTTCTGGAATATAGTGCAAACCACGTGAGCAAATTATGCAACGGAATCTGTTTTTCAAAATTCCGAAACAACACTCCACTACATTACGTGTGCTTATAACACTTTTCGTGGTTATCCCTAGTGTTCCTGAAAGGCGTCATAACGTAAGGAAGTAGTTTATAGCCGCCGTCTCCTGTAACATAAAAGAAACATTATTAATATGAAGTTTTCTCTAATTTTTAAAATTCAATGTTACCTAAAATCCAGGCATTTCTTTTACCAGCTTCAAACTGACTCTGCAGTCTATGGTTGGCCTCACTGTGCTCCCATATAAAGGCATCATGGTTGGAGCCGGGATGCCGTGCATCAACAAACCTAATTAATATTTTATGGTCGCAAATCTAAAAATAAAATTTTATATAAATACATAAATATTTATAACGATATGAAAATAAGGATATACAATTTCACATACCATCATTGCGTTCAAACTGTGGTAACCTTTTCTGTTAAAATATAAAGCACTTAAATCGGACCCGGGTGACTTAATTCGTACGTGTGTTCCGTCTACACAGCCTATAATACCTGGAAAGCCAGTTCGGTCAAAAAAGCTTGCCATTATCTCCCGTTCCTCCTCCAAAGTTTGCATTGATATCCATCTGGGGCAAATCCAGTCCTCAAACAGTGGCAAGAACTCAGAAATGGTGCGGCCGACGGACGCTCTTGCTGCCGAGGAAACGTTTTTATTGCCTAACGTGCGCCAAAAACCTTAAAAAAGTTGCCAATTTGATGTCTGGCCGAATTTCGGACAGCAGTGTTTCCAACAGCAATTTAAATATATCTTTGGAGACACGAAAGTTTGCCAAAAACCTAAAGAGAATATTGCATAAATGCATATGTATTTATAAAAACTTTATGCAAGTACATATGTATGTATACATACATACATAAATTACTTACAGATTCGTTGGCACAGTCCCTCAGTTGTCTTAGAGGAACGTGTTCCTCAACTCTTCTAAAAAATGGACTGCAATCGACACACGATGCATTTTTTTTAGCTGAAAACACCCTTTTTTGCACTATTTTAGCAATTGTACATATATTTTAAACAACTAATATGAACAAATCACATATGTTTAAAATAAATAATATTTGTTTTTTCGCTGTCATCAATTTCAATTGAACAAAGCACAGAGTCGTATTTTTAATATGCAATTTCGAGCGTTTTAGCGATTAATTTTTAAAGTAAGCGATTTAATTTCAATATAATTGATGTTGCAATCTACTTATTTAACAATTGGTAAATGTCTTACGTGAACAACGTTAGTCCCATGCGAACGACAACGGTAATGTTAGTGAGCACAAATATCTACTAAAAGTGAGTGACTCGCTTATGATATGAATAAAAAGTTATCAAATATAGATATTTCAGCTTTTTCATAAAGAATTTTATTTGATAAGTATTTTTTGCAGTTGCTACTTTTTGACCTGTACAATGAAGTACAGCATATGAGGCATTTCCTTTCGAATACGCGAGTCTTCTCCACATACGAGGGGCATATATTAAACCAAATTTGGCAGCGATATGATAAAATTGGTCTAATCAAACTCTCATACATGATGATTTTAACCCTTGATTGTATATATTTAGAAAAAAAGAATTTTTTGTATACAAAAATGCACTTCTAGCTTTTATAAGTTTCTGGTTTATGTGGTTATAAAAGTATAAAAATTTATCAAACTCTATGCCTAATAGCTTAACAGTTTGTTTTACAGGAATGTTTATATTATTTGTGGACCTAATACGAAATGACTTCCAGTGTCTTCTAATATTACTGTTACATTTCCCAAATTCGCATTTGTTGAAATTAATCTTCATGTATTATTATTTATTAATAGATATAAAAATTGTGAGTACATTACTCATATGTGTTTATAACAGTGGTGGGCACCGTCAATGTATTGGTAAATTGTGTATGTGTTGAGCTTGCGAGCTACCCACCAAACAAAAAGCCAAGCGTTTGAAAGATAATGGTGCTTTATATATTTAAACATAAGTAGCAATATTTTCTAAGTTGAAAAAAAAACGTTGATTACGTAATATTATTAATTAAAAATAAGAGTTTTTCTAAGTAAACAGTCATATGAAAAAAATTAAAAACGATAGGACAATAATTTGTTATGTAGTAAGAATTTTAACGAACATTTTAAATTGCTATATTAAATTGAATTAAGATTTTATAGGCTAATTGTTCGAAATTTTTAATTTAAATCTCAGAAAGACATGATAAATATTCCAAGGCACAAAGGCAAGTCAACATCAGTTTTTTTTTTATTCAACTTACACAGCAGAGCAGAACAGCTGTTTTCGAAAGACGCAACCCTTTCATCATCAGTGCTCATGTGTATTGTGTTTGTCACCACTTATTAGGTGGCTTAGTTGAATGTGATAACAGTTCCTATTTACACAAATTTTATTGTGAAAAAGAATACGAGAACTGTATCAAGCTGATGTTAACATGTTATTGTTATAATACCCGTGTTACCGTTTGATTACTTTTTCTTCATGTCCCATGTTTCTGAATTTTTTGTTCCATCATACCTAAGTCAAACTTTTTTGGTTTGAATTTTATACTTAAGTACATGTGAACGTTTTTCCAATTTTTATTACTGGTAGCTCAAGCCATAGCTTAAATTTGTATGTAGTAAGAATTTTAACGAACATTTTATATTGCTATATTAAATTGAATTAAGATTTTATAGGCTAATTGTTGGAAATTTTTAATTTAAATCTCAGAAAGACATGATAAATATTCCAAGGCACAAAGGCAAGTCAACATCAGTTTTATTTTATTCAACTTACACAGCAGAGCAGAACAGCTGTTTTCGAAAGACGCAAAGGTTGACTTGCCTTTGTGCCTTGGAATATTTATCATGTCTTTCTGAGATTTAAATTAAAAATTTCGAACAATTAGCCTATAAAATCTTAATTCAATTTAATATAGCAATATAAAATGTTCGTTAAAATTCTTACTACATACAAATTTAAGATATGCCTTGAGCTACCAGTAATAAAAATTGGAAAAACGTTCACATGTACTTAAGTATAAAATTCAAACCAAAAAAGTTTGACTTAGGTATGATGGAACAAAAAATTCAGAAAAATGGGACATGAAGAAAAAAATAATCAAACGGTAACACGGGTATTATAACAATAACATGTTAACATCAGCTTGATACAGTTCTCGTATTCTTTTTCACAATAAAATTTGTGTAAATAGGAACTGTTATCACATTCAACTAAGCCACCTAATAAGTGGTGACAAACACAATACACATGAGCACTGATGATGAAAGGGTTGCGTCTTTCGAAAACAGCTGTTCTGCTCTGCTGTGTAAGTTGAATAAAAAAAAAACTGATGTTGACTTGCCTTTGTGCCTTGGAATATTTATCATGTCTTTCTGAGATTTAAATTAAAATTTTCGAACAATTAGCCTATAAAATCTTAATTCAATTTAATATAGCAATATAAAATGTTCGTTAAAATTCTTACTACATACAAATTTAAGCTATGGCTTGAGCTACCAGTAATAAAAATTGGAAAAACGTTCACATGTACTTAAGTATAAAATTCAAACCAAAAAAGTTTGACTTAGGTATGATGGAACAAAAAATTCAGAAAAATGGGACATGAAGAAAAAATAATCAAACGGTAACACGGGTATTATAACAATAACATGTTAACATCAGCTTGATACAGTTCTCGTATTCTTTTTCACAATAAAATTTGTGTAAATAGGAACTGTTATCACATTCAATTAAGCCACCTAATAAGTGGTGACAAACACAATACACATGAGCACTGATGATGAAAGGGTTGCGTCTTTCGAAAACAGCTGTTCTGCTCTGCTGTGTAAGTTGAATAAAAAAAAAAACTGATGTTGACTTGCCTTTGTGCCTTGGAATATTTATCATGTCTTTCTGAGATTTAAATTAAAAATTTCGAACAATTAGCCTATAAAATCTTAATTCAATTTAATATAGCAATATAAAATGTTCGTTAAAATTCTTACTACATACAAATTTAAGCTATGGCTTGAGCTACCAGTAATAAAAATTGGAAAAACGTTCACATGTACTTAAGTATAAAATTCAAACCAAAAAAGTTTGACTTAGGTATGATGGAACAAAAAATTCAGAAAAATGGGACATGAAGAAAAAATAATCAAACGGTAACACGGGTATTATAACAATAACATGTTAACATCAGCTTGATACAGTTCTCGTATTCTTTTTCACAATAAAATTTGTGTAAATAGGAACTGTTATCACATTCAACTAAGCCACCTAATAAGTGGTGACAAACACAATACACATGAGCACTGATGATGAAAGGGTTGCGTCTTTCGAAAACAGCTGTTCTGCTCTGCTGTGTAAGTTGAATAAAAAAAAACTGATGTTGACTTGCCTTTGTGCCTTGGAATATTTATCATGTCTTTCTGAGATTTAAATTAAAATTTTCGAACAATTAGCCTATAAAATCTTAATTCAATTTAATATAGCAATATAAAATGTTCGTTAAAATTCTTACTACATACAAATTTAAGATATGCCTTGAGCTACCAGTAATAAAAATTGGAAAAACGTTCACATGTACTTAAGTATAAAATTCAAACCAAAAAAGTTTGACTTAGGTATGATGGAACAACAAATTCAGAAAAATGGGACATGAAGAAAAAATAATCAAACGGTAACACGGGTATTATAACAATAACATGTTAACATCAGCTTGATACAGTTCTCGTATTCTTTTTCACAATAAAATTTGTGTAAATAGGAACTGTTATCACATTCAACTAAGCCACCTAATAAGTGGTGACAAACACAATACACATGAGCACTGATGATGAAAGGGTTGCGTCTTTCGAAAACAGCTGTTCTGCTCTGCTGTGTAAGTTGAATAAAAAAAAAAAAAACTGATGTTGACTTGCCTTTGTGCCTTGGAATATTTATCATGTCTTTCTGAGATTTAAATTAAAAATTTCGAACAATTAGCCTATAAAATCTTAATTCAATTTAATATAGCAATATAAAATGTTCGTTAAAATTCTTACTACATACAAATTTAAGCTATGGCTTGAGCTACCAGTAATAAAAATTGGAAAAACGTTCACATGTACTTAAGTATAAAATTCAAACCAAAAAAGTTTGACTTAGGTATGATGGAACAAAAATTTTGAAAAATGGGTCATGAAGAAAAAATAATCAAACGGTAACACGGGTATTATAACAATAACATGTTAACATCAGCTTGATACTGTTCTCGTATTCTTTTTCACAATAAAATTTGTGTAAATAGGAACTGTTATCACATTCAACTAAGCCACCTAATAAGTGGTGACAAACACAATACACATGAGCACTGATGATGAAAGGGTTGCGTCTTTCGAAAACAGCTGTTCTGCTCTGCTGTGTAAGTTGAATAAAAAAAAAACTGATGTTGACTTGCCTTTGTGCCTTGGAATATTTATCATGTCTTTCTGAGATTTAAATTAAAAATTTCGAACAATTAGCCTATAAAATCTTAATTCAATTTAATATAGCAATATAAAATGTTCGTTAAAATTCTTGCTACATACAAATTTAAGCTATGGCTTGAGCTACCAGTAATAAAAATTGGAAAAACGTTCATATGTACTTAAGTATAAAATTCAAACCAAAAAAGTTTGACTTAGGTATGATGGAACAAAAAATTCAGAAAAATTGGACATGAAGAAAAAATAATCAAACGGTAACACGGGTATTATAACAATAACATGTTAACATCAGCTTGATACAGTTCTCGTATTCTTTTTCACAATAAAATTTGTGTAAATAGGAACTGTTATCACATTCAACTAAGCCACCTAATAAGTGGTGACAAACACAATACACATGAGCACTGATGATGAAAGGGTTGCGTCTTTCGAAAACAGCTGTTCTGCTCTGCTGTGTAAGTTGAATAAAAAAAAAACTGATGTTGACTTGCCTTTGTGCCTTGGAATATTTATCATGTCTTTCTGAGATTTAAATTAAAAATTTCGAACAATTAGCCTATAAAATCTTAATTCAATTTAATATAGCAATACAAAATGTTCGTTAAAATTCTTACTACATACAAATTTAAGCTATGGCTTGAGCTACCAGTAATAAAAATTGGAAAAACGTTCACATGTACTTAAGTATAAAATTCAAACCAAAAAAGTTTGACTTAGGTATGATGGAACAAAAAATTCAGAAAAATGGGACATGAAGAAAAAATAATCAAACGGTAACACGGGTATTATAACAATAACATGTTAACATCAGCTTGATACAGTTCTCGTATTCTTTTTCACAATAAAATTTGTGTAAATAGGAACTGTTATCACATTCAACTAAGTCACCTAATAAGTGGTGACAAACACAATACACATGAGCACTGATGATGAAAGGGTTGTGTCTTTCGAAAACAGCTGTTCTGCTCTGCTGTGTAAGTTGAATAAAAAAAAACTGATGTTGACTTGCCTTTGTGCCTTGGAATATTTATCATGTCTTTCTGAAATTTAAATTAAAAATTTCGAACAATTAGCCTATAAAATCTTAATTCAATTTAATATAGCAATATAAAATGTTCGCTAAAATTCTTACTACATACAAATTTAAGCTATGACTTGAGCTACCAGTAATAAAAATTGGAAAAACGTTCACATGTACTTAAGTATAAAATTCAAACCAAAAAAGTTTGACTTAGGTATGATGGAACAACAAATTCAGAAAAATGGGACATGAAGAAAAAATAATCAAACGGTAACACGGGTATTATAACAATAACATGTTAACATCAGCTTGATACAGTTCTCGTATTCTTTTTCACAATAAAATTTGTGTAAATAGGAACTGTTATCACATTCAACTAAGCCACCTAATAAGTGGTGACAAACACAATACACATGAGCACTGATGATGAAAGGGTTGCGTCTTTCGAAAACAGCTGTTCTGCTCTGCTGTGTAAGTTGAATAAAAAAAAAAAACTGATGTTGACTTGCCTTTGTGCCTTGGAATATTTATCATGTCTTTCTGAGATTTAAATTAAAAATTTCGAACAATTAGCCTATAAAATCTTAATTCAATTTAATATAGCAATATAAAATGTTCGTTAAAATTCTTACTACATACAAATTTAAGCTATGGCTTGAGCTACCAGTAATAAAAATTGGAAAAACGTTCACATGTACTTAAGTATAAAATTCAAACCAAAAAAGTTTGACTTAGGTATGATGGAACAAAAAATTCAGAAAAATGGGACATGAAGAAAAAATAATCAAACGGTAACACGGGTATTATAACAATAACATGTTAACATCAGCTTGACACAGTTCTCGTATTCTTTTTCACAATAAAATTTGTGTAAATAGGAACTGTTATCACATTCAACTAAGCCACCTAATAAGTGGTGACAAACACAATACACATGAGCACTGATGATGAAAGGGTTGCGTCTTTCGAAAACAGCTGTTCTGCTCTGCTGTGTAAGTTGAATAAAAAAAAACTGATGTTGACTTGCCTTTGTGCCTTGGAATATTTATCATGTCTTTCTGAGATTTAAATTAAAAATTTCGAACAATTAGCCTATAAAATCTTAATTCAATAATTTGTTATGTTTTCCATTCAAGACAACAAATATAAAAGAATGGTTGTTTGCTGCAGCATAACACTGAATATTCGCCAAAAAAATACGCGTTTGGATGTATCAAACTTAATAAGCTTTCATATTTGTCGGCATGGAAGATCATGTTCATATGGGAAACATATTAAAAATATTTTTGATCAGATTTTACACAGACTAATTAATAAAACTAAGTGTATTACTAAATAAGGAAAATTAGTATAGTCCGTTATTGGAGACAAATTGTATAAAAGGCATTGTATGTTATCGAAAACATTGTTTATGACAAAATATTTTTCGCATATCTTCATGACTGACATTGTTTGCTGGACAAATATTCTGGAAAAAAATATAAAAAAATTCCTAAGCATCCGCCTGATATTCATTCGTCGCTGTCTCATCGACGACTAAATTAAAGAGAGTAAGAATACGTGTGAATGATCTCTGCACAATAGTGCTATGAAACGCCCGTATCTGGTTTATAACGATATAAAGAATTCATTTAATATATCTAATTTTGGCATAACATTATGTGAGCCTGATTAGCACTATAAATTAGATTAGTTTGATTTAATGTGTGTTTTTTTTTTACAACATGTGTGTTTTTTTTTTACAACATATATAACTACGGTGACCGTTCGTCCTTTTTTTAAGAGGACAGTCCTCTTTTTTACTTGATGTCCTCTTAGATAAACAAAAATTAAAGTGTCCTTTTTTATTGAAATGTCCCTTATTGTCCTTTTTTGTTGATTATTAATACTTTTTTGTTTAAACTCCAATATTAAAAGTTTTATTTTCTCAATACAATAAAGGTCAAAATCACCAATACAATAGAAATTATAATCATTGTGCAGAAATTAAAATCTTTTTCTCAAATGACTGTGATATTTCTGGACATATTTAAAATCATGTGAAGTAAGGCCATGATGCCTTTATTGCTCAATTTAATGGGAGATAAAACCATAATGGCCTTATTTCCCAGTCATTGAGAGTTAAGGGCATATAGTTATGGGTCTGAAAAATGAAAACTAGTTGATCTCTTCACCTTTATTATCTGAGTAGTTTTTTAGTTTTTTCCTCCTACTTAAAACTAGACTTGAGTCTGCATAGCAATGCGGATTTTTACTACCCTCAGTTTCAGCAGTCCCTGCTGAAATGCATTTTTTCTTCAATTACAATTCTTTACAATGATTTATTTTTTAAATTAAAAAAGATACTTAAACATTAAATAGTCAATACTCAATTTATTTGGTCCATATAGCTCTACCGGGTTTAAGTTCGGTAGTATTTAATTCGATGTATATATTTGCATTTTTATTTCTTTTACACTAACTTTTATAAACCAAAAATAATACAATTAGACTTAATATTAACACGACTAACATTATGTTTATACCATAGGATACATTCTTATGCTACACTAATTCGATCTTTTTAATATTCTCAAATTGATTTAATTTGATTTTCTCAAAATTTACTTCTTCTTCAAAAACTATTGTTGCAAAATCATTATTTGGATAGATAAATTTTTCGTCTACAGTAATCTTTTTATTTTTAAAAGTTATGTTTAATATTTTCAATTCACAATTATAAAAATTTATTAAATGATTTTTATTTATAACGATATTCCTGTTATCACAATTCTGTGTTATCACTGTACTGTTAGCATTTTTAACTAAAATTAAATCGTCGTCGATAATTTCGACACTAGTTATATTATTATATCTTAATTTACAGCGGTTTTTTATAATACAATTTTTGCTTACTTTTACTTCATTTAGATGTGCGTTTCCTTCGTAAGTGTAAGTTTTATTTTTAATAGTAACTATCAATTCACTATTGTCGTCAATGTCTAGATATCTGTCATTTGGTAAGGGGGTGATTAAATCTGTTACAAGAAAATCAGTTGGAATTTTTATCGCAATAATCAGTGAGTTATTAATGTAGTTCATCACGCCCATTTTAATAAGTTTAAGCCTGAAATAGTCGATATTAAAGTTTTCTATTTCTTTCGGTGTTAGTACGTCCGGCTGAATAATGTTATGTCCAGATGATGCTATATTTGCCTGAATTTGAGTAATTTTACTCTCTAGACTTTTTAATTTAAGTATCTGGTCCATGTACAAAAGTCTCCTCACTATTTCATTGTTCCGTTTTTTCACTTCTTCAAATGTTTGATTTATGTTGTCTCTATCGCTTTCTACTACTTTTCTAATTGTTTGAATTTCCTATCGAAATGTGTATTAATTTTCATTATGGTTTTCCTGAAATTGGTATTTACGTTTAACCTGTGTTTTATACATTCTCTTAAATTTATTATTATCAGATACTAATTAATTACTTTCTACCCTATAATTATTTACTTTTTTATACCTAGGTTGTGCCTTGCTGACTCTGTAATTTTTTACATATTTGTTTCTGAAATTGAGGTTACTTTCATTTCCCTGATTTTTGTTTATTGCGTTAATTCTCGCAATTTTTTCTTGATGAAGTTGTTCTGAAAACTCTTTTAAATCTTCGCGAGCTATTAGATTAGTAATGAAGTGTATCGGTTTTGATTTTGTGGTAGTATGAATTGTGCTATTATTGCCTTGTGAACTTTTTCTTCCAGATTGTTTTCGTTATTTGGATCTGCATTGAAAAGGCGTATGTGCTCATTGAGTGTCGAGTGTAGTCTCTCAACGCCCGAGTTCCCAGTTTTTAGGTACGCAGTGGTCAAGTGAAAATCTATTCCGTTCTCTCTAAGAAATTGTTTAATAATTAGCGTGACAAATTCATTGTCCATCACGATTAGTCTTAGTTTACCCAGGTATTGAAATCGTTTATTCAATCCATCTATAACAGAGATCCAAGTTCTGTCTTTTAATTTTTCAGCTGTAGCATATTTTGTAAGTTTGTCTATGCTTTTAAGGTACATTTCCTTTCTTTGGGGATACCACAAGTCTATGTGCACTATATCGTTTTGTTTTTCAGGGCTGTCTGTCACATTAAACGCATGTTTAATAGGGTGCCTGTCAAATTTTGCTGTGTTGCATATTTCACAATTGTTGATATATCTTTGAATTTCCTTTTGCAAATTGGGGTAATAGCATGTTTTCTTTAAATTATTGAATACTTCATTTATTCCGCGATGATTGTTCTTAAGGTGTTCAGTTTCAATCCTTTTAATTATAATTTCCTTGTCCGTAATGTCTTCTAACCATGCTTTGGACCTTAAAATTCTTAGATTACTGTTATTTGCAAAATACATTATATAATAATCTTGAAATTTAAAAAAAAAAAGTCTGTCATTCGCACAAAAAATTACAAGTCCCTTTTCTGGGAGACACTCTCGCATTGTATTCTTTATGTCGGTTTCTTTTGTTACCATTATCAAGTTTCTTATTTTGTTTTTATGAATTATTTTTAATTTCCTAGATTCCCTAGTTGCGTAATCTAGAATGATCTGATTTTTAAACAAATTAAGGGGTTTTTCCGTAATTGATATAAAATTTGTATCATCAGTATCTGCACTGTGAATCGTTTCTATATCATTACTATCCTTGTCCTCATCAGAGTTAAACAATTCATTAAGGTTAATAAAAATTGTTGACTCCGAAACCGTTTCTCTCGGCGTCGTATTTCTCTTAAAGTCATATATCATTCTGCTTAAACTGTCTGCCACTATATTTTCTTTGCCTTTTATATACTCTACTATAAAGTCAAACTCATTTAATTTTATCTTCCACCGTTGTAATTTCGAATTTGGTTCCTTCATATTATTTAGCCAAACTAGTGGTCAATTCTTATTGTAAACATATGACCATATAAGTACGGGCGAAAATATTTCGTTGCCCAAACCATTGCAAGGAGTTCTTTTTCAATTGTACTATATCGTTGCTCGTGACCGTTCAGGGAGCGACTTGCATAAGCAATGGGCTTATTATTTTGCGTAAGCACAGCACCTAGTGCGAAATTGCATCGGTTGTTAATGTGAAACGTTTTTGAAAATCTGGGTGAGCAAGTATGGGGTCATTTTTTAACAATGTCTTGAGTTTATTAAACGATTCTACGTATTATGGATCGTTTATATTTATTTTGGAATTCTTTTTTAAATATTTTATAATATGATGAGCTATTTTAGAATAGTCTTTGATAAATCTCCTATAGTACCCAGTTATTCCCAGAAAGGATTTAGGTAGTTGAATATTGCTAATAGCTTCGATTTTTTTAGGATTAGCTTTAATTCCATCTGGGGTAATTATGTGACCTAAGAACTCTGTTTCCCTGGATAATAATTTACACTTATCCGGTTGAATTCTAAGGTTAGCATTCTTTAAACATTTTAGGACCTTTTCTAACGATTCCATATGTTCTTCTATACTCGGAGAAAAGATCAAAATGTCATCTAAATAGACTAGGCATATTTTCCCAATAAATTCTCTTAGTATACCATTAATGAGACGTTGAAATGTGGCGGGTGCATTCCGAAGTCCAAACGGCATTCTCAAAAACTCGTAATGACCACTGGCGGTCGAAAAGGCTGTTTTATGGATGTCATTAGGATGCATTTGAATCTGGTGGAAACCCTTTGCCAAATCGATTGTTGAGAAATATTGACAATTTCCCAGCTTGTCAAAAATGTCTTCTATATTAGGTATAGTAAAACGATCTTCTATTGTGATGTCGTTTAGTTTTCTATAGTCAATGACTATTCTCCATTTGTGTACATTGTCAGAACCTATCTTTTTGGGTACGACCCAAATCGGGCTATTGTATGGACTATTTGATTCCCTGATAATACCATCTTTAAGCGTTTCTTGGATTTGTCGATCAACCTCTGCTCTATGAACTTCTGGGTAACGGTACATTTTAGAATATATTGGAATGTCGTGTTTAGTATTAATTCTATGTTTAATGTCATTCGTAAATGGTAGCTTTTCTTTTGATTGGTAAAATACTTCCTTGTATTTTAGCAAGGTTGGTCTTAATTTAGCTATCTCTTGCTCATTCAAGTGACTAGTTTCAATAAAGGTAAGAAAGTTGTCCCTAGCTATTTTGTTGTTTCCTACGTCAATAAAATTTTCTTTGTATGAAATGTTATAATATAATTCTTCGTAGTTACCCATGTTTAACGGCAATGTCGCGTTCCTAGTGATCAACCGCCGATTTGGGTAATCAATTATAGTGCATAATTTTTGTAAGATATTGTTACCTATTAACCCATCATAACCATTATCCAATTTACGTTCCAAAAATTCGCAATAAAAGTTTTCAGTTTCAAATTCCTTAAAAAGTGGGAATCTACAAAGGTATTCCATTAAAAATATTTTTCCTAAAGCTTTAGCATATAGATTAACTTTTGTCTTCCATTTCGGTGAACATACTCCTTTATTTACAATACTAAATTCCGCTCCGCTGTCAATAATAAAATATAGTTTTTTAATTGGGGTTTGTATAATTATATAGGGAAGTTGCTTAGGGCCTCTGTTGAAAAACTTTAGATATTAGAAGAGACAACTTCCATTGCCTGTTAGTATTTCTATTCTGTCCTGACCTAGTGTCGTTTCTCATATTATATCTTCCAGATTGTTCATTCTCGTGCCTACGAAAATTTCCTGACTGGTTATTATTATAAAAATTTCCAGATTGGTTATTGTTATATCTGCGAAAATTTCCCGATTGAATATTATTGTAACTTCCAGATTGCTCATTATTATACCTGCGAAGATTTCCCGATTGATTATAAAAATGTCTAGATTGATTATTGTTATACCTACGAGAATTTCTAGATTGATTGCTATTTTCAAAATTTCCGTTATTATACTGCCTATTGTTATAGGAAGTAACGTTATTGTCCCTGTAATTTCTATTCCAAGTACTATTACCTCTACTTTGATTTGGGTTATTATTCCCATAACTTGTCTTGAACTGTGTGTTCGATTTCTGTTTATCACCAGTTGCAGTGTAATTCTGGTGCCTGCTTCGAGAATAATTTGGTACGCTGCCTGCAATGTTTTCGGGTCTCGCGCAAATATTATAGTCTTCGTTGGTTCTGGTAAATGGTCCTTGAATACATGCAATGAGATCCTATTTATTTCTCTTGTAGTAAATCCTTCTTCCGGATGGGTTAAACGTCTCTTGTGGAGCTGGTTTGTGATTTTGTTAATGTCGTGGTGGTATTTTTCAATCGTGGAGTCCATCCTCCATGTTTTCAATCTGTCCATTAATTCACTACTTGTATGTTTTTCCCCGAAATTATTTAACAGTACGCTTTTTAATTCAGCCCAAGTATCAACTGCTCCATGTCGATGCAGTGCTTCCCTTGTGGAGTCTGTACATTTGTTTTTTAGGT
Source organism: Linnaemya tessellans (assembly GCA_951800035.1). Lineage (NCBI taxonomy): Eukaryota > Metazoa > Arthropoda > Insecta > Diptera > Tachinidae > Linnaemya > Linnaemya tessellans. The sequence continues at coordinate 37,179,796 of OX637537.1, forward strand.
ATCCTAGAAGTATACTTTTATTTTTCTCTTGGAAACCTTCTATTGATGGCAACAGGGCTTCTAGCTGTGCCAGAAAGTCAGGTAATTGACAGGGATCGGTACCGTCGAAAGTCGGAATTTCCCTGATGCAACTTAAAACGAGATTAAATTGATGTATTACATTGATATCCATTTTTTTATTAAACTTCGCTACACTACAAAGACTGTCCGAATCTGTACGTTTTTCAGAAACTAAGTAATAATTTATATTGGACCATTTAAAATAGCACTATTAACTAGATCTTACTTTATAATTCAATATAAAATACAAATTCGTACATGAGATTTTTAATTAATTTTATTGACTTTAACTCTATTTGCTTACTTATTAGTTAACTTTAAACAAAAAAATATTCTTCTTCTAACTTACTATTAGAGAGGTCTGTCTGCAAGAGCTTCTACTTGATTTAAACCATCTGGATATCTGGAGCTAGTTTATTTGGTTACGGCTTTTCTTCCTTCACTGACTGTGTGCCAATTCACCGGGCAACAATGCACGAATTTACACTTGCGGCTAGGTTTCTTGTTGGTCTTTTTCCTTTTGGTTGTGGATGCTGTTATGATTGTTGACGCTGTTGTTAAAATTGTTGTTACTGTTGTGACTCACTTCTTGCTTTTGTTATTTCATAAGTTTTGATAATTGTTTTAATTTTAGTTATAATTAATAATTTTTTTATTAGGGAAAAGTCCTTTTGTTTTAGTTTTATTTAATGATCCGTTGTACTGGAAGTGTGTTCTAATTTTTTTTTTTGATAGTTCATTATATTGTTCGCATTATTAAGAGTTCACTGTAAGAACAGATTTTTTTCCGTTTACTTTTAAGTTTTATCTTTTTATAGTTTTTTGTTGTGTCTTCTTTTTTTGTGTAAATAAAAGAATTCCTTTCCTTTCCTTTTTTTTTTTTTTGCCAATTAGGGTGCTTTTTGAACTTATTGTTTTTTTTTTCAATTCTTTTGTTTTATTTTTCAATAAAAGTTTCAGATTTTTATGCAATTTATAAGAAGATTTTTTTTGTCACATTTTTTTTTGTAACTTAAATATTTTGTAAATTAATTTAAATATTTTTAATAATTTAAAATTTATTTGTATCCTTTTATTTTTTTATCCTTGTTTAATATATAATTTAAATTTTGATCACTGAATTTTAGGTTTTCCTCGTCGTCAGTTATGTGTTTGAAAAATGAAAACTATTTGATCTCTTCACCTGCACACACCTTTATTATCTGAGTCATTTTTTAGTTTTTTCCTCCTACTTAAAACTAGACTCGAGTCTGCATAGCAATGCGGATTTTTACTAGAATTGTAATTGAAGGTTGTTGTGTGAATTTGTTGACATTGCAAATTCACACACATTTCTTAGACGGAATATGAGATGTATTCATTAGGGTGCATCTCATAATAGTGTTACAAAGTAATGTTTAGTAGGGTGGTACGAGTACTTATATATGACTATATCCAAATTGCGCGAAATGAGAGATATAGCCATATTTTTTTTTGCGAATGTGAGATAAAGCCATATATTTTTAGAATATTGTTATGCATGGTGTAAACATTCTGTAAAAGGGAAAATCCTTAGTTATGATTGCCGAAGGTCGGCAATGCAGAAAATCTTTACTCAGCGAAGCCACTGTTCGACATACATAGAGGAGAAAATCCTTAAGCCCGGCCAAAGGCCGGCAATGCAGCAAATCTTTCCTCAGCGAAGCGACTGTTCGACATATATAAAGGAGCAAATTTTTCAAAACTGAAATGAGATATAAAACCATTTTCTAATATTGCTAATGTGAGCTAAGGCCATGATGGCTTTATCTCTCATTCAAATGTTACAAAAAAAAAATGGCTTTATCTCCCAATTGCTTGAGAGATAAAGTCATCATGGCCTTATTTCAATGATTTTAAAGCACCCCCCTTGAGCACTTCATTGGAATCGAGATTGAATTTTAAAAAACAATTTTTCCTGATATCCTTATGTTTACATATATATATAATATGATAACTATTCTCAGTTTCACTTAAGTTGCAGATTGTGCACAAGGATGTTGCGTTGTTTATAAGGAGACTTGTAACTCTTGATGAAAGATTTAATGCAAGTGTTGGAGTAACGTTATAAGTTAATTGAGGATACATATCGTGATGAGTAGAATTTCTAGCGCTTGCTATGTAGTTATCGCGTTCTTTATCTCTTAATAAATTTATAATGGTTTTTCCATCCAAGCAGAGAGGATGAGTGTTAACAGGAGGAGTAAATTGTAGTATCTCACAAATATTTTACCATTATTTAGCCCAGTATACATTTCTTGCTATAATAGCCTCCGCTAAAATCCGAAGTAATCTACGCTGGTTCATATTCAGTACTTTGAAGGTATATGAGACGTGAAGTTTAAAAGTTGATGAGAACAATGAATCCAGCCCAGTTTCCAGGTATAACATGTAATTTGGTGTTGATGGCGGGAGACATACAATTTTTTCAATAAGGAACCGAAATAGTTTTTCTACAACATAATATTTTTGAAATCCCCAGACTTGGGCCCCATAAAACATTATAGATCTAGCCGCTGCAAAAAATATTTTGAATTTTTTCTTTTTTTGATATATTGGGGTGGCTTATGAACTTTGACCAAGTTGAATTGATAGCTAGTTCATATGTTGCGAATTTGTTGTTCAAGTGCGTGTTAAACGATAAGTTGTATGTGATATCAACTCCCAAGTATTTATAATTATTAACAATTTCAACATCTTCTTCACCATAACGCCATTTTAATCTTCATGTGCCAATCCTTAGAATACTTTTCAATTTTCAAAAATTTATTTCGCAAGCCCTCATTAATTTTATAAACTGTATTGTCTGCATGATAGTTACAGTTATGTCGTCTGCGAAGGCTATAACATCGTCTATTTATATTTTGTTTGCTATAAAAATTGACGGATGGCAAAGTTTGCCTTGTTTTTCACACGCACTACATTTAGTAGTTACGAATGGTCTAAACTTTAGACCATCCGTAACTACTAAATGTAGTTTAGACTCTAAAGAATTCGAATATAACAAGCATTATTATAATATGCAAATCAACCGTTGAGTTCTTTCATCGTAGTACAAAAGCTACCAACAAGTTTAAAGACATGCAAACGCAAATGAATCAAACAAGATTGAAGCTCATTAATTCCACCCCTATTAGATGGAACTCCGTGTTGCATATGATGGAAAGAATGTTGGAGAACCGAGAAGTTCTTGAGGCAACTGTAGCCATTTTACACCGCCCAGTCCATCTGCCCTCGCTCGAAGGATATGAAATTATTAAAGAGCTATGTAATATGTTACGCCCCTTTAACGAAATCACCGTCGAAATGAGTGAAGAAAAAAATACCATCGTTTCAAAAATTATAGTACTGATTCGCGGCCGTCAGTCATATTTAAAAGAAAAACAGTCTGAAAACAACACCGAACAAATATCATATTTATTAGATTCTTTTTTGAACAATATAAATAAAAGATTTCACGGATTAGAAAAACATGATTTCTTGCCGATAGCAACGTATTTAGATCCCAGATTTAAAGCAATGGGTTTTTCCGAACCTGACGCTGTCAGAAGAGCCAAAGAAAAAATATCATTGATGTACAATAACCAAAGTTACAATACCAATTCTCCATTCAAGCAATTGGAGAGAAAACATCTGTTTGGAATCATTTTGATCAAAAAGCCGTTACAAGAACAACAACATCGAAAAATATTATGGAGCTAAATAATTTTAGTCATGAAAGTGTTTTGGAAAGAAAGGGTCATCCATTAGAATGGTGGAAAAAGAGAGAAACAGTTTATCCTGGGCTAGCTGCTATAGCAAAAAAGCATCTTCCTATCATAGCAACATCGTCTCCAAGTGAACGATTTTTTTCAATTGCTGGCCAGGTTCTCAACGACCGGAAAAGCCTTTTAAAGTCCCAAAATGTTGAAAAATTCTTTTCCTGCATTTCAACAAAGATTCAGGTTTGTACATATTAAAAATTAAAATATGCTGCTGACAATACAATTCGTACCTTTTTTTCGCAAATGGAGTTGTAATGTTTGATAATACTGCAAATTCATTTATTTACATAATACATTATAAATGTATGTGTGTAAAACACACCACAAAAACAAAGTACAAATATCAGTGTATAATTTTATTTAATTTAATGTTTACATTAAAACATTGTAAATCATATTGTTATGAAATTCCTTATTTGACACATTGTTGTCACAATACTATTGTATATAAATGAAATTTATTTGTTGGTGGTTAAGCAATGTCTATATGCATTTCATTGGTGCTTTACCAAATCATCAGTAGACTTTAACCACAGTTTTGAAAAGTTAAAAACCTCTTATCTTATGCATATACTTCTGAAAACCATCTGAGAATTCACAATTTGTAAATTACAAACTACTTTCAAAAAAGGCCTAATGTGCTTATTATGTTGTGATTTCTGAAAATAGTTTGTAATTTACAAATTGTGAATTCTCAGATGGTTTTCAGAACTATATGCATAAGGTAAGAGGTTTTTAACTTTTCAAAACTGTGGTTAAAGTCTACTGATGATTTGGTAAAGCACCAATGAAATGCATATAGACATTGCTTAACCCCCAACAAATAAATTTCATTTATATATATAATTGTAAATCATAATAAAAACGTATATTTTAATAGTAAAAGTTAATAAACTTTAATTTTTATTAATATTTAAAACTCAACCTCTTCAAGTTTCCTTTTATTTTTTTCTTCAATTCAAAAAAACCGTTAAAGCATTGAGTGGTATTGAGTCAATACTCAAAAAGTATCGAGTATTCAAGTATCGAAATTTTACAACTCTAGTATGACCAAGAACTCTTACATACACATGCTTATATTTGTATACCTAGAACTATGCATACAAATATAAGCTTCGTCATGAGTGGTGGGCGTGTTTTGTTGGCTGGCTCTGTTAAATTAAGAGCAAAATAACAGTAGGTTTTAGCCAAATTGAGTAAATACGACAAAGAATGCACACAATGCAATAATTGAAAATTTGCTATACAGTCAACAACGATTACTTTTTCAATTAATTTAAAAGCTAGGCAAAATTTCATTTGCAAGCCCATGGGCTTGCGCAGTCGACGTTATGGTGACACACGTATACGTCAGCTACTTCGTACAAAGTATTTATGTGTGATGTTGTGTGTTTGGCTGTTTCGTATTTCGTACATGATTGTGTGATGTTGTGTGTTTGGCTGTTTCGTTGTTGTTGCTATGGCCAAACAAAGCGAGTCATTTGATGTTCAGCAATGATCGAAGCAAGACCTATGTACATGTGCACGCAAAAAATACTTTCGAAAAATTTTATGAAGATGTTTGACGATAAATGGGAGATTGATTATTTTTTTATTGAAAATATGGAAGGCGAAGCACAATGATATGCTACAGTGTAATTAGCAAAAAAACACTATATACATAAGATTAAAAGGCATTATTGTGCTTGCCATAACTTTTTTTGAATTTTTCACGGGTGATGAGCGGGAAGTTAAGCTTTTAGAATTAAGAGCTACTTTTTTTTAAAATTCATAGCCCCACATGACCATCATTTTCCAGACAATGATGGTGGTTATTGTATGACGTCTGACCAAAAATTAAATATGTTTCTGGACTTCAATATATAACAGACTGGGTGGAATCTTAAATACTCTCTAAATATTTGATAAAAAAAATACTTATTAATATATATTATGGGAGCAGCATTGCTGAGACACCTTTCCATCAGCATAAAAGTAATTTACTTTACTTTTGCAGTTAATATTTTATATCAGAGGAAGATCAGAGAACATCTCAGCTTCGTCATAAAAGCTGAAACATTTAATTTCTATTTAATGTAAGCTTAAGGAATACAATGTTTTTAAATATTTACACAATTTTTCCATGTAATATGTTTCTTCAACGTCTACTGAAATGGGCGGACTTTTCTGATTTTTCGGGCTCCAAGTTCAACGCTTTGGACCTTCTTCGACACAAAAATATATCATCTGCTTAACAAAAATAACAAAAAAAAACATCCTGTAATGCAATTTACAAAAAAAACTTTAAAAAGTATGTTGTTTTTTGGAGCTTGTTTTAGTTCTTCTTAGGGGAACTTTTTCACTCTGGCTCCAAATTTCCGGGGTGTGGTTCTTTTCGTTTGGACTGAATCGTGATTTCTATAGACGGATGGAAGGACATGGCTATCCGATTCTTTTTTGAGGGTAAAAAATTCTGCTAGGTTTGGACTATTTGGGTAAAATTTTTTTATATATCTTATTTCCATTTGAAGTAGCAATTTAAACGTCTGCTCATGTACAGGGTGTCCGCCGGGAAGGTAAACTGCTTTGTTGTTTATAATGATTAAATAAAAGAGAATGGATCTTATATTGATAAATGTTGAATTTAATGTCGGCAATTATGTATGGAATAAAATATCAGATAAATGTCCGCCTCTGTTATCCTCACAAATGCGACCCTTTTGAGCACATTTTTCATTACATTCTCACACATTTCACGCGGTATTTTATTAATTTCATCACGAATATTTTGTTTGAGTTGCTCAAGCATTTCTGGTTTGTTTGCATAAGCCTGGTTTTTCAGATATCCCCACAAAAAGAAGTCCGGAGCAGTCAAATCAGGCGACCGTGGAAGCCAATCAACATCACCATATCTTGAAATAACTTGTTGTGGAAAGGTCTCGCAGTAATTACACTGTAATCCGATTAAAACACGTTGGTTTATTGAATATCCATAATAAGTTTGCCACGTGTCTACTTCACGACTGCCAAATATGAACTGTCAAGACTAATGTTCACCAAAATGGCTCAAAAACAAAGTCGTATACCTTCCCGGCGGACACTGCTATTTTCTATTTTAATCCTTTTAGTTCTATTTTAGCTATCTAGGATAGAATCGAACCGAAAAAATTAATTGGAATGTTGGTCGATACCATTTATTCAATTTTACAAACTTATGATTAAAGGTTAGGAATAACAATCAGAACTTATTGATATTTTCGCACCAAAATGAATAAATTGTTTTCCTGATTCAATTTGCAAACACTATTTGATGAAGAAACTTGCTGTTGAGTAAATGCAAATGAGTTTTTAGGTTTGACTGTCCTTTTCAACATGTATTATTCTAATAGGCATATAAATTACATAAATAGTGAGCCAAACCGCCAAAAAGACGTAAGCGCCGTGATTAGCGATAATTATCGATCATTTAAATGTGTCGTTATGATGTTACATGGAAAACAAATTTTGACGTATATTCATATTTTTGTTTCTGTACTTTTAAAAAAACTTCCAACTGTAAAATTTACTTTTTGGCACTTACGTCTTTTCGCCGGCTATGGCTCGATATGTATGTATGTAGAAAGTACACATGTATGTGCATATGGATTGTCCTTCGAATTCGAGAAATATGGGAAGAGCGCGTTAGTTTGCAGAAAGCGATAGAAACTTACGTGAATTATGTACATATGTGTATGTAGAGGGTGCTGTTGGCTGAAGTAGTAGAACACGAGGCTATGAAGCGGAGGGTCCTGAGTTCAACCCCGCTCTGAGTCATGAAATATTGTGTTCTTCTGATCAGCATTAGTGCATAGTTGTGTTAGTTGTTGCCAGCCTGTTTTCAATGATGAATGCATAACACTTTTCACTGAACATAATTGGCAGCGACTGACACTATCATGTACTAAAAGCAGAGTAACGGCACCATGCCTCGTCGGTCTTGTAGCAAAAAAGAAATTAGCCGGTGAAGTAAAAAAGGTTGAAATAGCTTCCAAAAGTTCTCTATCTTCCTATCTTTCTTCATCTGTCCCCTCAATATTATCCTCCCCCCCTTTCTAGTTCCGCCGCAATGCACTGCATATGAGGAGGTCCACAACAAAACGCAATAATTACATTTTTCAAGATTTTTGATTTTTTTATTGAATCCTATTCTACACATTGAAATTCCTTTTGGAATATATGGCCATGGATGGTCACAAATTTCGGAGTTTGAGTATTATGCAAATATATTTTCAAATCATCAAGGAAACAGCTGCAATGATGAAGTCGATTCAACTCTATGTGAATGTTTGGAGGATGACGTTGAAATGAAAGTGTAACATAATAATTTCTTGTATTTTCTTAATGAATTGTATGAATTTGGATTAAATTAATTTAATTTAATAAACGCATTTAACATAAAAAAGTGTTTTCATTTCTTTACAAGTGGCTGCAATTGAAATCAAAATGATATAATACAAATCTATTCAAGGCAAAAAATAAAATTCCAGCCCTAGTTCAGATCAAAACGCAATACAGTGAACTCGCGAAAACATGAACTAATTTTTACCAAGGGTGTTCACGTTTTCAAATTTGTTCACGTTTCGATTGACCTTCAAATAATAACTTCAAACAAACAATTTAACATCAGATATTAAAATTGGATGGAAAATTAAAAATTTATTCACTTAGCAAAGATAAAATAAAATGTTTACACTTTTTCACTTCTAGAAAACTGAATAAAGATTCCTAAAAGTACCCATAAAAAACAACTAAACTAATTTTATACCAAGAAATCGCTTGTCTTCCTTTGGTATGTATTTTGTTTTACAATTTTTAGTGCAGCCTTAAACCTCGCTTTGGTCAACCTTTTTATTTTTATGTATGTATGTAAATTTAAACTTACAGGTTGTCATGGCACAACTAAATCAGTATAATCAGGGCTGCATACGTATGCATATACAACGTACATATGTATGTACCTATATGCATGTATTTGTTGAAAACAATCAACATAAAAATGAGAAAAATGTTCTGGGATACCCAAAATTAAACGTAAATTCAAAAATAAATCCAAAAAGGCGAAGAAAACTTTGTTCACGTTTTAGAGCTTTCAGACTTTGTTCACGTTTTAGAGTAGTCAATGTAAAAATAAAAATGTTGACGTTTCCGAGTCGTTCATGTATTCGAGTATTCACGTTTTCGCGAGTTCACTGTATTTTCATACAGTTCAAGGCAAAATGAAATAAATACTATGATTCGGACCAAAACGCAATAATTCCAAATTTGTTATTTAAATAACTTTAAAACAAACTGTCATATAAAATAATTAGTTTTTGATTATACATTTTTTTTTTGTAGACCATAATACCTTAATAATTGTTTTTTAAAAATATTATGAGCTACTTACTTAAATTACATTTTGTCGTTTGTCCAAGAAAATGTTATGGTGTAATTATTGCGTTTTGTTATGGACCTCCTCATATGTAGGGGTCATGCCCTGAGTGCTGGTCTAAGATAAAATAATGATACTGCCGAAAGAGATACAAAGTTCAGAGAAGAGTATGGGAAGAAATACTCTTCGCAAAATGTATAGTTCGTCATTTCTTTATTAAGGATTCCGCCATGATTTCATAAATATCTGAAGTAGGGAAAACTGCCCAAAATCTGCTCGTTTGTTTCGTAAACGTGTTAGGACTTTTTTAAACATTTTTGGATACCCGTCTATGACAGAAATATGTAAAATTTTGATATTCTACTTTGCAATTCAACGCTTTGCTCTTGAGTTATACACGCAAATTTGCCAATTTTGCAAAATTTGTTTAGGTTTTCCCAAATTGTTGCTTTCTATTTGCAAAGAGTATTTGTGATATTTGGTTGCCAAATGTTTCGCCGTTCTTGTGATTTTTAAATATAAAATAAAAAATATTTCATTCTCTTGTTTTCTCTAACCGTACCGACCAATTTTTTATTCGTAATGGAAGATAACAACGCAAAATTGAAAAGCGCATATTATTAGTCTTTACAAAAATAACAGCGCAGAATTCGTATTAGGCTGAAAAGAGTGCGAGTGGGAACATCAAGACCCTATAAATAGCTCTTCAGGTAGCCCAACATGTCCCCGAACCAATAAAACAGCTGTGAATGTACAAATTCTTGAAGTTGAAATAGGCACTTTTTTCCATATTTCTAAATACAATTCTATCACTTTTATTAGGCTGCTAAGGAGAAAAACAGTGCGGTGTCATATATGTGCCACCGTCTTATATTTATTTCGCCTTATTTGGACCTGGTTTTAATGATATAACATTCTCAGCTGAAGCTATTTTCTGCAATGCCTATGTTTATGCCAAATTACTTATGATGAGTACATACCCGTAATGGTCCCTTATCCAACATTCGTAAGCTTTTTTCAAAGTAACAGCAGGTCAAAGGTGATTTACATCCATACATATGCGGTTATGCATATGGTTGTTGGGTATGATGGCCGTCGTGTATTGAAAAGAAAAACATATATTGCACACAGATCCATAAGGATATGTATACGTAAATATACGTGCTGTCCCAATAAAGTTGTCAGGAAAAGAGGCATCAACACGTAGCAGTGTCATGGTGATTCTATCGATGAGCACAACTGAAGTGAGATATTTAAAAAACACTAATTAATCTGTCAGATATCTACTTATGTATGCACATATAAATGAAAGTTGTTGACTTATAGCTGCATGAGTAATTTTAAAATTTTCATCGGTGTGCTCAAACGACTGGCAACAAATAGTACAGGCATACACACGTAGGTTAGAATACGGTGATTGAATTTAAAGCTAGTAAAGGAAGCGGAAATTTGTTGGGTCAATTCGGGAAATTTGCGATTCCTTAATTAACATATGCGGCTATATACGCAAATATATATTTGAACAAATATATATATATATATATATATATATATATATATATATATATATATATATGTATATATATATATATATATGTATATATATATATATATATATATATTTATATATATATATATATATATATATATATATATATATATATGTATATATATATATATATATATATATATATATATATATATATATATATATATATATATATATATATATATTTATATATATATATATATATATATATATATATATATATATACATATATTATTATTATTATTACTTTAAATAGATATTAAAAATATTGAATCGGTAACCAAATGAGATCTTTTATTAACGAAACTATTTTCTAAACAAAAAGTAACTAATTTCATGACCTAAAAAGTCGTATCAGTTATAAAACAAAATTCCTCATAAATATACAGCCTTATCATGAATTTCACATGTAAAAACTTCCGAACAAAAAATTTTTCTTCACATGGATTTTATTTTCGTATTATGAATTCCAAGTGAATAAAATTATATTCGTAGTTGTCAGAAAATAAAATATTAAAATAACAAAAATATTGAAAACAAGTAAAAACGTTATAATAGACCGGGTCGAATCTTAAATACCCTCCAAATATCTAGTAAGTAAATTTAAAATGTTTAACTTGGTCGGCCGGGAAGGACCGTGGGAGAGACGTTTCACCTCTGCAAGATCAGAGAAGGCTTAAGGAATAAAAAATATTTTTCAATATTCTTACTATTTTTGCATATAATATCGTACGTCCACGAATAGACTATATCATGTTATCCACAGACGAATGTATGGACATTGCCAGATCGTCTTAGACTTGATCACTGATCAAGAACATATGTAAATATATACTTTATGGGGTGGAATACTCTTTAGAGGGTATTAAAACTCTGCAAGAGCTGTGGGTGAGACATTTTACCTTTGTCATAAAACTCTAAAAATAAATGTTTGGGATAATTAAGTACAAAATTTAAACATTTTTTTATAGGGTCATTTAGGGGGCAAAGCTTCTCCGAACTTAACCTGTGCTATCCTTCAAGATATATTTATACCAAATTTTAAGAGTCAAGCTCTTTTCGTTTGGACTGAATCGTAATTTCCACAGACGGACGGACAGACATGCTCAGATCGTCTTAGATATCATCACTGACCAAGGATATACATACATATATGCTTTATATCCATTCAGTGGCTTAAAAGTTCTTTGCATATATAGGCTATGAGTTATAACCACTTTTTTATATCACATTTTTGTGTCACGCTTGGAAACTTTCACTTCGTTTCATAAATTCTTGTTCATTTTATCGAATATGGGAAAAAAGTAAATAATTTTCAAATGATACAAGCTCATTACACCTCTACAAAAACGAGAGGCCTAGAAGTAGAGTGTATCTATGGAAGCAGTAAGCACCACTTATTATAATTTATAATATTAATTGACTGTTTACATAAGTATGTATTAACCATTGCCATTTCCAACGTTTCAAACATACACACGTTTAATATATTTACTACATACATATATACATAGATATGAACATATTTATGAACGTATGGAGACAAATAGAACAATTAAAAACGTTATATTCGACCGGGTAGAATATTAAATACCCTCCAAATATTTAGTAAGTAAATTTAAAATGTTTAACTTGGTGGGACAGACTTCCTTTAAGACATCTATGTACCAAATTTTAAATCTCTATTTTGAGAGAGTCATTCCGGAAAGTGCCGTGGGAGACACGTTTCACCTCTGCAAGATCAGAGAACATCTCAGCTTCTTATAGGCTTAAGGAATAAATATTGTTCAATATTTACACTATTTTTGCATATAATATCGTACGTCAACACCCACTAAAGGGGTCCAAAAATAGACTATATCATGTTTTCCACACAATGTGTGGGCATTGCTAGATCGTCTCAGACTTCATCACTGATAAAGAATATATATACTTTATGGGGTCCAATTCTCTGTGGAGGGTATTGAAACTGTATTTTGGCGGAGTCGCTCTGGCAAGGGCAGTGGATGAGACATTTCACTTTTGTCATAAAACTCTAAAAATAAACGTTTGGGACTATTAAATACAAATTAAAAATAAAATTTTTTTTGATAGGGTCACTTAGGTGGCAAAGGGGGAGGACGGGGTAGGGCAGAGTAGTACCAGACTACGTCTCAGCTTCGTCATTAAAGCTTAAAATTATTATTTTTAAGGAATGTAGGCTTAAGTAAAACTATTTGTTAAATTGTTACACTATTTTTGCATATAATAACGCCTACTAAAGGGGGCGGGGTCAAAAATTTAATTTTTTTATTTTATGGCCCCAAATTTAACGCGTTAGACCTTCTTTGACATAAAAATATATCATTTGCTTCACAAAATTACAAAAAAACTTTAAAAATTATGTTGTTTTTGTAGAGGTTGGTTTAGTTCTTCTTAGGGAAACTTTTTTCTCTCTTGACCGATTTAGTCAATTTCTGAACTTAATCTGTGCTATCCTTTAAGATATCTTTATACCAAAGAGTCTGGCTCTTTTCGTATGGACTGAAACGTAATTTCCACAGACAGACGGACATGCTCAGATCGTCTTAGATTTCATCACTGATCAAGAATATATATACTTTATAGGGTCTCAGATGGATATTTCGATGCTTTACAAACGGAATGACAAAGTGAATATAACCTCCATATCCTTTTTTGGTGGGTATAAAAAATTATACAATCATATAAAACAATTTTTGAATTGAATGCAAAACAGGTAGAAAGGCAAAAGCCGTCAATTAATGGTGATTAATTGATTGTTCATTTAAATAAACACGCGACACTCTCTATTTTCATTCGACTTGTTTGTTTGTTTAGACGGTTTTTCATATTTTCTTGACAGTTAATGTGTTGGTAGCAGTATAAGGAACTGACATGTCTACACCTACCATAAATGTGCATACGCACATATGTATAATATGTGTGTGTAATTAGACAATAAGGGATGGCGAATGTCGGAAATAAGTAATTAAATTAACCAGTGATTTAATGCAAGTAATATGAGTTTGATTAATACCCTGCATTGCGTATGGAGCAGGCCTTTTGACTTTTTACATGTGGGAGACTTTCCAATATATATATATATATATATATATATATATATATATATATATATATATATATATATATATATATATATACATATAACATTGGCCCAATAAATTTTTCCGCAATTATATTTAGTTCTTCTATTTACCAGTTAACTTAAATTATGTTGCCCCACGAGTGTGCTCGATAATGTCGGCATTTGCCATTTAAATCAGAGAGACTAACTAATTTGAGGGACAATGGAAAAACGTGAATTTCATTACCTTTTAACAAGGCTGAAAACCGAAATAAACAACTGTATCGGTATTGATACCGGTGTAATTATTTTTAAAATTTCGGTATCGGTATTTTTTATTTCGACATCGGCAATACCAGTACATACCATTACCGAGTATAAAACACCGGTATACCGATATTACAGTGAAGCTGATTAATTAAAATTTATGTATGTAAAGAAATTGGACTTTATACATTCAATTCATATTTATAAAGTATAGCCAGCCTTTGGATAATAAAATCAGCGCAGCATATATGCATGCAGGGGACCAAAAATGTTCTTATGTAATTTCAAAGTTAACTGAAATTCATTTCTGACATTTTATGTCACATTCTTTTCCTTCGTAAAGCGATATACCGGTACATATCGGTATAGACACAAATGGTATTGTGGATACCGGTATTTTCTAGCCGAAGTAGAATTCGGTATCGGTAATGTTACCGGTATTCCATTTTAATGGTATTTGAATCGGTAACGATATTTTTGCGGTATCGTTCACCAACTTTGCTTTTTAAGTAATCAACATTACCAAAATCTAAATATAACGCAAAAATGTTGTGCTTGAGGCCTTTTTTTATAAAATAATAACTTTAAAAACTTTTTTATTTAATTCTAAATTTTTCGAAATCAATATTTAAAAATAAGTAAATAACAGTTTTTAAAGTTATTATTTTATAAAAAAGGACTCTAACTCAATACTATTGCTTAAATTGAAAAAAAATTAACAACATCCGTATCGATGTTTTAAAAGTGTTTTACTTTAATTCCAGTCAATAAAGAAGAAACTTGGAATTGAACTTTAGTTATTTAAAAATAATACAATGTTACCTTTGATGGTATATATGTACATACTATACCTAAAAAAAATTAAGAAAATTATTATTCATTAAATCAACAACATTTTCTAAGCGGATCAGACATAGCAAAATTAGTACGAAGAGTTATAACACACATATAAAATTTAAAGTGATTGTAATGAGACTTGTGGAATGTAAAAAAATAAGTTGGTCAGTAAAAAATGGCAGCAGATTGATAAGATACATTGAGCAATATTCTCCGGCTTTTTTTTTTTTTTTTTTTTTTTTTAGGAGTAGGACCAGCACTCAGGGGATGACCCCTATATATGCAATGCATTGCGCCGGAACTGAAAACGAGGGGATAGTATTGAGGAGACAGATTAGGAAAGATGAGAAGATAGACAGTTTTTTTTTTTTTTAAAGTAGACAGGTTAACTTCAGCTTATCTGGTAGAATATGATGGAAGTCCGATAAAGGTACGGCAAACATTTCTTAAACAGAAAATAAGAAACTGTTTTTTAGCAGACTAAATGCGATCAGTATGTGCATAATAATACGGATCCCAAATGATTAGACCATCGCTGAATTCCTTCGACCATCTTTTAACGAAAGCTAAAACGCTACGCGGTCTATTTACAGTCATCGTTATTTGTGAAACAAAATTTAGATTTGAATTTAGCAAAATCTATAATTGTTGCAACACTGTCTAAATGGTAGAAGCCAAATTTGTAGGTATGAACAGAACTCTCGAAAATTGCAAATATGTACATATCTTTAAAATTAACACCATTAAATTAAGTAGGGTATTCATTCGGTTAACCGACTAATTATTACCTGATTTTGATTAAATCAAAATTCCAAATTTTCGATTAACGATTAATATCAGTCGATTAACCGATGTAACAAAATTTTTAGATTTTTGTGGAATTATAACATATTTTTCTTGTATATTTAATTATTTGTTTCGTCTCATATACAAAAGGTATGTGTTTAGAAAATATTTTTATATACAAATAAAGAATGTATTCATTTTAATAAGTTAAATTATAGAGAACAAAAACTAGAATCATACGTAAAAATGCAAGATTTTTGGTATTACAAAAAATGTTCAAAATTTTTTAAACTTTAAAATGCGTTTAAAAGTTCATTAAATCTACTATTAATATTAAGAAACAAAACAAAAATTCAACAATAAAGCAAAATAAAATAGAATATTATTTCAAGAGAAATTTAAATAAATTAGATAGCGCCAGATAAGGATCAATTTCAATTTCATGGTGAATATGCATCATGGCTAAGCCGTTCAGTCTAACTTATGTTATTGTTGATCTGAGCCATGTTTTTATTCTACGAAGGGTAGAAAATGACCTCTCACTCATAGCATTACTGACAGGCATTGAAACGAAAATTTTAAATATTTTTGTTAAATTTGGATAGATATCTTCATCGCAGTTTGTTAGAGCATCTACGACATTATCTGGTAGATTTTCAGATATTCTCCATTTCTGTTTCCAATGCAATAGTTCAGCTTCAAGTTTCGATGTTAATAGTTGTTTATCTAATTTATCAAACTTAATCAATTCCTCAGGTAGTAGTGACATTAAACGTTTTGTGTCCGCATAGTAAGAGGTTGTTATACTTTGAGGCAGAAGTTTAAGTATCTTTAGGACATCTATTGAGAAAAGTGTTTTGAGATCTTCTAAAATAAATTCAATTAGCGGAATTTTCAACGCGGTAGTAATCTTCACCATTTTGTATATGATAACTTCGCTCAAATCTTGGGTTTTCAATTGGAATTTCGATTCCAACGCAAATAACCTTTACTTTTTCAAAAATCTCCTTAAATTGTTCTTCGGCTTTATTACTTTTCTCCTCAAGGCACATCATTAAAGTTTTTATAAGGCTTTATCCTTTGTGGAGATCTATATCCTGCTTCTGTAGAATGACACTAAGCGGCTGGGTCAGAATAAGTATATCACTTAAAATATATATTCCGCAAATAAATTCAAAAGTACATAATGAGTTTCTTAATAATAGGGCTTTTGATGAGGTATCTCTATCTTTCCACTTAGATATTTTTTCCAAAGCCTCTATTATATGATGTACACTTGTTTTAAATTGTAAAACTGAGTCGTGACGGTCCACCCATCTTGTCTCGCATAATGGAGAAAGTTTCGCTCCCAAATACTTTGTTGGAACTGCATTTCGCTTGGGATGTTTACTTTAAAAAAAAATTGGTTGTTTCTTTAACAAATTATACAACTTTTTGTATTGCTGGGACTTTGTTGCTTTTGGAAATAGAGTTATTTAATTTATGAGAATAGCAAGGCGTTTGTTTTGCATTGGTCGCAGTTTCCATAATATTTTTAACAGATCCATTTTCTGCTGACATCCGAGAGCACCCATCTGTTCCAACTCCTACACAATTTTTTAGGCCGAAACCAAAATTTGTCAAAACTTTCAGAACAATTGATGAAAGTGCTTTCGCATCAATTGACACTTCAACGTCATCATGAATAGCCTTTGAAGCCTCTTCAAATGCGTCAACAAATCCGATGAAGACTTCATCTTCCTTAACAACGTTTTTTTTGATTTTTAAATATCTTAAAACTAAGGACAAATCCGCGGATTCGTCAAAAATTATTGAATAGAGTTTAGACTCATGAATATTTTTGATGATTGTTTCTAAAATGATGCCATGTATATCGCAAATAAAATAATTATCATAGCAAAAATAGAAACATTGCATATATTAAGGCGTCTTAAAAATTTAAGTCCATACATTTGTTTTTTTATTTTTAACAATAATTTCAACCGCACGCATTTACAAGTTAAAAGTTTATTCTTCACATATAGATGGCACTTACTGAGACTTAAATATAAGTTTTGTGCATACTTAAAAAATTGTATTATTTAAAAATCGTTTCTTAGCGAAATCAACGATAAATGAAACAATTTTTCCAAGTTTTATGAAAACTAAAGGAAATTGTCGCTTAAATCCTGAACATTTCAGGCAAATTATTTTTTTAAGAGATCTCCTTAAGCTATGGAAATAAGTAATAAAATAATCTCACAGTTCATTTTTTACTTAACACATAATATGTCATATGTATTACATATTTATAAGTTCTTTGCTGTTTGCACGTTTTAACTCAATAATTATTTTTATTAAATTTTCACTAATAAACCCAAAATAATAAATAACTTATGCATTTTTATTTATTGAAATTACTGTATTAATGGCTTAACCAATCAATAACAAAATTAACCGATTAAATCAAAACCCCGGTTATTTAATAGAGCTATTAACCGGTTAAATAAATACCCCACTATACGTCATTTGTAAGATTTATCTATGTCATTTTGTCGAAAATGATCAGCTGTCTGCTTAATACTCATACAATCCACGGTAAGAGAACTACGTATATAAAAAAGGCGAAATAATTTGAGAATCTTCACTTTACTTCGCCGGTATTGTAGCAAACACTTACCGGCGAAGTAAAGTAAAGGATTTTGTGCTATGTGTTCTTCAGTACACCATAGTGTTAAGGGATTTCAACATGAAGCATGTAGACCAGTGATGTCAAATACGATTGTGTTGGTGAGATCACTATTATCTCTTACATTCCCAGCGGGAGAAATGTGCAGTTGCGAGGCCTAACTAATAATATCTTTTAATTTTAGAACTTGTAAAAAAGGGTTTAAAAATTTCCAAGTGCTCAGATACTTAATTTTAAAATATTTCTCCATTTTTAAGCTGAACATTTGGTTAGTTTATATACAAGAGACAAAATTTTTACAAAAAGCCTTACTTATGAACTAATTTAAAAGCTACTTTAAAAAATTTTTGAAAAGACGTACCTACATATAGTGGCTCCAACTTATTTCAAACCTCTTATATATATTGTATATCTATATAGATAAAAGAAAGTCGTGTTAGTTACACTATTTATAACTCAAGAACGACTTAACCGATTTGGTTGCAAATTGGTGGGAATTTAGCTTAGAGTCAGGAGATGGACATAGGATACCAAAATGGCGAATACCCCAAAGATGTGGGCCATTCCTTTTTATCCACTCCCATGATATGGGTATCAAATAAGAGCGATTTTTGAAAAGGAAACAAGAAACAAACAAAAGGGCGCACCACTCCGATGACATGGGTACCAAATTTAAGAAGTTTTGGAGGTGAGAACACAAAATATAATAAAATATCTAGAAACACTTTTTGAGACACGCCCAAAAATGGTCACACGACTACTTTTTATACACCACACGATATGGGTATCAAATTAAAAGGATTATTGAGAAGGAAACTGAGACTAAGGTATAGTAACTCCAAAAAAATCTAACTGAGAGTTTTATTCTGACTTTATCGACCTGAAAAAAACTAAAAAAATCGATTTTGTATTTTTTTTCGTTTTGCATTTTCTGTGACGATATATGACTTTCTATATATACACTTGAGCAGTCGGATCTTAAGCATTGATTTTATAGTAAATTTTCATTTAAAATATTTTTATAGTTAAGATATATACCTTTTTCTTTAAAGCAAAAAATATTATTTAACAGCAATGTAATATAAAAAGGTGTAAACGCAATTAAACCAATTTCCACCCAAATAACTCGCCGAGCAATGCCGGACGGGCCTGCTAGTATATTTATATAAATATATTAATTCTGTTTAGAGGGCCTCAAAACATGACTTTCGATACTTCCCGCTGAATGAGAGTGTTTCTCGGTAAACAATTCTATTTTACGCTCTCAAAATAAAAGAGCGTAAGCGTACATGTGAGTTTTGTTTCCACAATTGTGTATGACGCTGACATCACTGATGTAGACAGACACTAATGCACTGCTGAGGCTAAAAAAAAATTCGATATTCATGGCCGAGTGAGAAATCGAACCACAATCAAGAAGTTATCTGGACGATTACCAACACTCTGCCATAAGAACAGTAGTTCTACCTTTTCAAAGAAGTGTTTAAAGATGCCCAAATGCAATCCACACATAAAGTCAATTATAATAAATAAAAGTCCTAATAAAAAAAGAATTATTATGAAAAAAATTTATAAACTAATAAATCTAATTAATATATAAACAATGCAGATTAATATATAATCTGCATTGTATCATTTGATGTATTGCGAAGCTGATAGAACGAGTTTTTGCCATTCTAGAGACGAGTCGTCATATGACGGTTTAAAATCTTGGAAGAGATTTTCCAACACCCTCGCCTAATATTCCACAAAAATTTTTAGGTTTTGTAAATTGAAAACATTTAAAAAAGGTTGTGAATTCGGGGCACGAAGTTCTCTGCGATGTTCTTTCAACACCAAATTTGTTGAATATGTCAAGACTATCTTACGCACATGCACTTATAACCTTAGCGCGTTTTCGTAACGTGACAGGTCAAATAGATCGAGATGAGAATTAGTTACAGCTGTTTTGTCTTTAATTCTCCGGCGAATTTCTATGCAATAGTGACGACGAAGAAAGATCCCGCTATGCTCTCGGTAGTACATGTTAGTGTCAAGAGTTTCCGATACCGTTTTCTGATCAGTACTATTCTTTTGTCATTGAAACATGCCGACAACAACTAACACAACCATGCACTAATGCAGACCAGAAATAGTTCGATCCTATATTCACAGATTAGTAAATTGCATTATCGAAAACGGGATCTTCGGCTTCGTAGCCTACGCTTTAATTAGTTTAGCCAACAGCACCTCAAATAAATAATCAATCACGCATTTAAATCTAAACAATCTAAAACTAATTGATTTATTATAAAATCTAAAGAGTCCGCTGAGGTTCTCTTATCCATTTTTGTGTTTATATGCAGTAGGGTGTGCTTACAACATGCATATACTGGTATGCATAATTATTTGAACAAGTGGTATTTCAATTTTGTTATTGTTATTTTAACAACTTACAGGAACATTTAGACTTGTTTATTGTAAGAGTATTATTTTTAAGCTCCTTTTGGTCTCTATTTTAATTTTCATTTATCTTCTATTGATAAGGATTTTTGCCGTTGCCCGAAATGATTTCACTATGCCGGTTCAGCAATAATAACCATAGAGCCATCCTCATTCATACCAAATGTAGACAGTAGAGAACAGAAGAAAAATAAAAACGTTTTGTGTTGATTTTGGTTTTGATTCCGAGAGGACACACAGATGAATGTATGTATATGTTTACATTTGTTATTTCAAGGATGTAAAGTGGTTGTTTTGTTGTGTAGTCAGTCTTTTCAATTCCTAAGGGCTTATTAAACACAATCCGATTAACATTTATAGTTTGCAGAAACGTTATTGACAATGAGTTGGAGGGGTAATAGCATGGTATTTGTAAATCTACGTACTACACATATACAGGGTTCACCAAATAACTTTTTTTTTTGTTGAAAATGCCATAAAAAAAACTACTGAATGTTTTCTGAAATTTTTTTTTATTAGAAAGTACAGTCCCTCCGGTTAATAATGGAAAATAATTTCATTCAAATGGCTGCCTCGGCTGGCCATGCAGTAGTCTACACGATCGGTCCAATTTTTAAGCACATTATCGATTGTGTGCAGCTGTATTTCACCAATGGCTTCACGAATATTGTCCTTTAAAGCGTCAATTGTCTCTGGCTTGTCGGCGTAACACTTATCTTTGACGGCACCCGACAAATAATAGTCCAACGGTGTCAAATCGCAGCTCCGAGGTGGCCAAACGACATCAGCTCTACGCCTGATAATGCGATCTTCAAAAACAGGGCCAAAACATCGTGTGTAGCTTCGACTGTGTGGCACGTAGCGCCGTTCTGTTGAAACCAAATGTTGCCAATATCCTCCTCTTCAATTTTTGTGAACAAAAATTCGTTCAACATGGCCCGATAACGATCGCCATTGACTGTAACGGCCACTCCTTGCTCATTTTCGAAGAAAAATTGCTCAACTATGCCTCTGGACCAAAATCCGCACCAAACAGTGACTCGTTTTTGGTGTGTCGGCTTTTCAGTGTATGCGTGCGGGTTTTCTGTGCCATATCCGCCAAGTTCAAAATGAGCTTCATCCCAAAAGATGATTTGGCAAAATCGGCATCTTCTGTAAGTCGATCGAAGGCCCACTTAGCGAAGCGTTGTTCAATCGTATACACAACCATATTCGTTCAGCGGAATGATAGAACTAATTATCTGTCAAATCAGACATGAGCTAAGTGTTACCATTCACGAAATAAGCACTAGTTGAAAAAAAAACGTTAGATGGCGGACCCTTTACATGCGTGCATACTCTCATTTATATGTATGTTCATTTTCAGCAACATGTAACAACTTTTTAAACAGCTGTTATAAAGGTTTAATTGAATTTAATTCCACCCACCAGGAATGTACAATAATGTTTTCTTTAATTCAACATCCATAACTTGAACCCACGTTATACAAAAAATAGGTGAACATATTGAGTTTTTAAATTAAACGAGCTACGCTCTGTTTGGACGATAGTCAGATGATAGTGATCTGGCAATGCTAGTTACCAGCACAATGTGTGACATTAACATCAGATGGTATGGCAATAACTTTATCCCACAATAACTTTTGTGATTCAAATATTATGAGCTCACTCGATTAACACGATGAGCTCTTTGGCGTACAATTTTAAGGTCCAACAAGTCGACCAGAGTTGTAGTTATCGAGACTTTAAACACTTTGGGTTCATATATTATGTGACTATTTTTTCTATATAATCTTAAGTGATATTTATTGACCTGATGTCCTCCGTTGACAATCAATCTATCAAGTACGATAGAGCGAGTGATCCTTCGTCCGCACTGTAGGCGAAATTCACAGCCGAAGTAAAGTGAAAAAGGGCTACAACAAAATTCTCTATGATTAATACTCACAAAACTCTGAAAAAGGATAATAGCAATATAATGGAAATCCTGAAAGTATGTTTATTCTTCTGAGTACAAAGTAAATAATTTTTTGAAGGAAGTGAAGTGTATTTGCAGAGTTTTGGCAAACAATTTCAGATTTAAAATATTTCCTGTTTACGTGGCTGCATATTTTGCTGATAGTATTGCTTGATCTGAAAATTATTATAAAGTAAATACTAATTTTTTAATGTAAAAGCTTTTAATAAAAAATTTTTAGTAGACGTTTGTTGTTGTCGTATTCGTTTTTGACTTACCTCTTGATTAATGCTACCTAAGCTAAATTTGTTTTCTTCGTCCGGGAACCTGGTTGTATTTTTTGGTTTAGAGCTCTGGCTGGCATCAGTTTCATAATGATTTTTTTCTTTTATGTAGAAACATTCACTTGATCGTGAACCAGATGAACTACAATTTGATTTTGGTGAAATTGATAAAGCTGGTGGCGGAACGTTTTCTGAATTGCTGTGATCGATGTTGTATAATTCCTTTGAATCTTTCAACATGGCAACTGGTGATGTGAAAATGCTGGGTGTACCTAATGTTTTGCGATCATTTTCCTCTGCTGTATGCTTTATTCTGGCTAAAGGGGCTAATGAGGCGAATTCAAGTATGGTGTCATCATTATCGTTGTGCACTACATCAATAACGTCTTCGTCACTTGCTGCCTGCTTGTCAGTATTTTCAATATCTTCGCGACTTTGAGAGTTGTCCACGGCAAAACTAATACGACTACAGGTGGATAATAGAGTGGCGTTCGTAGATAGTGAATTCGGTTTATCATCTTCAGTTGTTTCAATATCCACTAGTATATCATCATCGAGATCCTCACTATTAATTGCGGCAAGTTGTTTGGCATTGCGATTGGGAGACATGAATCGAATATCAGCATTACCGTATTCACCATTCTTGTCGTCCTCATCTGAAGAAAGGAAACTATTGTATAATTTATTTCGAGCACGTTGACCAAAGTCATTGGCATAATTGGACATTTGTAGTGTTGAATGCCGGCGACGAGATCTTGACGAGGACGTTTCCACCAATTTCTTTGAATGATGCTGCTGCATGACTGGTTTGAAGGCCGATTTATTAATTATTTGTGATAAATTGCGTGTCATATTAGTGGTGGACGAATGCGGCCAACTTGAATTTACCGATGATGAATATGTCATATTTGCGGGGTGATTTTCGGGATTTTGAACATCTGTTGCTGGGGTAATCGTTGCATTTATCCAAGGCAATGTAAAAGCAGAATTATTAGATTTAACTTTGTGCTGTGGTGGCTGATGTTGTAGGTATTGCTGGTTATAAGTGTTTTTAGCTGCTTGATGTGCATGTTGAAACATGTAGTCCATCATAAAACTGCGCGATAAAGCTGCTGCCGGTATCAAATGCATATCTGCTCCTACTGAATATGAAGACTCTGCAGCTAGGCCTGCAGCACCAGTTGCAGCTTGAAAATGAAGATTCAGAGGGCGCACTGTGCTGCCAACTGCTACGGCTGTTACGCCTACTACCGCTGCAGCTGCTGTAACCCTGTTAAGAGTATTGCTGCTTTTTGGAACATTATTTAGCAAAGGATCTCCATTTACGTCATCTAAACTTTGATCTCTACTCATATTACTCGAGAAAGTACCCGCAGCACCTGTGCAATGTGATGCTGAGTTGACCCTAGGCAAGGGCGAGGAAGAACTATTGCTAATCATAAGGCGTTTGCGTGTACCACCATTAAACATTGCTTTCACATCTTCCCAGGCATATATAACTTCCTGTGGTGGCTGGCCACTTAACATCATATGACGGCGCCATGAGTTGAAATTTGCAGCATCTGGCTGCACATACTTATCACCAGGCCCAATACGATGTGAATGAAATATAAATTTGTTAGGTGAAAAGAACATTCCGCAATAGTGGCATTTAATACACTTTGCTCTAGACGAGTTATAGCGCGAAGGCAAAAACGATCCTCTGCAACCCCATGAACATTTGTGTTGAACGTTAAATGCAAAATCATCTGGTAGTCGTGGTGGTGTATTGTCACCCAAAAAGCTTTTACATAAACGCTCTGCTTCTCTTCTCGTTATCATGCCACAACGCCTTGAACTTACGGGCATGGCACCCGCTCGCCTTAATATTTCTAATTGTACTGGTGTGCATTGCACGCACGTTATTCCCAGCGCTACACGTCTGTTATGAATTTCATTGTAGCTGAACTGTTTCAGGAGAGTGTTTGATATTTGTGCCAAACACAAACGTTCTTGTCCCTCAATATACAGCGACACTATTGGTATGTTGTAAAGGAGAACTGTACTAACCTGTAAAAATATAATATCAATAAATACAAATAAATATCGACTTCTATACTTTTGCATAGATGGCGGAACATTTTCTTGGTAAAATCTCTCTACTTTAATTTAGCATTACTGCAGTGCTTATCGCAGAAAGCTTTGCATGATATTGAAAGTTTAAATTTATGCGATCTCATTTCAAAGCAATACTTAGTGTACATATGTACATATTTCCATAAGCTTATTCCAAATACAGCGTAAAATATTAAATGAATTACAAGTTGGTAATATTCAAGAGATAACTAGATCAACACTTTGAAAATTGGTTAACATAATAACAGGGCATACAGTGTTAAGCAACCAGCTGAGGTGCATGGGTATAGGAAGACGATGAAACACTAGAGTAAATGAATTTGCAAATAAACAACAAAAAGAAAAAAAAGAAATTTTTTTTCTAGATTTATTGTAATATTTCTTAACGCGTAGACTGTAAAGCTGATGATCCCACATTCGGCCCACACTCGTTATGAATAAGGGATTGAATTTTACTGATCTGCGTTAGCGTTAGATTGCACTAGCTGTTGTCGGCTCGGTTTAATGTCGAAGGCGTAGCACTGTTTGCTGAGCGGTGTCGACAGCAATCGACACTTTTTTAATTGGGATCGGCTCCCAGGAAATGACCACTACTCTTGCGTGCATTGTAGTGGAACTAGGTAAATTTGTTAGGGGAAGGAGGAAAAGTGAGGGAGTAGTGTTTTCAAACATTCGATTTGAGTTTTTCCATGCTTTATACGTCAGGGAAGATCTACGCAAGGATTTTGTTCTACAAAAGGGCAGTACGGGCAAAGAATGAGTTCTGCCTGCAATTCGATTCGCTGGTAAATTAACGACAAATGGATGTGATCCCACTGAAGAGTGCATTGAGCTGAAAGAGTTCCCCGATATCAATGGAACACAACTTGTAAATCTTGCGCATAAATCGATCATTATATTTTTAATCTACACAACCATAGTTTTTTGGCATACATGTCATATTTGGTATATTGCAGGATTCTATAGGATAGTGAATCACGGAATGAATCTATTTTTTTTGTTGGGTTATGAACCCTACTCATGCAATGCATTGTGACGCAATTATGACAGCAGGGTATAATGTTGATAGGACAGATGAAAAGATAATTGGAATTAATTTGAATTTAAAATGGCTACAATTTCAATTCTTATGGTAGGAACACAACTGGGACAAACGACGAATTTCGTTCAGTAGGACGAATTCGTTGTTAAAAACTCGCTTTATAAATTCGTCGTATGAAACACAATAACGCCGAATAAAATAAAATAATGAACAAAAATATTAAAACTTTTTTTTTAAATCTTTGTAATCCCCTGATGCCAGTTGGTTTAGACAATCAATAATTACCCCGGTGGTGTCCACTTTTTCCAGAACAAAATCCTTTTTGTAATTATTTTCTGAAATTATTTTTCTGTAAATAAATTATTCTTTTCATTTAACAGCTGATGAGGTGACTATATGAAATAGTAGGAAATAGGAAGAAATTCTATATTATAAAAAGTGTTCAAATTTAATAAAAAGTCGTCCGAATGATAAATTTTTGTGAATTTGTGCCTGCATTTTTAGTATGAACTGAAAATGTTAGTGCTATATGCAACAATACAGTAGTGAAATATACTTTTTCCACAAAAAACCAGTTTGAGTATATGAAACCTAATTTTTTTTTTTTGAACATTTGAATGGGAGATAAAGCCATCATGGCATTAGCTCACATTAGCAATATTAGAAAATGGGTTTATCTTTTATTTCAGTTTTGAAGAATTTGCTCCTTTATATATGTCGAACAGTGGCTTCGCTGAGGAAAGATTTTCTGCATTGCCGGCCTTTGGCCGGGCTTAAGGATTTTCTCCTCTATGTATGTCGAACAGTGGCTTCGCTGAGGAAAGATTTTCTGCATTGCCGGCCTTTGGCCGGGCTTAAGGAGTTTCTCCTCTTGGTATGTCGAATAGTGGCTTCACTGAGGAAATATTTCCTGCATTGCCGGCCTTTGGCCGGACTTAAGGATTTTCTCCTCTATGTATGTCGAACAGTGTCTTCGCTGAGGAAAGATTTTCTGCATTGCCGGTCTTCGGCCGGGCTTAAGAATTTTCTCCTCTCGACATGTATGTCGAACAGTGGCTTCGCTGAGGAAAGGTTTTCTGCATTGCCGTCCTTTGGCCGGGCTTAAGGAATTTCTCCTCTATGTATGTCGAACAGTGGCTTCGCTGAGGAAAGATTTTCTGCATTGCCGGCCTTCGGCCGGGACTAAGAATTTTCGCTATTACAGAATGTTTACACCATGCATAACAATATTCTAAAAAAATATCTCACATTCGCAAAAAAAAAATATGGCTATATCTCTCAATACGCGCAATTTTGGATATGCCCTTAACTCTCAATGACTGGGAAATAAGGCCATTATGGCTTTATCTCCCAGTCTATTGAGCAATAAAGGCATCATGGCCTTACTTCACATGATTTTAAAGCGGTTTCGGTAATATTTCGTGGCAGCCAGACAACAGCTGGCACCGCCATGGACTAATGCAGATCAGAAAAATTCGACACCATATTTTATATGTATAAGTTAACTGCAACTACATCTCATTTGCAATCAGTCTACGTATACGCTTAGTATTCGAAAATCTGTGGATCTGGATTCCAGCTTACAAATTGTTTTAACCAAGTTGTTATGTTGTTTTTACTGTTAATGTAATAATGTTTAGTTTGTTGTAATAAGAGATTGTTAAAAGCAAAACAGAATAATTTGTAGAATGAAACAATTGCTCCCTTGAGAGATGAACGAAATGACAACAGCATGTACACATTGAAATTCTCTTGCTATCCTTGGGATTGCTGGCTTTATTGTTGGCTGCTACTTTTACCAGGGTGCTTAGACGACGTTGATACTGACTATTAAATTACTTTTTTTTACTGTAACAATGTTTGAAAAGGTGTTCGTGTACGTGTCCGTGGCTGTGAGAGGATGAGTTTATGTTGAGTCGCAAGGGTGTTAAAGCATTTGTGCTGCTACGCTTGAGTAGTTCTAACTTTTCAAAGCTGTTCGCTTATTAGTTTTCACAATTGTTTTTGTGGTGCAAAAGATAGTACGACGATAAATAAAAAAATCAATGCTTCAACTGTAATTTATAACTGGTATGTAATTGAGAACGTGCGATGATTATCGATATTGGCTTAATTTGATTACTTTCCAACAACAAGTCACATTAACTATTTCTAATTTATTTCGTAAGATTTATTTTGGTTGATTAACCATATTTTGCATTTATACGAATTTTCAAATGTAAAATGTAGCTTTTAAACGCTTTCCCTAGACGCATTCAATTGTATATATAGGGTCTTCCTACAGGCTTCCGAACTTTGACAATAGATAACGGTCATCTTGTTGAAGCATCATCTGTCAAATAAGCTGTCATTTATTCAGTCTGTTGTGCCAAATCACTTTGAATTGATATAGTATTAAACGGCACGTGCAAACAATAATATTGTTTTTTTCTGTTCTGTTGAGGCACCGCACAGCGCTAAAAATCATCAGCATCTTTGGCCACGTCGTCACAATATTGTGAAAAAGAAATATATTTTTTATTTTATTCCGTATTGCTGCTACCTTGCTACTTGCGAATGGGAGTACCAACCAGTAGTTATGCCAAAAATATTGGGAAACCCATTTGACATCAACATTGATCTGCCTCTCCTTGGTTCCAGATCATGACATAGAAAGCCATAATTTATACAGATGAACAAATTTTTGGCAACAAAAAATTGTATAAAAACTAGCGACGTTTGTGTTGTAGGTTACAAAGCCCAGTTAAATTTCTTAAATTGAGAAGATCTTTGGTACTCAGTGCTTTCGAGTAGAAATCTTCAACTAGCGGTAGAAATACTATTGATAATTGTAAAATTTTTTTTATTGAATTCTTGGACAAAATTTGAATATAACCTAGTATTTAAAAATCGTTGGAGAATATAAATTTGAAATATTTTCGAAAATTTTTAAGGAAAATAAATAACAGGATTTGGATTCGGAGTTTAGAAATTTAAAATATTTGAATTTTAGGCTAGGTTACTGTTGGGTAAAGATAGAGAAACTGGCAGACAGCCGCACGTGTACTATACGAAACCTAAAGTCGTGGATTCGAGTTTCTCTGATCGGTGCTATCTAGTGCATGGTTGTGTTATTTTCCTTCGTCCCCGATAAAATAAAAAAACTGACAATACAGGCATCAATTATGTCTATTATGAGCTAAAGATCGCATTATCGTGCCCTACTTCGTCGATAAATGTTTCACTAGCGAAGTAATATACTAGTTAAAAATTAAATGGCAATCCTCTTTCTTGTCATCGTTCTTCATCTGTCTTAACAATACTCCCCCCTCAAGGTCATACCTTGAGTACCGCTCCTAGCTAAATAAACAAATGCCGAAAGAATTTTTAGTCAGATGAACTTAAATAAAACGAAAGTTCGAAAACGTTTGGAAATTGAATCGCTAGTAAGGGTTTTTTACAAAACTTCAACGAAAGCTGAAAAATTCCAAGAGCTTTGAAGAATTGCTTACCCCAGACTTGATGAAATAAATTTTCTAAGTATCCAGTTTTTGCTAATTTTTTCTTACGGGTGTTTACATACATACTCGTATAAATACATATAAGTAAGTTATACTTAATTGTACCTTAAATATTTTCAATGGAATATTTTTATGCGTACACTTTTGAAATAATCTGTTCATATTTTTAAATTAAATATAGAAAAGTTGTATTAAAAATTCAAAAATGAAATAAAATTTTTTCTGGAATATTTTCTACATGTTTGCAAATTTCCCACCTAAAAACTCTGGCAACACTGACAGGCAATTAAAATTATATTATTATGGATACAAATGTGTTTGCCAGCAAGTATTAAAGTCAAGTCCCAATAGTCATAATTATTATTAATATGATCAGATAATGTGTATGCTACCCGTCCCCATGTATGAATGTACATAAGTATATGTGTAAGTGTGTTGTCAAATCAATGAAAAAGCTTATCGTACCTGATTCGTCTTTTGCGTGACAAGATTTTGCGAGTTGCGGTGTTGGTGTTGTTGTTGATGATGACGATGACTATTATGTTGGTGGTTGACTACGGTTGTGGTAGGTGAAGTGCTTGGACTAGCAGTGCCGACAGAGATATTTTCCACCGTGGCTGCATTAGATGCGGAAATCGTTTCTGTAAGATTGTTTTTAGTGGACGTCAATAATACGGCAGCCGTGTTTGTTGTTGGACGACTGTTGCTGTTGATTACGCGCTCAAGGTCCATTGTACGTTTCTATTTATTAAACTAATTTTCATTTGAAGTTATTAGCCTAAAACAGTGTCATTTTATCGACTATAGAAATACATACATACATACATGGAAATGTATGTACTTAATATGTATAAATAATTTTTATGCTCAATAATATTCCGTATTCCGCGAATCTGTAATGAATTGCACAACAAACGTTCATGAGTATTATTTTATTATTATTCAATTAGTAAGATCTATATCTACCTACACATGCATTTGTTTATAACGTAAGTCTGTCTACGCATTTGTGCATATACATATATATAAATAGGAAATAACTTAGTTTCTGTTTGCCTTGACAATATATAACACTTTTCTAAATTAAATTCATATATTGGAATTTGTACAACATTAAAATTGTGCTGATTTTCCCCCAAATAGTTTACAAAATTTATAATAATTATTGAGCGATTTTAAAAGCTGGTTCATATGCGCATTTCACTGGACTGGAATGTTGAATACTGGTCATGGTTCAATATTGAACATATGAAACAAAAATTGATTTTATTTATTTTAAAGTCTATGAATTTAAAATTCTTACAGACTATTTAAATACATGCATATACATATATACAGATTATATTTCAAAAAAAATATAAATTATTGGCTGTTATTTAATGCAAATAAAATATTTCGTTTAATCAAATTTTCACTGAAAGAAAAGTCAACATAATAATATAGCTTGTTCAAGTCCTTACAGCATCTAATAAAGGGATCAGAATTAGCGTAATTTGTTCTTAAAAATTTAACATCAAGTAAACAAAAGAAACGAGTAGGACGTTGATAAATTTTCAATTAAAATTTCAGAGCAGGTTTTACCGTTAATTATATTTAAAATAAATAAAGTGTTTAACCCTTTCGGCCCCGCTCCTGAACCAACTGTCGGAAAAACTCTTTTTTATGATTTCCTTGGTTAGTAGATTTAAATTAAGAATTTTTGAAGATTTCGCACTTCTGGAGTTATCGGGTCACTAGATATTGGAAGTTGCTTATAAGCAACTTTGGGCCGCTGAGGAACTATTTAATGGCAATGAAAAAATAATATATTTTTTATTATTTATTTATTAATCAAGAATCCTTTTTGGTATTATAATAAACTAGGTATGATATTCTACAAAACAATTTTTACTGGTATTGCAACATAGGTGAACACCACATTTTACACATTTTGAGAGCGGTGTTCCCGTCTTGCATAGGCGGCATCGGCCTTTTCCTCCCCATTCCAACCAATTGCCGCTTTTATCGTATCTCTTCGAATTCGGAGGATCATGATTAATTATATGGCGCTTGGAACTGGAACTAGACGAAAGAGAAGACGGAGACGACTCTGCTGAACTTATTTCCTCTTGTTCGAAAATATTTCCACTGGGTCATCCTCTTTTCCTTTGTACTGAACCCGAGGATGATGATGCAGCATTTAGCAACTCATTCGCTATTTCCATTTGAAATTATATTAGTGGAATATGTTTTGCGTTCGGGTCCACCATTTTGAGGTGCTTGCGATACAAAAGCCTCGAATTGGTTACTGCCGTTCCCAAAGCCCAGTAAAATATTCGCATGTACCATTTAGCAGAGCGATGATTAATTTTATAAAGCTCCATTAGCATGTCAGAGAGATCAACTTTTGGATCAAATTGTTTTTTCCTTCATCGCAACGTAGACAATTCTACTTTTTCCGCCACAAAGCGCTCAGGCCTCTCTGGATACTCTTCGGCATTCTCTTCAGTGGCGATAACTTCTAGTAAGTCAATCTCGATTTGCTCACCTTTCTCCAAAATTTCTTTAAACCCTTTCTCCAAAAATTCTGCCTCATCATCTTCACACTCCTCATCAGAAGACTCGTCCCAATCAAACTTCAGGGCAGCATCTATATCTGCTTCACAAAGTCCTTTGCGTGGTTTGGACATGCCTGCGATATCAATGTTTTTACTACCACCGTTGCCCAAAGTTGCTTATAAGCAACTTCAATAAACAAAAAAATATTGCTCCGTAACAATGCAACTTTTTTTTTAACTTATTTTTTTTAACTTTTTATTACAACTTTAATTGTTAAAACTGCGTACTTATTTTTTAAAATTATATTTTCTAAGTATTTTTATTTATTTTTTACTTTTTGCACTAAAATTTCAACACCTGCGTTTTCCTGGACTTCACACCAAAGAATGAATTGTATTTATGTTGATCGCGACGCTGCTGCTACTTTTTTGTTGTTTTTTAGATCTAAGAACTATAATCAACCAACTCTATGTGCTCTTTTATGAGTTATTTACAATTGTTTGAAATAAAACGGTACGGTTTTGGATGCAGCAAAATTCCAAGATCAGTGAAAGTGCAGACCTTCTCCAACTCATAACCGCCCAAAAAATACTTAACATTGAAATGGCTCCTTCGAAAGAAACACATATACTTGCATTTTTTTAGATTCAATGTCATTAAATTAATTTCACACCAAGAGTACAAAGAGTTTGAGTCAGCTTGAAGAAACTTATGATCATCAAAGATATTGTAGGTAAAGAATATTTTTACGTCATCAGTATACATAAGAATGAATGAGTTTTTGATAACTGTAGGTAAGTCATTGATAAATAGTGAAAATAATAGGGGTCCCAGATGTCTTCCCTGGGGAACACCAGACGTAACGGGGATCGGTTTAGATATAGTACTTTTGAATAGAACATTTTGTTTCCTATTAGTAAGGTATGAACAAATCCAATTTAAACAGCCACGTGTGAATCCCATATAATGCAGTTTATTCAATAGAAGTTCGTGGTTAACTTTATCAAATGCTTTACTGAAATCTGTGTAGACTACATCAGTTTGTTTTTTATTGACAAAACCACGATTTACCAAAGTTGTAAATTGTATGAGGTTGGTTACAGTTGAGCAGCCTTTACGAAAACCATGTTGACTAGAACATAATATTGATGACACCTGCTGGCAAAAGTTAGTTGTAATTAATTTTTCAAAGAGTTTCGGTATAATACTCAGTTTAGCGATTCCTCTGTAATTTTTAATGTCAGTTTTGGTACCAGATTTAAACAACGGAATAATATAATAATTCTTCCTTATTTCAGGGAATTTTCCAACTTTAATTGAAAGGTTGTACAATAATGTAAGAGGAAACACGAAGGCTTCAGCACACTTAACTAAAACACAGCTAGGAACATTATCAGGTCCACTCTTGTACGAG
The DNA here is from genome assembly GCA_951800035.1 of Linnaemya tessellans. Taxonomy (NCBI): domain Eukaryota; kingdom Metazoa; phylum Arthropoda; class Insecta; order Diptera; family Tachinidae; genus Linnaemya; species Linnaemya tessellans. The sequence goes on from OX637537.1 coordinate 37,213,512, forward strand.
AATTTCAGTTTTTTCAATCCATTAAGAACAGAAATTTCATCCAGAAATGGAATTAAAATAGATTGACTTCCAGGACAAAAATTTTATTGCAAGCCAGTAGTAATAGTTTGATCAACATTATAAGTAGATGAAAAGAAATCCGCAAACAAATTACTAATTTCAGCCTCGTTATCTGATTCTTTTTCATTTAGTTTCATAATGGACGAAAAAGAAAGTGATTTTCTTTTTAAATTCACGAAATGGTAGAAAGACCTTGGATTTTTCTTCAAGTTGTTTTTAATTTTTTGTAAATAACAGTTATAACATTTAAGATTTAACTTATTATAATCGGCACGGGCAACAGAATATTTTGCAAAATCTGCGGATGATACTGATTTTTTGTATTTTTTATAATATTTGTTTTTGCTATTTTTAAGTTTGGAAAGAAAATTTGAATTCCATGGAGGTCAGGATACTTGTGAAGCGACTTGTTTAGGAACACATTGGGTCAAGATCCAATAAATCATATCGTAGAATTTTATGGTTATGTGATCAATAACATCGGGATTGTTTTCTGAGTTCGAAACTAAGAATAAATTGTGCCAGTCTGTATTGTGTAGAAGTTCGGCTATTTTGTTATAATTTGCCCTTTTAAAACATAAAGTCTTGACTTTTGAGTTGTACGCAGAACGAGATATATAAACAGATGGAAGACATGTATTTATTAAGATTGTGGGATGATGACAGTCCTCCGGTAAGGTTAAAGGATAAGTGCGAAGGACAGACGTGTCAACACAATCATTTACAAAAGCCAAATCTAAAAGCTTATGGTTATCATTATATATGCCATTTATCTGATAAAGATTCATATCCAATAAGCAATCAATGAACTCGTTATATTTCAGACTAAAAGTAGAATTATATGGTGTAAAGCAACCTTTATCAGCCGAAAAATTCCCAAAAATCGTTGCCATATTGAAATCACCAACTGCGATGATGCTATCATTGTGATGAGACATATGCACGACGGTTGAGATAGCATCCGAATGCTTTTTATAAATTATTTCAGGAGAATTGGGGGGAATATACGAACAGGTTATGAATTTTTTTTTTATGATTTATTTTGATGAGACATATGCACGACGGTTGAAATAGCATCCGAATGCTTTTTATAAATTATTTCAGGAGAATTGGGGGGAATATACGAACAGGTTATGAAATTTTTTTTATGATTTATTTTTAACAAAACACCCACAAACTCAATATCCAGTGATTAATTGCACGCTTGACACAGCAATTAATACACCTCCTCCTTTCATGTTATTGCCACGATCACGTCTATATATTAAGTAGTTTGCACCCATTATTTCTGTGTTCAATACATTATTATTAAGCCAAGTTTCAGTGAAAGCGATAGCTTGAAAATCAAACGCATAACTTTGATTAAATAAAGATGATAACTTTGTATTATAATGCCACGAACATTTTGATATAAAAGAGTAAAATTTTCAGTATAACCATTTAGTTTTTTGAAGTAGTTTTTACAGATGACGGTAATCGAACTGCGTTCTTTTCTCTTGTTTTAAACATAAACTCACGAACGTATATTCCATCAGGCCAAAATCCAGGAGAAATAATATTGTTAAATAACTCATCCGGTACTGTGATTTTGAAATATGCCACTATTCTTGGTTCTGTGTAGGAAAATTTATACACTGATACACCTAAGTTGGTACCACAATTCAAATTTATGTACGATTGGAGTTCTTCGACAGTAGTATCTGACGCTAGTCGAGACACGAAAATTGTTTTATTTGGCGGTATAACTCTAAGCGTATTAGGACGATTCACAATATAGTTAACGTTACTTGACGATGATAAAGTTTGAGCATAACTAGTACACTTATCTGGCAAATTATTTATTACTGCAGCACTAACAGGAGTCTCTAGGGCAACTGCAGTGCTTAAAACGTTATTTGATGAAACATGATTCGCCTGAGAATTCATGTCGCTGCTCGCGGAACTAGTACCAGATGCTGCAGGTAAAGCGCATTGAGAGGCACGATTTTTATATGTATGCGTGGAATTATTTTCCATTGGCACAGAGATTACATCTTTATTCTTATTTGTATTCCTAGCAGATTTCCTACGCTTAGGAGATGATTGGATGGGTGATTTTAAGTTTTCAAGTGATTTATAATCATCAAAAAGTTTGCCATATGTAGAAATACGGTCCGAAAGCTTGCTTACTTCATTCTGTATTTCGTTAAAGTGAGTTTTAGTACCTTGAAAAAATCTGTAGAAACTAACATCGATCTTTTTACATCTATTGCAGCACCAACTTATAGAATCGTTTTTTGAGATATCTTCAGCTACAATCACTGAAAGTCCGCTACATTTAAAATGACACAAATCGTGGCACAGCCAACAGCATATCATATTTTCATAATTAGTATCAAGAGTACATGCTTTATTTAGACAATACATCATACGGGTTTTTTTTTGTAATATAGCAATAGGGTAAAAGAGTACTTTAAAAAGTTCGCTGGGTTTACCAAAATCCACTCAACAACAGATGGCGATACAGAAATAAATCAATTTCACAAAAACTGATCGCACATATGGATAATTTGTGACTATCAGAAGAATTTAAGTAGAGATGTAAGTATGTATGACCAAACATGCATGTATGATTGTTGATATTTAGGTATATGTGTGTGTGTATACTTAGCACCAATTCTGAAGTAATATTGAATCAGATTTACAAATAACAATTTAATTCAGCATCCAATTGCACAATTCCTTCAGCAACAATTTAAGCAGCAAAACACAGCACAGATTCGAATTTTACAATGAAGAATTTATAACTTTTAGAAAAATTTTCACAGAACGAGAGTAAACACGTCTTGACGTATATCCAGAGCTGGGTACATTTCCAACTTCTTTAGTTACCGTTCTTGTGCTATAACTTAAATATACGTTACTGAAAGGATATATTCTCTACTTGAGGAATAAATAATGCACTTTAACCTTAAATTCGTATCTCATTGAACTTAAACCTTTAGACTTTTAATTCAACCCTTTACTATAGTATTATTGGGTTTCATTAAATTATGAACCAAAAATTAAATAGTTCCCTAAAGTTAAATTAGAGGAAATGATTCACTTATATCCACATCCGACGGATCCGTGGTTTTTAAAACAGTTACTTTTTATAGATGAGAAGAAACCAATAATTAAACACATAAAAATATGTTGAAAATAAAAAAAAATACTAGATTTTTTGCAGTTAATCGGTTAATCGCACCCTAGTAGAAAACAAGGGGCTAAGTCTTTTTCGTGCGTGTTTCAATGCGTATTATGCTTATTTTTATGTAATTCTGAAGTGGTTTTTTGGGAGTTTTCGCATAATCCCAGAGAATTTTGAATATATCAGACTTAGGTTGACACCTACTAACAATTTAATTTTAGAGAGATAGAAACGCAGGCATGCTCACCTACTGTATTTTAATGGAAACGTATTCGAATGTGCCTAAATAAGAAAAATAAAAGATATTGTCAAATATCAAAGCTGTAACATGAATTCAATAATCACTTATTCCTTTATATATTCTTACTATATCATACTACAATTGTAGGTGTAAGAGATAAAGAAAATAACAACAGCTAACCATTTTTTATATAGGGGTTTTCAACAAGAGCTTTGTTTTCTTAGACCAAATATAACAAAAAATTTAGATGAAGATGATTAAAATTTTTATTGTATTACGAAGAGAAAAGTTCGGCAATTATGAATGAAAACTGATATCTATAACTGATAAATAGTAGACCAAAATTGAGTTGTTAATGTCTCGCGATATTGTGATCCATTGACCGTTACAGTGTTTCCAGCCTCATCTTCGAAAAAAAGGCCCAATCACGCCTCCAGACCACATAGCGCACCATACAGTGACACGTTGAGCATGCAAAGACTTCGTAATAATCGCTCTAGGATCTTATGAGCCCAAATGCGGCAGATTATGTTGTCCGAAAATATCACGAATTTTACGAAATGTAACTTTATCTGAACCACCATTTTCATAGTGGATTTTAATTGTTTTAATGGCATTTTCGAGAAAAATTTAATTCATTGTAACAATTCCCCATGCATCTACTACGAAGGCATCAAAAAACTACTAATAGTTTTGACTAAATGTCAAAACTATCATGTTGTTGGTGTTGCTACTATTGAAAAACAAAGTTCTTGTTGAAAAACCCTTTAAAAGCAATAATTCGCAGTGTTGACAACATTACGTTATGTTTTGCGCTAACATTCTCAGAGTATTTTTTTATATATTTGGGAATCTGTTGTTTAACACTAAATTTTTATTTATGCTGATTCTTTTCCCAAATTTACAAAAACAAATTCAAAATTGATTATTGAGGGGCTTAGCCAGTTATTATGCGCATTTAACTGGGACTAATGCAGATCATTTACTGTTAAACAACAGATTTCTAAATATATAAATTATAAGCATGATATACATAAATGATTTTGAAATATCTTGAACATATTTCACCAATAACTTAAAGATTACTGTAGTTAATTTGTTTTTGAAGTACTTCCCCTTATTTCGATGAACCCAATTTTTGGTGCTACTATTTATTTTTAAATTTCCTCTTTGTGCTCCTTTTTAAAAATCCTCAGCAATCACCCTGATTTCCACGTCGATGCTGGATTATTATATTGGATGTTTCCAGTCGCAATGCAGTTCTGAGTCAGCCAACATCAAGCCTCGTTGGCAATTATTTTTTAAGTGCAACCTTTTGAGACTTTTGTTACTTTCAACACCTCAGGTAACTGTGTAGGTTTAATTCTGTGATCAACTACGTTGTAACTTCCTATGTGAAGACATAGGTCGTGTACAGTCAGTAGCAGAAACGGATAAAAATACGGTAAATAACACTGCCGACATATGTATGGTCTGTGCACCCGTTCGGTCAGTCATTTAAACAGTCAGACAACAATTAACACTACCACGTGCTAATATAGAAATATAGGTCAGAGGAATTTCATTTCATATATGAAATCGAGCTAACGATCTTCGGCTACATAGTTAACATGATACTAACTTTACCTAATAGCACCCATGTTTTTTTTTTTTTTTTTCTTGGACCAGCACTCAGGGGATGACCCCTACATATGCGATGCATTGTGCCAGAACTAGGAAAGTTGGTTATGGGAAGGAGGATAGAGGGAGTAGTGTTTGTGGACGTTCGATTTGAACCTCCCCAAGTTAAAACTGACAGGAAAGACCTCTGCTGGAAGTTTGTTCCACATACGAACCGTTCGGCCAAAGAACGAATTCTCTCTGTAATGCGTGGTGCGATTCACTGACAACTCAACCACAAAAGGATGTGCCCTATGTGAAGAGCGGGTAGCTCGCAGAAATAAACGGTTATTCGGCACAAGCTCCCTTATTTCACCAGAACACATTCCGTTGTAGTATCGGTAGAACAGTGAAATACACCCCACGTTGCGTCGATGCTCCAGTGAGTCAATAGAGTTGGCTACCCTACTGTCACCGATGAGCTTCTTCGCTCTCTCTTGTACGCGGTCGAGCAACTTCAAAACAGACTTTGAAGCACCGGCCCATACATGAGAGTTGTATTCCATCTTTGGTCGGATGTAGGTGGTATATATATTGAGGAGATCAGTTGGGGTGAAGTATGTCTTACACCGTCTTAAAAAGCCGAGACACTTGAAAGCTTCTTTTGAAATATGAAAAATGTGATCTGTCCATCGAACGTCACACTGTATTTTCATACCAAGAACATCAAGAGCTTCTGATTCCCCAATACCTATACCATCCATAAACACGGATGGCGCAGAACCTTCGACCAGCCGCCTATGCGTAAGCACGCAGCACTGCGTCTTATGAGGGTTAAAGTTAACCCTGTTCGCGAGGCCCCATTCGGAGATTGACACGAGATCACTTGTGAGTGACTCGTTCATCCTTTGTCTCCTGGCGTCAATCTCCTCCAGGCTTGGCCGGCTGGTGAAAGAGAAAGAATGGATAATGCTGCTATCATCCGCGAAAGAGTAGATAGGGTTTGAAGTTTGACATAGAAGGTCATTTATAAAGATGAGGAAGAGAGTAGGAGATAGAACAGAGCCTTGCGGCACCCCTGAATTTACCTTGAACTCGTTTGATGAGACCCCGTCTATAACAACTCGTATAGTGCGGTCTCTGAGGAAGCTCGCTATGAAGCGAGAGAAATCATCACCGACACCAAAAGCAGTCAGTTTTGACAGAAGTGCATCATGCCACACTCTATCAAATGCTTTTGAGATATCTAGAGCCACCACCTTACTCTCGCCGAAATGGTGAATCGAATTGCACCATTTTTCTGTTAACAGAGCGAGCAGGTCTCCTGTAGAGCGAGCTCTGCGAAAACCATACTGCCGGTCGTTAAGTAAGGTGTTGGTCTCCAGATACCTTACCAGGTGGAAGTTGGTCATACTTTCCATGACCTTGGAAATTGCCGAACAGACTGCAATTGGGCGGTAATTTTCGGGGTATTGCGCCTCTCCCTTCTTAGGGATCGGCGTTACATTGGCTAACTTCCAACACATCGGAAATTTACCGGCATGATACGATGCACTAAATAGCTTAGCCAATGGACCTTTTTGCTCAATTCGTCCTTATGTGTTGAACTTTCGTGAATATCATTAGTATTTTCAAACATATTTTATTTTGATTCCATATCTAGATCGTGAATGGGCGTTCATGATATGTAATTCTCAAACTATGCAAAAATAATTTGAGTTAATGAGCTTATTTCTGACTTAATAATTTTTTTAACGCCGATAAGTTGCTTATGATTATTATTCATGGGATTGAAAAGGAAAAAAAATAATAATAATGTAACACAGAGGCTATTATTCTGTGGCATTTTTAAATTTATTTTCAGAGCAATGTGAGTATTTGCATACAAAGAATGGCAAAATATATAAAACCAACAATGAAATGCCAGTAAACAAATTTAATTATAAGGGGAGGAGGAACAAATTACATTTAATAATAATCAAATGTATAACACTGAAATGCTCACAGAAATGTGGTGTGAAAAATAATTGAATTAACTAACACACATGCTGTAAGCTATGGCGTGCAAATCAAATGGCATTTTCTACGTGTGTTTGGAAAGTGAAAAATGAAAAAGAATAAAATGTTCTAACGGATCTTTCAAAAGGCAAGAATTTATTAGATAATAGTTCGGTTTCTTTACTTTGTGAGAAAAATCTGTTGAAAATTGATTCAACTATAATTTACCCAGCAAGAGACAAAAATTCACAAAAGTATGGAAGCGCGAAATGTCATATATTGTATCCCAAAAGAAAACGTCAGCGTTTCGACAACTCGATTGACAAGAAAAAACTTGGCGCATTGTTTTTTTATGTATTGTTTTTTTATGTTGCATGAATAGAGCTTACATCAGGGGGTCCGTTTTTCAAATTACAAATCTACAAGTAAAATACCCACGAAATAACAATAAATTTTAATATTGTAGGTATTTTAACTAGCAGAAAAACAAAATAAATTTATTTTTTTAAATCGTTTATTCGACATATTGTCTCAATTAAATTAGTGCTTTTTGTTTGTTTGTTATCATCATCAGAACCAATGAAATGCAGGCATATACACATACTTACCACATAACAAACAAAAAGCACTAATTTAATTGAGACAATATGTCGGATGAACGATTTTAAAACGTTTTATGTAGATTTTGTCTTTCATTGTGCCTATTTTATATACTTTCATTGTTTGCCAACAGCAGACTAATTGTATGAAGGTGAAAAAACAAAATAGATTTAGATATATCGAATAAAATTTGTTTGTTGTGTTTTCATGAATTTCAAATCCTATGTTTTTGCTTGTGTAATTCTCATTTCATTTTTGGGAGTTTATGTATAAGCTGAGAGGTTTTGTTATTTTTTAATTAGGTTAAAGTCTACTGATGGTTTGGTGTAAAAAGCAATGAAATGCAGACATATAGACATACTTGATCACATAACAAACAAAAAGCACCAAAATAAATTGTGGATGCTGTTGGCTGAAGTAGTAGAGACTATGAAGCGGAGGGTCCTCAGTTCGAGCCCGCGCTGAGTCATGAAATATTGTGTTGAATTCTTCTGATCAACATTAGTGCGTGGTTGTGTTAGTTGTTGCCAGCCTGTTTCAATAATGAAGGTATAGTCACTGGTCACTGACCATAATTGGCAGCGACTGACACTATCATGTACTAAAAAAGCAGAGTAACAGCACCCACCTTCGTCGGCCCTGTAGCAAAACTTAGCCGGCGAAGTCCAAAAAAAAGTTGAAATAGCTACAAAAAAACTGTCTATCTTCTCATCTTTCCTAATCTGTCCCCTCAATACTATCCCCTCGTTTTCAGTTCCGTCGCAATGCATTGCATATATAGGGGTCCAAGATAAAAAATAAATAAATTTATAGATATAGATAGAAGTTCTTTGTTGTGTTGTTAAAAATGTCAAGGCCTACTATGTGTTTTGGTATGTCATTCACAAATTGGTTTTGAAAGTTTGTGAATAAGCTCCTGATGATTTGGTGTAACTAATTATAAATATGCTAGTTTCATATTAGCTAATCGAACTTTGAAACAGCGCTATAAATCATGACGGGTTACTCACACCAGTCATATGTTTTCGTGCTATTAATTTATGAAATGTGAATTTATGACTACAGTTTGAGTCTCCCAAATATAATGTACGGGCTATGGAACGAATAATATATAACACAAATTATATGGACCTCTCCTAAGTATTGTTTTTGAAGCTCTTCTTGGATTTTCCGGAGATATATTCAATGAAAGAGATTTTTTGTTGCATACAAAATACTAAAGGAGTAATTCATAAAAAATATTTGAAGCTTATAATATCGGTATTTAACATATTTCTGTTGGAAAATTGTCAAATAACAAGGTTATAAACATGAAATATTTTTTATGAATTTGGCCTTAAATTTAGAACTGTTTTACAACCACAACTTATTCTTACTCCCCCTTGGTAGAACAATCTATTGCACACATACATACATAACAGGTTTATATTTCGTGTGTGGAACGCGTTCCTGAGATTTTTAACGTACATAGATTTTACTTCGTACGGTTTTTTAGGAATTAAGCTGCAACAACAAAGATAAAAAGCAAGTTAAGCGAAATAATCACAATTTGCTATTTTTCTGTTTAGAGTCCTTTAGGGAATATGAAAAGAAAAATTAATGGACGCAATTCAATTTGTATATGAACACAATTTTGTTATTCCGTTTTTTTTTTAATTTTGTTCTCGTTAATTTAATTTTTATTTCATTTTCTTCTGTTTGAGTTTTTACGAATGCATGCATGGACAGCTTATGCTGTATACATTTAAATGTGCGTATGAGTGTGTTTTGTTTTAGGTGAACAATTTTATGCTAAAATAATTGTGTTATTATAAATAATAAACTTAAAAGTTTTTTAGCCTAACTTATACCAAATATTTTTATCAATAAGGGGCTTATATTATGATTTTTATACCCTTCACAAAAATGTGAAAGGGTATATATAGGTTTGTCATTCTGTGTGTAATTTCTTCGACATACACATGGGACCCCATAAAGTATATATATATATTCTGGATCCTTATGAATAGCGATGACGATTGAGCGATGTCCGTCTGTCCGTCCGTTCGTCGGTTTTCCCAAGCCCCCAGAAGAGCTATAGATTTCGTTCTTGGACCGCAGGATTGGAAATGAACTTAAATAGAGTGTTATTGAAATTCAGAAAGATCCGAATTATGGTTCCAGAGCTGGGAAACTTACACCTATTTCTCGACGCAAAATTTATACCAAAAATCAATTTTTTTTTAATGTTTGTAAATTAAACCTATTTCGTGCTTTGGGGAGCCTCAATTAAAAACTAAAATAAAAAATATGGATGGGAAATAAAATTTTTTTTTCGGCCTATTCCGTATTTTGTAGTACATGTAGTAACTAATATTGTTAAAAATTTCAAGTTTTTCTCTAACAAAACCACTTTATACGTCATGAAGATTTGCATTGGCCAAAAAATTTTTTAAATTCAAATTTCGCTTCCAGGGGTGGGAAATTTAATTTTTTTTATACATGAAAGTAATCAAACAAGCAACTGATGTTGCTTATTTTTGTTTTTTGCTAACTAAAACTGTCTTATAATTTAAGAAGAACAAAATTGGTATAAAAATTCAAAAATAAAAATTTAAATTTCGAATCTAGGGATGGACAAGTGCAATATTTTATGGCACATGAAAGTTACCAAAATGGTAAAAAATTTGCAATTTTTCTTAAATAAAACTACTTTATACCTAAAGAAGCCTGTCACTGATAAAAAAAAATAAAATTTCGTTTCCAGGGTTGGAAAAATTAAATTTTTTTTGGTACATGCAATATTTTGTAGTACAAGTAATAACCAAAATGGTTGCAAAATTCGAGTTTTTCTTAAACAAAACTACTTTATACCTCATGAAGATTTGCATTAATAAAGAAAATTTTAAAAAATTTAAATTTCGCTTCTAGGTTTGGGAAATTTAATATATTTTTTATACATAAAAGTAACCAAAAAGGCAATTGACGTTGTTTTTTTACTAATTAAAACTATTTTTTAGTTCTAGCAAACCAAAATTATACTTCGCTAAGAATTAAATTGGTATTAAAAATTTTAAAAACTATAAATTCGGTTCCAGGGTTGGAAAATCGAAATATTTTTGGTACCTAAAAGTACATACATAAATTCAAAATTTTGTGTTTTTAGTGAATTAAACTTATTTTATATATCAGAAAAAATTAAATTAGTATTAAAAAATTAAAAATTCGGTTCCAGGGTTGGAAAATCGATATTTTCTGATTCATAAAAGCAGCCATTTTATTTGTTATTTTTGATTTTTATGATGAACTATACCTACTTTATATATCAGAAAGAAGTAAACTGTTATTAAAAACCAACAAGATCTAAAAGACTATTCTACGGTTGGACAATTAAAACTTTTTAGGGTACATGAAACGGATTTTTGTTTGGAAACTAAATATATTTAATATATTTGAAAGACGTTCAGAGGTATTAGAAATAAGAAAAGCCAAACATTTAGCTTCCTAGCCGAAATATTTAAACGTTTTCTTAAATATAAAAGTAACCGATAACATCATTTTGATTTTTTAATTAAACCTACTCTCTGTTTTGGCAAGAAAGAAGAATTACATCTGTGAAGGGTATTTAAGATTCGGCACAGCCGAATACAGTACTTTTACTAGTTTTTATTTAAAATATCTGATTTTTCTACTCTTTCTGAAACTATTGGAATATATGTCATAAATTTATAAATATTTGGTTCAATATTATTGTTTGTGTTATTTATATTTTGTTGTCTGTTGTATTGCTCTATTAAATTACAAGCTAATCCTACAGGGAAATCATTATTAACTAAAATTTCTTTAATAATGTTTTTATTCTTATTATGACTACTATTTTTTCTGTCTGTGTATCTTAATCTCTAAAATTTTTTAAATCAGCTCAGGTTCAACACCGCGCTGAGTCATAAATATTGTGTTGAATTCTTCTGATCAGCATTAGTGTATGGTTGTTTTTAGTTGTTGCCAGCCTGTTTCAATGATGAAGGCATAGTACAGGCACTGAAAATAACTGCGACTGGCGCAATCATGTACTAAAGAGCAGAGGAATAGCATTCTTCTTCGTCGGCCTTGTAGCAGAAAATTAGCCGGTGAAGTAAAAAGGTTGAAATAGGTAAAAAAAAAACATCTCCACCTCCTCATCTTTCTTCATCTGTCCCTTCAAAACTATCCCCTTCTTTCTAGTTCCGGCGCAATGCACTGCATATATAGGGGTCATCCCCTGAGTGCTGGTCCGAGATAAAAAAGTACATATTAAAAGTTAACTAGCAGTTTTAATGTAAAGTACCTTTTGCACAATTATATACATATTTGTAATATAACGGGTTATCCATTTTTCGGTTTCAGAAGAAAATTTAATGAAGGATTTATTTCATTATAAGGCTTGGATCTTGCCATTAAGCACGAAATATAATAGCATTTAAGATTGCTTGCAATATTTTCCTAATTTTTGGGGCGGCATCTCGACCATTATTTGAAAAATATTGAACCTACAAGAAAATTTGACGCAATATTACGTCAATATCGGTAGCGCTGTTTAGCTCGTAGCATCGTTTTGTTGAAACCAACCCACCGGCGAACACTTCTTACGACAATACATCTCTCTAATGATGTATGCCACACTTTGTGTTCAATGAACGCCAGGTTACAGTGTGTGCGAGGTATTGTGTTCAAGGTGTTTTCCACTGGCTTACAAAGCTGGCAAAATTGAGTTAGAGATACCTACTGCTACCTTAGTCCGCACGTTATATACCCGCCACACTTTCACTAAGAGAATCAATATTTTCTATGTTGCACAGACCTGACAACATCTATTACTATTCTATTATCTTCAAATTTGCTAGTAGTCTTGCCAATTTCCTTCAAAGTAGGGAGATTATGCCGTCCATAATCACCACATAATTCTGGAAAAGTGACCAAATTGATTCACCACATTTCTTAGGCCTAATATATAAAAAAATTCTGATTTAGAATTGGCTAATTGGACAAATGTTCATATCGCTATATTGCTTTATAATCAAAATTTTTTTTATAAATTTGGTTGTAAATAAATAATAAAGTAAGTAAATTCTTTGGCTCTTTAATAATCCATATTCGTAAATGGCAAACCTTTGACTAAACAAATAGCAGTGCAGTTGGCAGATATTTAAAAGCTGACAGCCTTGGTAGACCAGCAGTATTGAAACCACCAAAAGGGCAACCCATTTTGATCTATTTGTAAAAGTGTCTTTTTGTAAAAGGTCAGTTTTGAACCAGGTATTTGTACTACTATTCATAAGAGTTTTTCAAAGCGTTTGTGCTTTACTGAGGTTTGTAAGAGAACAAACACAAAATTTAAATCATTCACTAGAGCCGAAAATTTTGCCTCAACTGAGCTGTTGAAACCGAGGGTTTTAAAATTACTGCAAATTTATTAAAGTTATACGATTTGCAGGTGACACATTATTGCGCACATACATACACACATATTTAAGTATGTATGAAAATTAGCAAAATAAAATGTATATTTTATCTTGCTATTGAGTTTTCAGAAGAAATACTGAGTTCAGAGCGATTTTGCATTTTATTGATACGCCTGATACTGGCTAATAGAGATACCGAAAACAGCCTGACTTCTGCTATAGCCCAAACGCAAAGCGGCAATCTGGCTAAGAGCTTACATATTGACCAGCTTTTAAAATGTCAATTGCTTTATATTCCAAAAAAAAAATTTTATGCTCGACCAGCACTCAGGGGATGGCCCATACATATGCGAAGCCATGTGATGGAGCTACGAAAATTGATTATAGAAGGGAGGATAGAGGAAGTAGTGTTTTTTGGACATTCAATTTGAGCGTCTCCAAGAGAACGCAGCAGGAAATACCTCTGTAGGATGTTTATTCCACATACGAATGAGCGTGCAGTTCCAAAAAAATCGACTTTACGGCACAAGTTCATTAATATCGCTTGAGCATATATCGTTGTAGGAGCAGTAAACTCCACGTTGTGTCGATGCTCCAATTAACCAAAAGAGTCGGCTACTCTGCAGTCAGCAATGAACTTCTTCGTACGTGGTTGACTTACTTCAAAATAGGCTTTGAAGCACCGGCCCATACATGACAGCTGTATTCCAATTTCGATGGGATATGTATATGTAAGTGGTATAAATAATGACGAGATCACATTGAAAAAAGTTATGGAAAGATTGAAATAATTTAGGGGCAGCACCCTATTTAGATTGTGTGTATGCATTTAGAAAAGCCTGCAAAGTGTGTTGGATTTCCTGCTTTTTAAGGGCAGTGAAAGCGAATCATATATTGATGTGTGTATGGAGAAGAGAGCAGATTTGAAAAGTATTATAGTAGGTTTCCATATACGTGATTTGGGCCAAATCGTTTCATTTGCCCAAATTAAATAATTTGCGACATGGTTTCCCATACATTTTTCATATGATCAAATTATCTCATTATTAATTTGTCTCAAATTAAGCCGAAATTTGTCTGTTCAACAATGCGCAGCTGCCCTTTTTACAAATACAACCTTGGAGCATCCATTATTGGTGAGTTGCAAATGCAAAAAAGTCATTTAAGCACGAATAAAATTGCGCTGATTTTATTTGTTGAATATAATTTACCAAAAGCTCAATTTTATTTTAAATTTTTATAGATATTTTTATTTTGCCATTTCAAGTTGTATATTAAAAAATAATCAACAATACAAATGTCAAACCGATTTCAAAAATTCGAACACAAAATTATTTACAACATTATAGAAACAATTTGATATAATTTCCACAAATCAACTTAATTTGCTCATAGTGAAAATGTACTATTCCAAACGGGTAAATAAGATTCGCCACAGCATTCAATATCTCATGCCATATTATATTTATTTATTTTTGACGATTAAAAATGTAAAAATTAATTATCATTGCTTGCGCAAAGCAAACGTTTTATTGTTTTTTTTAATAATTTTTTTTTCTTGTGAGTAATGTTCTATTTTCATCTATTAATGAGGCGTTTTGTATAAAAGCACGCACACACACGCGGGTTTGTATTGATATACATATATTGAATTATCCAGCGAACATTTGTTGCCAACAGGTCTGACAAAGTGGCGGTATTATTGCATTCTTTTAGAAATTGATAAAATTTGTGGGTATTTTGTCAACTCTTTTTGGTTATTCAAATTTGGTATCGTTTTGATATATGGATGTATATTTCAAAGAACATGAAAAAATCAACATCATGTTAACTGTTCAACTTACACATCCCTCCGGGAGTATAATAAGCAACTTCGTGATTTTCACACTTTGTTGCAGTGCAGACCTCGGGAGAGGGTAACAAAGCATTTCCAGGTCTAGACCTTCCCTGAAGTACTAGGCTTTGCCAAACATTGACCTTTATTGATAACCCGTAAAATTTATACATATGTTACTAATCTCCGAAATGGCAGAGCAACGGGGATGCCTGGAAGAATAGCCAAAGGTTGTAGGCTTGCCTACAATAGTTTGGTAAGTAGGTGTACAGGCAGCTAAGGTTTCCCACAGAGCCAATGTTAATAGAAAGCTACGGGCCTACGGGTTCCGCGAGATCCTGTATGCACTGCAGATAATTACCTTCCAGAGCGTAAAGTGATGCTGTTCGCCAATAACCATGATACTACAGGTTTGTGTGTATGCGCTGGTAACATCATCAGCAAGGATGATGTTTGCGATTGTCGACGTACAAATTTTGTATGGTAGGGCGAACTTCATTGCTTCCTTACTAATGTTGGAGGATTCTGGGGCCGGACATTGGTGAGGTATCCTTCGGGAGTCCATGTGGTGACTGTGGTTTGTTACTAAATATCCAGGCAGTGCTACTGGCTCCTGGACTGCGATTTAACCGGTAGTAGCAATTCCTAATTGCTGTTGTGAACCAACATTAGCTATGGAAGTGGTGGTGTAAAGCTGGTACTGAGACGTAGACGTTTGCCTCTCTTGATAGTAGTAAAGGTACCAAGATAGGGCCGAGCATCTCACCAAGGTGTTTGCGGATGGGTTGTGGCTTCCCATGCGTGGAAAGTTGTCACCTGTACGTGCTCTGAGAGTCGCTTTGGTGTGGTATCAGGCTACGGAGAGGGTGATGGTGAACACTAAACTTCAAACGGCGTTAAGACCACCGTTGAGTAAGGCTATAATGGCAGGTACCATCGTTAATCTCAGACACTTCCGTTCGACTTACACAGAACAAAAGAGCAGTATGTTTTTGGAAGCTGCTACAACTCACCCCCTTCACCAATACACATGCCTATATTTATTTATCATCAATTCTTAGGTGGCTGATTTGAATGTCACACCAATTTAATTTGTAAAACTTTTATGAAACAAGTAAAAGTGCTATAATCTTAAATACCCTTTACAGATGTAATTGTTCTTTCTTTCTTTCTTGCCAAAACAGAAAGTGGGTTTAATTAAAAAATTAAAATGACGTTATCGGTTACTTTTATATTTAAGAAAACGTTTATATATTTCGGCTAGGAAGCTAAATGTTTGGCTTTTCTTATTTCTAATACCTCTGAACGTCTTTCAAAAATATTAAATATATTTAGTTTCCAAAGTTTTAATTGTCCAACCATAGAATAGTCTTTTAGATTTTGTTGGTTTTTAATACCAGTTTTTTTTTTTATCTTGGACCAGCACTCAGTTGATGTCCCCTATATATGCAATGCATTGCGCCGGAACTGAAAACGAAGGGACAGTATTGAGGGGTCAGATTAGGAAGGATGAGAAGATAGACAGTTTTTTTTGTAGCTTTTTCAACCTTTTACTTCGCCGGCTAATTTTTGGTACAGGGCCGACGAAGGTGGGTGCTATTACTCTGCTTTTAGTACATGGTAGTGTCAGTCGCTGCCAATTATGTTCAGTGACCAGTGATTATGCCTTCATCATTGAAACAGGCTGCCAACAACTAACACAACCACGCACAAATGCTGATCTGAAGAATTCAACACAATATTTCATGACTCAGCGCGGGCTCGAACTCAGGACCCTCCGCTTCATAGTCTTGTGTTCTGCTACTTCAGCCAACACCTAATTAAAGCTGTTTTATAATTCAGGAAGAACAAAATTGGTATTAAAATCTTAAATTTTTTTTTTGCTCTTCTGGGGGCTTGGGAAAACCATACAGACGGACGGACAGACGGACATCGCTCAATCGTCATCGCTATTCATAAGGATCCAGAATATATATACTTTATGGGGTCCCATGTGCATATCGAAGAAATTACACACGGAATGACAAACCTATATATACCCTTTCACTTTTTTGTGAGGGGTATAAAAATTGTGTATGAGAGCTCTATCAATACTGAAGTGATGTTTACACAAATAAAAGCCCTGAGTTACCGTTTGATCACTTTTTTCGTGTTCCTTTTTCTTAATGTTTGCAAAAATTCTTTAACTTAAGCTATGTTTGCTTGACTTTTATATACTAATAAAAATTGTTGTGTGCAAAACTCAAAGTAGTGGCTTAATTTTTTTGTAAATGTTTTTCTAGCTGCTTAAGTCTATGCGCATTCAGCATATGGACTTTGAAAATTTTAAACAAGTGATTTAAAAGAAAAAAGTTTTTTAAAAATATTGATTTTGAAAATGAGCTCAAAATTTTAATATTCCATTAGCTTTTACAATTATTGAAAATGAGTTTAGTAGTACATTCTTAAAGCCTCACAAGTTGTTTGAACATTCAAGCGGAAAGGCTTTTACCCTAAAACCAAAGTTACAAACAGGAGTCCCATAACAAAAAAAGGGTTTTATCGATATGACAGTGTTCTGCGAGAATGAGCATAAAACAATACACGCAAAATGAAGTTAAACCGTTTCTTTTAATTTGGACTGGCACTCATTGCCCTGGAACTTGGGTTAAGATAATTTTGAAAGAACAGATGGTGAAAGTGATAAAGGGAAAAATTAGAGTGGGGACTAATACAAATTTTGTCATTAGCATAGAAAACAAATAATGTAACTAACGATCAAATGAAAGTTCAAATAAAAAAACACAAGCATTTTTAAACGAAACTGATTAAATACACCAGGATCAGCGCCACAGAAGTTGTATAACATGTATTTATTTAAATGCGTATTTTATGAATTTTTTTATAATCAGTGCATTTATGCGAAGAAAACGGAACGCCTGCTGTTAATAAACAGGAGGATCGAAGAAGATGTCTGATCTAGCATTTTAATATTGTATACTTTTTATTATCCACCGCTTGAATTACAGACAGATTGCTGCAGAATTGCAATGATGAAAAAGATGCAATCGCTTTAAGAAAAGATTGCAAATTAATAAAATCGCGTGTGCGTACGTGATTCAACCGTGCGTGATTTGTAATACATATAATATTTACGCACTCAAAACAGAAGACAAATATCTTCTGCTTTTAATACTAAGGAAAATATATATCAATGGCCTATAGAGATACGTACATTCGACACGATAACAATTTTGCTGTGCGCACACGCAATTTTGCAAAATTGTTACCATCGTGCGAGAATGTACTTGATTAAAAATAATGCGTTCGTAAGCGTGCGTGATCGTGATCTCCTTAAATCTCGCCATACATGAAAAAAGTTGGAGTTTCGTGATCGTGAGCTTAATTTTACTTACGCGCACATCTTTACTTTTAAACGCCGTACTAGTGAGGCTAATAAGTAAGGGAAAAATCTTGGTTAATTTGTCCATTTTATTAGAGCCGAAAAATATTAATTTCTTTTATTTACGTCAAAATTTTTTGTTGTCAAAAAAGTTATCACAAACCTGCATTATTTCTACCACAGACAAATGTTATTTTTCTCTAGTACTTTTTCACAGTTTTTACATATGCGCTGGTTCAATAAGACAACAAATAAAGCCATGTTTAAGAACATTTTAATCCTGGTTGGACGATTTGACTTTGTTTGTTAGTCTTAGATATAATCAAATTCATCTGGTTTTGAGGCGTTGCCAATACTGTTTGCGCAAGGCGTGAAGTGAAAATTTTCCTCATTTTAAAAAGGAAACATTACCAGAAACAAGCAACAAGTTATATTAGTTATCATGTTTACCCCAAAGTATTGTCATCTTAGCGATTCGGTTTACTAAGAGAAAGCGCTAAATTCATACGTGCTGGCAAGTAGGGGACTTATATATTAGCAGATGCTAAGCTCAATAATAGTAACAGCTTTTTGAGATTTTTTTAGTTCAGAATGAGACTTGTATACAAATATCTAATGAGTTTCAGTTGTTTTCAGGCATATCACAAATTCCACCCGAAACGAAATTTAGTCGAAACAGGAAATAGTGTTCGTTGGGTAGTCATCCACCCACTACAATTTAGGGTTGAGTAAGTGATTGTAAAGACTGGTGGATAAGTAAATAAAACTTTATTCAAATGCCAACGAAAATATGTACGTATGTATGTACTTCACAATGGGTATACAAAAGTGGGTGGGTTTTGCGTCTGGCAGACAGGTTGTCTATGTAGACGATTGTATCATATGACCGTAATCCATAAGTATTTCAAAATTGAATTAATAAATTTTTAATTAGATAGCGTAAGCCAGTTTAATAATGGTAAAGCAAATAAGAGCGTTTAATTGAATTCACCTTTCCATTTGCTAAGCAAACAATTACATGTTCGAAAAGTTAATAGACCATAATACTGCTGGCCCAATTAATTTTCGAGTATTTAAAAACACACTCACACACACATGAAAATGCTTTGGAAATTTTCTTACAGATTTAGGCAAGACTTGTCAAATCGCTCTTAATAATTTCGTATCGAAATATTTATATAATGAGGGCACTTCATATGTCAAATATAACAGACATGTTGCTCCGAGGTGATCACTTACTAAAAAGAAAATTATTGAGAGTGTTGCATAATAGGCGTGGAAAAATAAACCAAAATGAAAACAAGAATTAAATTATCCACATTGAAAAATATAACAAATTTTTGTTTGAAACAACCAAAAGCGGCAACGCTGGTTGTGAAGAAGATTGAAAATAGATCTTTATCATAACCCGGAAAAATGTACAAACAGAAAGCAATTTGTACAAATCGGTGGATTTAAAAGTAGCGACCTATAAGTTGCATGTGGTGTTGCACAAGGCAGTGTCCTTGGTCGCTTACTATTTTAAATTTGTATCAATGACATTAAAAACATAAAGTTCAATGAAAAGCTTTTTATATTCACTGATGATATTTGTCTGTTGTACAACTGTAAATTTGAAGAAATATGTTCTTAGAACACAAATTGAATGTTATCACGTTTATACGCACGTCTTATTTGCAAATAAAACAGAAAAATGTTGCCGTATAACTTTTCTATTGTAACTTATTAACGCAATTAACAAGTCGTGAATAACGACATTATTTGCAAATAAAAAGTCAGACGTTGCCACTTCATGAACGTGTTTTTATAGCAGCTTACCAAGCAATCATATTTTCGTCACCTGTCATCACTAACAATAACATAAGTTCTGTATGCAATTTCCCGTATAAAGAGTGAATTAGTTATTTGCAAATAGTTCTATTTGCAAATAAGACGTGCGTATAAACGTGGTATATGATGCTTCGATACTATGTGAGTTTTTAAGAATTAACAAATTAGTTTTTAAAGTCGAGAAAATTTAATTTGTACGGTTCAGACCTTACATAACATCTAATGACCTACTTATCTGCGTCCATAATTGGTTCGCCATCAAGAATCAATTATGCAATCAAGAAGTGTTAAGTATCTAGCAATGTTTTTAACTAATAACTTATCATGGGATGATCATATTAACTACTTGAAACCTGAACTAACTTGTGGAATTAGTGTTCGCACCATGTTCAAAAACAAATTAATTACTAAGGCAAAAATTTTAATATATCAATGTCTTATTCATTCTCATCTGACTTATATTCCACTACTTTATGGTTTCAAATGGAATTTGCCTATGCGCTTATCACAGTTAGCACAAAACTGAGTTAAAAATTGTATTCAATGTATCTCTGTGATATATGTAGTACGATGTAATTGTTTACGAGATCTGCTGTTGAAACCCTTCCAATCGAAGGTCTTTAAGATCATATTTACACAGATTTGGGTATGACACTTGTCCGTTTTGTGTTCTTCCAAAAATGGGAATATGTATGTGAATTTTCGAAATCTTCTTACTGAACTTCGTACGGAAAGCTTAACGGTACAAGAACTTTGCTTTCTAAAACAAAAAATGTAGATGAAAATTATTCAAATTTTTATTGTGTTACGAAGATCTAAGTTCGGCAATTACGAATGACAAATGATATCTGGCAAATGTCCACCATCTTCGTATATCCACGTCATCAATAATAGGCCAAAATTGAGTTCTTAACATTTCGCGATAGCGTGATCCATTGACCGTTACCGCATTTCCAGCCTCATCTTCGAGAAAAAATTACACATCACACCTCAAGACCATATAGCTCACCATACAGTAATACGTTGGTCATGCAAAGGTTTCTCAATAATCTCTCTAGGAGTTTCAAAAGCCCAAATGCGGCAATTTTACTTCTTGACAGATTATGTTGTCTTAAAATATATCGAATTTTACGAAATGTAACTTTAACAGAACCATCATTTTCATAGTGAATTTTAATTATTTTAATGCGATTTTCGAGCAAAATTGTTGGTGTTGCCATAATTGAAAAAAGTTCTTGTTGAAAAGCCGTTTGTATATATACATATCGCTCATTTACTCAACGAACGTCATAACTCGTCCTTCATATTGTTTAAGAATTTCATAAAAATATCTTGTTTACTCAATTCATGGGAAAAGACAAGTAAAAACGTTATATTCGACCGGGTCGAATCTTAAATAGACTCCAAATATTTAGTAAGTAAGTTTAAAATGTAGGACAGAGTTGCTTTACATAATATCGCATGTCAACGCCCACTAAAGGGGGGGTTGAAAAATAGACAATATCATGTTTTCTTAGACTTCATCACTGATCAAGAATATATATATTTTATGGCGTCTAGTTCTCTTTGGAGGGTATTAAAACTGTATTTTGACGGGGTCGTTCTGGGATGGGCTGTGGGGGAGACATTTCACCTTTGTCATAAAGCTCTAAAAATAAATGTTTGGGATAATTATACACAATATTTAAAAAAAAAATTTGTTATAGGGTCATTTAGGGGACAAAGGGGGACGATGGGTAGGGCAGAGTAGTACCAGGTTACGTCTCAGCTTCGTCATTAAAGCTTAAACATGTTATTTTTAAGGAATGTAGGCGGGGCCCAAAAATTATTTTATTTTTATTTTATGGCTCCAAGTTTAAGATGTTGGACGTTCTTTAATATAAAAATATATCATTTGTTTAACAAAATTACAAAAAAAAAAATTAAAAATTATGTTGTTTTCTAGAGGGTGGTTTAGTTCTTCTTAGGGGAACTTTTTTCACTCTCGCCCGACTTAGCCCATCTCCGAACTTAACCTGTGCTATACTTCAAGATATATTTATACCAAATTTCAAGAGTCTAGCTCTTTTCGTTTGGAGTGAGTCGTGATTTCCACAGACGGACGAACGGACATGCTCCGATCGTCTTACATTTCATCACTGATCAAGAATATGGGGTCTCAGATGGATATATCGCTGCGTTACAAACGGAATGACAAAGTGAATATACCATCCATATTATTTTTTCGATGGTATAATAGCAGAGTCTAAAGGTTGTCACGCTTGGCTAACATTTGACCAAAAAAGCGCAAAAAATATATTCTAATGAAGAATATAAAATATTTAGTTAAGAGCCATTTGTTTAAAAAATAATTGAAGCAAATAACATTTTACACACAGAAAAAAAATTGTATTGAATCTTCAATTTCAGTGGGAATGTGTCGTAGGTCTCGTGGTATTGCAAATTTGCTGGCCCAAATGCATAAAAGTTTTAGTTGGAAACATTTCCTACGCTGTATTAAATCGAACTTCTATATACGAGTATTTTATTTTTATTTACGACACGTTTGCTACCTTTTGAAAACATTTAATGAGAGACACATTTCATTTTTTATGTGTGTTTTGTTTTCGATCTAGTAGTATAATTAACGTTAGTGCTAACATATGTGTAAAGTTATTTTAGATGTTATCTGATTGCCGCTGGAAGATCCAAACGAGAATTTAACGTTTTGGAAAAAATTCATTTCGTGCAGTAGAGTTTCTAGGAAGCTTTCCTGAGAAGCCGTCACTATGTGTGTGTATGCGTGCTGTTTGTGTATCTCGTATATGACCCGCTTATAACTTTTGAACTGCTGTGCCAAATTCAACTAAACTAGTCGCGTTGCAATGGTTTCTTTGAAACTTAGATTTCCTGTTCGCACCGGTACATTTTCGGCAATACCTAAAAAAATTTAAAAAAGTATAAATGGTTTTCTAAGAATAACTTCTAAGCGGCCGATCGATTTCAAAAACTTATAAGTTCTTGACAATCCCGATCCACGTCGAGCGCTACCAACCGGGACAAAATCGATTGATGCGTTCATGAGATTTCGTGAAAAAAAAAATTGAAAAATGTGCTTTTTACAAAACACCCCGAAATTATGTATGTGATCAATCTGTATTCTCGATTCTTTTATAGGTATCGAAGAAGTACATCAATCACCGGTTGCCACGTGGGAATCGGCTGATCGATTCGAAAGTTATAGTAGTTTTAAAATTAAAATAATACCATTTTAGAGATAAAAATGAGCGAAAAGTTGCAGGGATGGGCTTTAAGGTCAACCGTTTTCCATCTATTTTTCTAATAAGTTCTATGCGCGTTTGAAATCACAAAAAATTTTCGGTGTATTCGCTCTTGTACGAGAGTACTTAATTTTTTTAATTTATATGAATGAGTGAAAGCATAAACAAAATTTGTTTTCATTTTGCATTACCACTCGAAAAGTAAAAGCTAGTGAGGTCTATCAAGCAGTGTTGCTGAATTGCGAGTAATTACCCACAACAGGTGTAATTTTTATGCGCATGTGTAAGGGTCGATTATTGCTTTCAAGTGCAGCTTGCGGGTAATTTGAAATTATTTTTTTATAACTTTACTGTTTTATTCATTGTAGTTAACCTTTTTGTTTTCCAACATTTAAAATGTTAAACATTAAATAACAGCGCAGACAAAAATATTTTCTTAAATTGTAATGAAATTTATATTTGTATTACAGCATATAAATCTTTCTAATTCCGAAAGGATTACTGTACTAGAAAGTTGTACATATTTTTATATAGAGGCAGGCGATTAACCAAAAACCAAAACCTTTATGTTCTTTTTAAATTCCCGTTTTTTTTCATGTTTATACCAATGACTTTATCTGCAAAGATACAATGGAATTATTAAAATACGCCCGATCGTTAAAATCAGTTGGGAATAAATTCATTTATGCCAAAGAAGGAATAATGAAAATTCGCGACAGTACCGTTTAAAAACTATGGAAGATATAGACAGCTTGCCGTGTAAGTCTGTTGCAGGCGGACATAAACGTAATGCAATAGTTGCAATTGTGATGAGGATGATGAAGATGGTGATAAATATGAGGCGCCTAAATAACCTTTAGCGAAGGATATTCATTATTAAATTTTATTCTTTAAATTATATTTATATATAATTTTTCTCTAAAATAATGGATAGCATATATTTTCAAAATCTAAGTTCTTTCCATTCATACTGTGAAAATGTATCTAATTCAAATCGTTTAAATGTTTTATCAATCGAAGACGTATTTCATCGTTAAATAAATTCTGTCGGTTGTTTCTGAGATTATAGCAGTACAGGAAACCTGGGGGGAAAATTACTGCATTCGATAGCGAAATTTCCATTTAAATTCTATTGAAATTTCGATCGATATCGAATGCCGTAATTTGGCCCCTGGTTTGAGAAAAATCAACTTGGTTCGTATTTAATAGATGGTTATGATGTCATACATTGCTGCCGAAGTGACTCTATTTACATTAATAAGCAAATTAGATACACAGTTTTAGTGGACTGCAGTGAGGACTTTGTAGACCTGATATCTTTGTCATTGCCTGATATTGTGATTAATAACAACCCTCTGGTAATTACTTCACTTTGTAGATCGCTTTTAAGTAACAGTAACGCCCCATGTGCCCATATAGGTGACTTTTTTTTTTTTTCTTGGACCAGCACTCAGGGGATGACCCCTACATATGCGATACATTGTGCCAGATCTAGGAAAGTTGGTTATGGGAAGGAGGGAAGAGGGAGTAGTGTTTGTGGACGTCCGATTTGAACCTCCCCAAGTTAAAACTGACAGGAAAGACTTCTGCTAGAAGTTTGTTCCACATACGAACCGTTCGGCTAAAGAACGAATTCTCTCTGTAGTGCGTGGTGCGGTTCAATGGCAACTCAACCACAAAAGGATGCGCCCTGTGTGAAGAGCGGATAGCTCGCAAAAATAAACGTATTTCGGGCATAAGCTCACTTATTTCACCAGAACACATTCCGTTGTAGTATCGGTAGAACAGTGAAACACATCCCACGTTGCGTCGGTGCTCCAGTGAGTCAATAGAGTTGGCTACCCTACTGTCACCTATGAGCCTCTTCGCTCTATCTTGTACGCGGTCAAGCAAATTCAAAATAGACTTTGAAGCACCGGTCGGATGTAAGTGGTATATATATTGAGGAGATCAGATGGGGTGAAGTATGTCTTACACCGTCTTAGAAAGCCGAGGCACTTGAATGCTTATTTTGAAATATAAAAGATGTGATCGGTACATCGAACGTCGCATTGTATTTTCATACCAAGAACATCAAGAGCTTCTGATTCCCCAATACCTATAACATCCATAGACACGGATGACGCAGAACCTTCTAGCAGCCGCCTATGCGTAAGCACCCAGCACTGCGTCTGATGAAGATTAAAGTTAGCTCTATTCGCGAGGCCCCATTCAGATATTGACACGAGATCACAAGTGAGCGACTCGTTCATTCTTCGTCTTCTGGCGTCAATCTCCTCCAGGCTTGGCCGGCTCGTGAACGAGAAAGAATGGTTAATGCGAAAGAGTAGATAGGGTTTGACATAGAAGGTCATTTATAAAGATGAGGAAGAGAGTAGGAGATAGAACAGAGCCCTACGGTACCCCTGAATTCACCTTGAACTCGTTTGATGAGACCCCATCTATAACAACTCGTATAGTGCGGTCTCTGCGGAAGCTCACTATAAAACGAGAGAAATATCACCCACACCAAAAGCAGTCAGTACTGACAGAAGTGCATCATGCCACACTCTATCAAATGCTTTTGAGATATCTAGAGCCACCACCTTACTCTCGCCGAAATGGTGAATAGAATTACACAATTTTTCTGTTAACAGAGCCAGCAGGTCTCCCGTAGAGCGAGCTCTGCGGAAACCATACTGCTGGCCGTTAAGTAAGGTGTTGGTCTCCAGATACCTTACCAGGTGGAAGTTGGTCATACTTCCCATGACTTTGGAAAGTGCAGAGCAGACTGCAATTGGGCGGAAGTTTTCGGGGTATTGCGTCTCTCCTTGCTTAATATAAATTTGCAGAGGCGGGCTGTTAGATTTCGCTACGTTTGAGTTGCATAATATTGGAAAAAAGTTAATTTTAAAAATTCCTTTGTGGAAAATATTTTTCTAACATTAATAAATTTTATTTATATTTTGAATTTTCGGACGTATTTTCTGAAAGAATATTTATCAGATTTAATAATTG
This sequence comes from Linnaemya tessellans, assembly GCA_951800035.1. Lineage (NCBI taxonomy): Eukaryota > Metazoa > Arthropoda > Insecta > Diptera > Tachinidae > Linnaemya > Linnaemya tessellans. The sequence goes on from OX637537.1 coordinate 37,239,902, forward strand.
CAAAACTGATTTAAGAAACAAATTATCGTCTGATGCAGTTGCTGCAATCTTATTTACTTAAGACGGTATAAAAAAATGGTAATAATTATTTTGAGTCCCACACACAGATTTCAAATAAAAATTTTAATTTGTCTTTTTAATTCCTGTATTGCACAACAAAAAGGGAATTATTTCTAATGTATTTATTTGTTTAATGTTTATAACCCACCTTTTGGAATAAAGTATTGGATGTAATTTTATTCAAGCTACGTGTCATTTTGAATATCAATTGTGGCTACATTGCCATCCAGTTGGATGTACATGAGTAACAATAGCTCTGTTCATTTACTGAAAATTGTCAACAAGTGAACACTTTTCATGAACTCTGAAAGCTTTCAACGAGAAGGCGACAAAAGAAAAGACACTCTTGAAAATTCTTGATAGTAAAATTTTTAATAATTGTCCAATCAGTTGTTTTGTGTTTATATTTACAAAACCAGTTTTCTAAAAGAAGTTAAAAATTAAAATATTTTGCGACATTGAAGAAAATGCAAATTAAAAAAATATGTATTGCTTTGATGTTTCCGTGTGTAATTAAATTATTATTTTTCCATATTTGGTTTTTACAGATCGGCTAGTAGTTTTGGTATTGGGCCTTATTACGGTTCTCGATTCGACTCGAAAGAATGTAATAGATTAAAGAAAAATACAAGATTTTTCTTTAATCTATTACAAACGCTCGAGTCGATTCGAGAACGGGAATAAGGCAGATTATAAATATTATGAGTACTAAGATAATCAGCACTTTACACAATGGCAGAAGATATCCTAATAAGTTCAGATATACATTTGTTTATAAAATAAATGATTTGTAAAATTCAAATCTATTATTTAATAGAAGTTTGCTAGAAATAAAATTTTTTCATATCAATAATTGAAAGTTCACTAAAATAATCTTAATATGGCGCTATACTTTATTTCCCTTGGACGTTTTATAATAATAATAAAAATAAATTGTTAATGTTAAGTTATGTTCTCTCTTTTCATATATTTCCCAGAAATCGTAACCATATATATTGTGATTCAGATGTGTGTTTATTAAGTAAAATAGTTTCATATATGTATAACCAATAGATCGTGTCATAGAATCCAATGTTATTGAAAACTGTGTAACTCAATAAACACTTGTCTGACTTAAAATGTTTATCATCAGTATTTAGTGATTTCGCTTTTTGGGCAAATATTTGACAAGTGTGAACATACATTTTCTATGTGGTTACGTCATACACATAGTATATCATTTTATTTTTACATTTTCGTGGTCATTATATAGGTATATGTTTTTGAATAATGCAAACCCAAAAGGAGTATAGTTTCTTTCAAAAACTTAAATGTTTACTATATACATAAATATTTACTGTGTTTTTGCATAACTGAGGCATGTAAAAAGTAGAAATGTGCAAATGCCGCAATTTTATCGTGAACCGTGATTATAAATAATTAAAATCACGCTTGCGTTCGTAAGTGTGATTCAAAAATTTAGGACCGTGCGTGCTTTTTAATACGTATAATATTCACGCGCTCAAAACAGCAGATAAGTTTTTTCTTCTTTTTTTTAATTTTTAATACTAAGGAAAATATGTACTATATGTGTGTACAACGTAATGTCCGACAAAATAAACATAAGTAACAATAGTTGAAAAAAAAAATTTTTGATACCACATAAATTTATATATATATATCTATATATAAATATATATATATATATATATATATATATATATATATATATATATATATACTCAGGTCTCGTTTTATGCGATAGATGCGTTCCAAAAGAAATGGCATATATCAAATTCCCATAAAACGATACTCTAGCTTTATATAAAAACTAATGATGTGTTCCAAAATTCTGAAAAATCGCATAAATTCAAATTTAAGTTAAAAAATCGAAACAAAATCGCATAAAAAAATCAACAAAAATATATATATTTTACAAAATGAAATTTATTTCTTGGGTGGTTAAGCAATGTCTTTATGCATTCCATTGTTGCTTCACCAAATCGTCAGTAGACTTTAACCACAGTTTTAAAGAGTTTCAAACCTCTTATCTTATGTAAAGACTATAAAAACCATTTGAGATGAAAATGATTTTTAAAAAGCACACCAGAATAAACATAGTAGACTAAGAAACTCATATAAACAAAACCCAACAAATAAAAGTGCTATATTCGGTTGTTCCGAATCTTAAATACCCTTCACAGATGTCATTTATTCATTTAAACTTTTCGGCTAGGAAGCTAAATGTTTGGCTTTTCTTATTTCTAATACCTCTGAATGTCTTTCAAAAATATAGGATACGAGAACTGTATACAGTTCTCGATACAGTTCTCGTATCCTTTTTCACAATAAAATTTGTGTAAATAGGAACTGTTATCAAATTCAACAAAGCCATCTAATAAGTGGTGACAAACACAATACACATGAGCATTGATGATGAAAGGGTTGCGTCTTTCGAAAACAGCTGTTCTGCTCTGCTGTGTAAGTTGAATAACAAAAACTGATGTTGACTTGCCTGGATTTCTATAAAGAAACCTGAAATGTGAAAAGTGTGTACCGACTTTGAATTTAACCCAAAGACAGCTAAATTCTGCGTCAGACATGCCTAATGGTTGCTGGCATTGGTACACAACTTCATTACGTACATATATTGCAAGGCCCCTATGAAGGATAAAAAGAGACAGGAGGTGATAACCGGGTAAAAGAAAATCCTGTGGATCAGCATCCTCATGTACCTGGGTTTCACTTAAGGCGAAATAATCCGGCCTATGGAGACAAACGTGAGCATATACAGAAAAGAACTTCGCTTTTAACCCACGTATGTTACAAAAGTCGATTCTAAACTTACACACCATCACAAGATGAGAGAAAAAAAACGAAATTCGAGCTGGGTTTCACTTAAGGCGAAATAATCCGGCCTATGGAGACAAACGTGACCATATACAGAAAATAAATTCGCTTTTAACCCACGTATGTTACAGAAGTCGATTCTAAACTTACCCACCATCACAAGATGAGAGAAAAAAAACGAAATTCGAGCTCTAGATTAATGAATACGATGCGATAACAACTGAAATGACCATTCACTAGCCAGTGTTATGCCTTCACTAGTGAATGATCCAGCCGCTATCAGTACACCGCACCAATAAAATAGAGTTTTTTATTTTATTTTATTTATGGGAAGAGGGATGGAAGGTGCATAACACTGCAGAAACACAGGTCATAAAAGCCCTGGTCTGGTCCACTTACATTTTCCCATAGTGACTCATAGTGCCAACACTGGTATGGGGTGTCGTCACTGATGGTATGGAATGTACAGATTATTTTTGTTGTTATGTTTTTATGTTGTCTTTTTCTTATTTGGGTTGTTGTTTATGTAGTTTGTTATTGTAAGGATTTGTATTTTTTTTTAGTTTAAGGCAGTGATGTCAGCCTCATACACAATTGTGGAAGCAAAACTCACATGTACGCTTACGCTCTTTTATTTTGAGAGCATAAAATATAATTGTTTACTGAAAAACACTCTCATTCAGCGGGAAGTATCGCAAGTCCTGTTGTGAGGCCTCTAAACAGAAATAATATATTTATATAAATATATATATACACTATATATGTATATAGGAGGTTTGAAATAAGTTGGAGCCACTGTATGTAGGTACATCTTTTCGAAAATTTGTTAAAGTAGCTTTTAATTGTTGTTTAATTAATTGTTTCTCTTGTATATAAACCAGACATGTGCAAACTGACACAAACGCATTTCAAATCAGTTTTACGAATTTTGCGACTGTGTTAAGTTGAACGCAGCATGCAGAACAAAAGCAGAGAAAACAAAAGTAGTACACTGAGTAAAAAATTAAAATTAAAAAAATTAAAAATTAAAACTAAATCTTAAAAAAAAAATCAAATATCAACATCTCCAATGATTATTTCCCCCTCGTAAAGTTTTATTCTTAATAAATCACATAGGTGTTCATCCGTTAATTTGTTGCGATATTTACTTTTAATTAATTTTAAAATGCTAAAAGCGGCTTCACAGTCGTACGTGGACCCGAACATGGAGTATAATTTAAGTATTTCCTTCTTAATAACAGGATACTTGAAAAATTCTCCATCCTCAAAAGGACGACATTGTTTTGCTAACATCAACCCAGCGGCAATTGAAGCATTCTTTAGTTGTTTTTTTTTTCTCTTCAACTGTCAGACTTAGAGGAGGGGCATTTTTTTGTTGCAGGGAATTGAACATTTCATATTTTTTTTCTTCATCCAATTCATTAATATTTTTATGAATGGATGTGAAATGTCTTTTTAAATTATAAAATCTTAAATTTGTGAAGATTTTATCACAAATCAGGCATTGCGCATTATTTTTGCCATTTACAAACATAAAAATTTCTTTATATTCGTCCATTTTTTTTTAAGTGCAGTTGTTTGTTTTTGTTTGTTTTTTGTTTTGCAGAATAGCAACTGACTTTGAATCGGTAAACAAGCAGCAAGCTTTTGGACATGTTGGTGTGAAAAAACGATGAAGCTACTATCGGTGTGAAAACACGATGACTCAAAAGAGTACTAGCTGCACATGTCTCATATAAACTAACCAAGTGTTCAGCTTAAAAATGGAGAAATATTTTAAAATTAAATATCTGAGCACTTGCCAATTTTCGAAACCATTTTTTACAACTTATGAAATTAGAAGATATTATTGGTAAATAAAACGATACTCTTAGAAAAGGCCACTAGTTAGGCCTCGCAAACGCACATTTCTCCCGCTGGGAATGTAAGAGATAAGAGTGATCTCACCAACACAATCATATTTGACATCACTGTCTTAGAATGCATTTGGGGAAAATAGAATTTTGTTATAAGTTGTGTTTTATTTTCTATACTATTTCTATGTGCCCAATGGTGTTCTTCTATTATCTCGCTTTCCTGTTTTTCTTCGTTTTTTAGATCTGTTACCATGGTTCGAGTATATTTTGCTCTATATTGTGCAAAATTATCTCTACAAATCTCCTGCAATTTTCCCAAGATGTCATCAGAAGTTTTTATGCAATTTGTCACGGAGGGATTCAAGTATTTTTTTAGGAGTTGAATGAGAAAATCTCCTGTACGAGATGTTGGGTTCAATAATGGTATGCCTATGGTATGTGGGGAATACAATCTCGAAACTGTAGGTTGATTGCATTTCTTCGTTAGAAATTATTATTTGATTTTTAAAAGCATTAAGCGGTGAGTAGTAGTAATGTAGGGATACTACTCCAAGGTAATTTTTTAGGGATACTACTCCAATGTGCTGTAGTAGTAGTAATGTAGGGATACTACACCAAGGTAATTTTATAGGGATACTACTCCAATGTGCTGTACTAGTAGTAATGTAGGCATACTACTCCAAGGTAATTTTATAGGGATACTACTCCAATGTGCTGTAGTAGTACTAATGTAGGCATACTACTCCAAGGTAATTTTATAGGGATACTACTCCAATGTGCTGTAGTAGTAGTAATGTAGGGATACTACTCCAAGGTAATTTTATAGGAATACTATTCCAATGTGCTGTAGTAGTAGTAATGTAGGGATACTACTCTAAGGTAATTTTATAGGGATACTACACCAATGTGCTGTAGTAGTAGTAATGTAGGGATACTACTCCAAGATAATTTTATAGGGATACTACTCCAATGTGCTGTAGTAGTAGTAATGTAGGGATATTACTTCAAGGTAATTTTATAGGGTCAATATGTTATATTTATTAACTGATTATCTGAGATATTAGAAAACTTTTCAAGCAGAAAACGTTTTTAAGAACTACTTAGGCGTAAACCTATAGTCTTTGGTACAGATATTTAAATTGTACCAAATTACTCGAGGTGGTAACACGATACCAACAAAGACGAAATGGTACAAAAAAAGTACAATTGTGTCACGTTTTCCATCCGTGCTCCAAGGTAATGTTTTCAATAGGAAAAAAGTATACACATGAGTGCAAATGAAATTCTCATTTGAGTAGTGTAAAATAAATTTAGAGTTTGAGAATTCAACAAAAAAATTGATATAAAAGAAAGTGCAAAACTAAATTTTTAGTTATAACTCTTCAAAGTTACTTGAAATTACGTCAAACAAAAACGGTAAGAACATTGCATATTATAAAAACTCTTTAAATTAAATTAAAAATATTTTATTTTTTTTAGATCTATCAAAAATTAGTTAACATCGCCCGAGGATTAAAATTCGAGTACACCAAAATTGATGATATTCCTATGGAATGTGGAGCGTATTTAGACAACAATAAATGGTTTTATTTACCCCAACGAATGGTTAAGTACTTAAACAGAGAGGACCCTTACTTAGCTAAAATTAATGGCAAAATGTTTTTCAAAGGACGACAATCACCAAATGGTTCGGCAATTTTCGATCTAAACTATAGCTAATTTTTTTAATTTCATAACATTTTGTAAATATATATTGTATATCTTGCAATAAATGAATGTAGTAAAGTAACATTTCCTTAATTATATTTATTTTAGAGACGAGTTTGCTTGCATTTTATTTGTTTTAAATATGCAGCAATATTTGCTATATTAAGACAAACTCTTAATAAAGAAAAATTTGCTTATTCATGTTTTTTAAGAAAAAGGATAATTAAAAAAGGGATATGAAAAATCCCAAGGGCACTGAAATCTTTTTACTTCAATGTTTAAATGTAGTTTATGAAATCATAAATATTAAGTTGTGTGTTTGCTAGGAGTGTGGTTCTTTGTTCAAACTATTAAGGAAGAAAGACATGCGTATGGAAACCTTTTAAAGAAAGAAAAGACATGCGTGTTTCAGTTTTCATATGTATGTAGTGATGTCTCTAGAAAAAAAGTATTAAACCAGCAATTTTTGTTTAAAAATTTTAGTTCTGCAAAATTATCACAAGAGAAAAGAGTTTTCAAAATTACAAAAAAAAAATATATATATAAATATATACGAGTATATATACATTATATATTTTTCTTAAAAACTATTTAAGAAATCGTGTGTTATATACATATATACGTTATTTTATAATACAAAATTTATTTTAAATAATGGAAAACCAATTGTACAAGTGTGTTGAATGTGGAAAGTGTTTCAGCAAAAAGAAGCATTTATTTGAGCATGAAAAAACTCATTTGGGATCTTCAAGGTATTTGAAAGATCTACCTCAATGTAATGTAAAAAGAATACAAAGTGCGTTTAGGACGAAGATTCAAACTTTGGTAATTGAAAATAGAGATGAAGGATGTCTCTTTCCTGAAGAATTTTTAAATAAAGCATGGAAAGACTTAAAACCTGAAATTAATTTTTGGCTTCATCAATATAATGCCATGAAAATTAATATTGAGCTACATGGACTATATGCAAAACTAATAGAAGACATATAAGACACTCCATTAGAGGTGAAGACTTTCCAAACAAAAATGCAAGCTATTTTTAATGACCAAGATTTTAATGAAGTTTTCCCTTTAAAAATAAAAACAATAATGAAGAAATGGAGGAATTCCAGGAAAGAGACAGTGGATGGACTTTAGTGCAAATCATAAAATTGGAAACAAATATTAATAAATATCAACCATTAAAGGGTTCTTCACTTATTCCAATGCCTCAGAAGCTAAGCTCAAGAAAAGCATGTATAAATGTTCGTAACAGGGATGAATTTTGTTTTAAATGGTCCGTTGTCTCTGCTATATTTAATTTAAATAACCATGCCGAGCGCATGTCATCGTATCAGGTCAACATAAATTCAGCAGAAATATATACAAGAGGGAGAATGTTAAACTTTACTGGTCTGTGCTTCCCGATGCAAATAAAAGATATTGAAGTCTTTGAACAACTAAATGATTGGATTAGCATAAATGTTTTTGGATATGATGAGGAAAAAAACATTATCATTGGACCTTATCACAAAACAAAGGAAGTTAAAGATCTTCATATAAATCTACTTTTTATTCAAAAGGAAGTAAACTCTAAAACTATCTCCCATTATGTTTGGATAAAAAATATGTCCAGGTAGTATAAAATTAAATTTATAGCGTCACAGAAACTTACTATCTTTGAATGTTTTTATATAGATTAATTAGAAGACAAACAAGCAAATTTAAAGGAAAGAATTTCTTGTGTGACTATTGCTTACAACATTTCACAAAAGAAGACACACTGAAGAAACACTCACCAGACTGCGGAAAACGGGTTGTGTATCTACCTAATCAAGATAAGTTACTTTTAGAATTTAGAAATCATAAGAATATGATGGATGTGCCATATTTTATCTATGCTGATTCTGAGTGTATATTTCAAAGTATTGAAACATGCATTCCGAATCCAGATAAATCATCAACAACGTTGATAAACAAACCTCTGCCTTATGCTTTCTCATACTATTTAAAATGTAGTTTTGATAAAAATTTAGACAAGTTTAAGTACTTTAAGGGGTTAGATTCTCCCAAGATATTTATATCCGAATTAGTTAAAGATGTAATAGAATATTCAAAATTTTTAAAAGAAACCAAAGAAATGCATCCATTGACTGCAGACGGAGAATTAAGTTTTATAAATTCAAATATTTGTTACATTTGTTCAAATCCTATCGTTGATGACGTTAAAGTAAAAGACCATTATCATTTAAGTGGGAAATATAGAGGACAAGCGCATAGGTCGTGTAATTTAAATTTCAAAGCTATACCACAATTTTTCCCGGTTATATTTCATAATCTTTCTTCTTATGATTCTCATTTCTTTATAGAGGAACTTAATCATATTAATAATAGTCCAATAAACATCATCCCTCTAAATAAAGAGTTGTACATATCCATTTCAAAAACCATCAGTATAGATAATGTCAATATCGAAATAAGATTTTTAGACTCATATAGATTTATGCAATCAAGTTTAGATTCATTAGCAAATAATCTATCCAGAAGCGATTTTACTATATTAAAATCAATTTTCGAAGATGAAAAACAGATTTCTTTGTTAATGAGAAAAGGAGTTTTTCCATATAATTATTTAAATTCTTTTGATAAGCTTAAAGAACGCAATTTGCCCAGCAGGGATAAGTTTTTCAATATATTAACTGAGATAGAATGTTCGCCAAATGATAATAATCATGCAAAAGAAGTATGGAATATTTTTAACTGTGAAACATTAGAAGACTATCCAATGCTTTATCTCAAAACCGATGTTTTGCTTTTAACAGACGTATTTGAAAATTTCAGATTGCTATGCAAAAATATTTATAAGTTAGATCCTTGTCATTATTATACAGCGCCTGGTCATTATAAAATTAGAACTTTTGAAGGATATTGACGTGATTACATTCATCCAGAAGGGAATAAGAGAAGGAATCGTTCAATGTTCTAAAAGACATTCAAAGGCCAACAACAAATATATGACAGACTTTAACGATAAACTTCCATCTAAATATTTAATGTATTTATATGCAAATAAAATATATGGATGGGCTATGTCGTAATATTTACCACAAGGTGGATTCGAATGGGTTAACAACGTTGAAAATTTATCCTTACATTCCATTCCTGATGATTCCACTACTGGATATATTCTAGAAGTAGATTTAATATATCCGCCAGAAATTCATGATCAGCACAACTTCTTACCATTTTGTTGCGAAAACAAAGTACCCCCAAATGGGCAAAGATTCAAAACTTATTCTCGATTTGAATAATAAAAGTAAATATGTTATATATTATAAAAATTTACAACAGTGTCTAGCACATGGTTTGAAGTTAGACAAAATACATAAAATATTACAATTTAAGCAGTCCGATTGGTTAAAAAAAAAAAAAAAAATATATATATATATATATATATATATATATATATATATATATATCTCAATACTTTTCATAGAACGAAAGCAAAAAATTATTTTGAGCAGAATTTTTTTAAGTTATTAAATAACGCTATATATGGGAAAACTATGAAGAATGTTGATAAAAGAAAAAATATAAAAATTGCGAACTCTTGGGAAAATGTTGGTAAACGACTAGGAGCTCGGGCACTAATTGCGACACCTGAATTTAATTCTCTAAGCATTTTCGATGAAAATATGATTGCTATCGAATTAAATAAAACGCATTCTTTATATAATAAACCAATATATCTATGATTTTGTGTTTTAGAACTATCAAAGTGGAAAATGTATAATTTTCATTATGATTACATGCTTCCAAAATATGACTCTGGGGTAGAACTTAATTATATGGATACAGACTCCTTTATTTATACAATCTGTACTGATGATTTTTATAGAGATATTCACAATGACATTGACGATAGATTTGATACGTATGATTATGACATAAATAACAAATTTAATATTCCGCAAAGAAATAAAAGAGTTTTAGGAATGATGAAGGATGAAAATAGTGGTGTCATCATGAGAGAATTTATTGGTTTGAAATCTAAAATATATTCTTTTAGTACTGAGGACGGAAAAGAAATAAAAAATGCGAAAGGTGTAAAAAGTAATATATGTGTTAAGCTAAGTTTAAGCGATTATAAAAATAGTTTGTATAATAAGCAAATATACTATGGGAATATGAATATATTTAAGTCAAAGCTACATAATGTATATACTTCTTTAATAAATAAAATATCGTTAAGTTATGTAGATGAGAAAAGATATGTTTGCTCGAATAATGTAGATACCCTGGTTTGGGGGCATTATAAAGAACAGTTTATGAATGATAGAGATGACGATGATATTTTAATGCAATTGGATTTTTAATTTGTTTTATTTTTTATGACAAAATTGTATAAATAATATAATAATTTAATAAGCTTTATATATATTTTACAATTACACAAATATATGATAAATTTAATCGACTATATTAATAAAGGCTAATTAATAAATAAATTTTAACATATGTATGTATATATAATTGTCTAATTTATTGCTCATTATATTTATTGAATAAAAATTTTAGACATAAGTGACCACAATTAAAAGTATTGAAATTTTGTTTGCGCTCATAGTTATATTCAATAGGTCTCTTTAAATAATTAACTATTTCAATTGGAGGTTGCAATTTTCCAAAACTATCAAAATATTCTTTTTAGTTGCGATTTTTAAAATAAGCTACCCAATGAGTTCCACGACCACAAAAATCATCTAAATTCAGTAGTGTTCTGTCTCTCGTGCCGTTAACACGTTTTTCGTCTCTGTGTCTGTCAGTCCGGGCTGTGTTTTAGTTATTTAAGAAAAATACAAATTAAAAATTAATTGAAAGCACATAAGCAAAAAAAAAAAAATATATATATATATATATATATATATATATATAAACACAATCATTCAAATAACAAAAATCCAACCAATTAATAGAAATAAAAAAAAGAAAACCAAATAAATTAAATTTTAAATAAGCACGCACCAAATATTAAATAAAAGCAACAAATATCTTCAACTGCAATAATAAAATACAAAATCAATAACTTAAAAAAAAAAAAAACAAGAAAACAACAGACAATAAAATAAACAGTGCGTTCCTCACCACCAGTTACGACACCCCATACCAGTGTTGGCACTATGAGCCACTATGGGAAAATGGATGTGGACCAGACCAGTGCTTTTATGACCTGTGTATCTGCAGTGTTAGGCGCCTCCCATCCCTCTTCCCATAAATAAAATAAAATAAAACTCTATTTTATTGGTGCGGTGTACTGATAGCGGCTGGATCATTTACTAGTGAAGGCATAACACTGACTAGTGAATGGTTACTGCAGTTGTTGTCATTGCATCGTATTCGCTAATCTAGAGTTTGGATTTCGGTTTTTTTTTCTCTCATCTTGTGATGGTGGGTAAGTTTAGAATCGACTTCTGTAACACACGTGGGTTAAGAGTGAATTTATTTTCTGTATATGCTCACGTTTGTCTCCATCGGCCGGATGTTTTCGCCTTAAGTGAAACCCAGGTACATGAGGATGCTGATTCACAGGATCTTCATTTGCACCTCCTGTCGCTTTTTATTCTTCATAGGGGCCTTGCAATATACGTACGTAATGAAGTTGTGTACCAATCCCAGCAACCATCAGGCATGTCTGACGCAGAATTTAGCTGTCTTTGGGTGAAATTCAAAGTCGGTACACACTTTTTACCTTTCGGGTTTCTGTATAGAAGTCCAAACGCAGAAAGAGATGCTACCATACATGGCTTCGATACTCTTTCCGACTCCATATCGAAGATTCTTGATAGTTGTCCGAGCAGTGAAATTGTAGTTGCTGGTGATTTCAATGTTCATAACAGATCTTGGCTTCGCCATTCGAGCCACACAACCTCAGTGGGCCAATTTGCTGAGTTGTTCGCCGCGCACAATCACCTTGTGCAATTAGTTAATGAACCAACACATATTCCATGTGTTGAAGGGCACCAACATAATACTCTTGACCTTTTTCTAACTTAACATCCTGAAAACTATGAAGTTGCTGTCAATAGCACAATTTCCGAAACCTTTCCGTTCTCCAAACTTCGCAACGTTTCGCGTGCAGCCACGAAGCGGAGTAAATATATTTACGAAAAGGGTCGTTGGGCCGAGCTCAACGAATTCTTTCAGAATTTTAATTGGATACTATGTTTTCTTGACAATGATGTCGATTCCATGGCGAAAATGGTTGAAAACACAATTCTACAGGGGATGGAAGCTTTTATTCCCTGTAAGCGAATTTCGGTTAAACCTAGGGCGAAGTCTTGGTTTAACCATGCATGTAAAGATGCGTTGCGTTCCAGAGAGGCAGCATTCAGTACTTGGCGTAATAAAAAAATACCAATACTGATTTGCTACGCAAGAAGGCAGGATCTTCGTGTGCCAAAGTGTTAAGACGCGAAAAGGCTTTATACGAGCAGCGTATTCGCACTAGAATTCTCACTGCCCCCATGGGTAGTAAGAGTTTTTGGTCAGTCGTCAAAAGTGCTAGTTCTTCAATTCCGACTCTTTTGAGGAATGACCAAATATTTACTGACCCGGTTGATAAAGCTAATATATTGGCTGAAATATTTGCAAGTAACTCTCACTTGCCTGATAGCTCTCAACCACTCCCCGCGCTCGAGAGAGTATCCGTAACTATGCCTAAGATATTTTTTCGAGCGCGTGCAGTTAAAAGGGTTTTTGCGGAACTCATCACAAGGAAGTCTCCTGGGCCGGATGGAATCCCTGCACTGGTCCTGAAGCAGTGCTCTTCGACGTTAGCACGTCCATTAGCCAAACTTTTCAGTACACTATACCACTCCGGTAGATTTCCAATGTGCTGGAAGGTTGCTAATGTAACGCAAGTCCCCAAAAAGGGAGTGACTAATAACCCTGAAAATTACCGCCCGATTGCAATATGTTCTGCTATATCGAAGGTGATGGAAACTATGCTTAACTTCTATCTTGTGAAATATCTGGAGTCCAACAGTTTACTAAACGACCGCCAGTATGGTTTCCGCAGAGGCCGCTCTACGGGTGACCTATTGGCCCTTCTTTCGGAAAACTGGTGTAGTTCCATACACCGTTTTGGCGAAAGTAAAGTGGTGGCTCTAGATATTTCACAAGATGGAAGTTAAGCATAGTTTCCATCACCTTCGATATAGCAGAACATATTGCGATAGAGTGTGGCATGGAGCACTCCTGTCCAAACTTATTGCATGTGGTGTCGGAGACACCTTCTCTCGGTTTATATCGAGCTTTCTCAGGGATCGCTCTATACGAGTTGTTATAGATGGGGTCTCATCCGATGAGTTCAGAGTCAACTCAGGGGTACCGCAGGGCTCCGTTCTTTCTCCTACTCTATTTCTAATTTTTCTTAACGATCTACTTTCCCAAACTTCCTGTCCTATTTACTCTTTCGCAGAGGATAGCAGCCTTTCGCATTCTTATTCATTTAACTGCAGGCCGTCAACGTCTGAAATCGAGACGAGGAGGCAGTTTATAAATGACGTTCTGGATAGTGACCTCGCGAAGATTTCCGAATGGGGTCAGGCAAACAGGGTCGACTTTAATGCCCGTAAGACCCAGTGTTGTATGCTTACGCATCGACGTACGTATGACCATGCTGCTTCATCTGTTTCTATGGGTGGTGTAAGTATTATGGAGTCAGGGGCTCTTGATATTTGGGCATGAAAGTGCAGTATGATGTCAGATGGACGGAACATGTCTTTCAGGTCGCAAAAGAAGCATTCAAGTGCCTTGGCTTCTTAAGACGGTGCAAGAGATACTTCACCCCCTCTGATCTTCTTAATATTTACACCACTTCCATCCGACCGAAGATGGAATACAACTCTCATGTTTGGGCCGGTGCTTCAAAGTCTATTTTGAAGTTACTCGACCGCGTACAGAAGAGGGCGATAAAACTCATCGGAGACAGTAGGGTAGCCAACTCTATTGACTCTCTTGAGCATCGTCGCAATGCTCCTGAAACCCATTCTTTCTTACGCTCAACGCGTTTTTCATCAAGAGCGCATGCGTTTGTGGTCGATATTCCAACGAATCGCACTACGCATTACAGAGAAAATTCGTTTTTTGGCCGAACAGTCCGTATGTGGAACAAACTACCTGCTGATGTCTTCCCCGCCACTTACAATTTGAGGTGGTTCAAGTCGAATATCCACAGACACTACTCCCTTTATCCTCCTTCCCAAAACCTATTTTCCTAGTTCCAGCGCAATGCACTGCATGTGTAGGGGTTATCCCCTGAGTGCTGGCCCTACTCCTCAAAAAAAAAAAAAAATTAACAATACCACATTCTTGTAGTAATGGTTTTGTAGGCAAACGGTCACGCATAAAAACTACTAAATTTACTTAGATATTTTCCATATTTCATCAAATCTAAATTAGTTAGTGCTCGATTGGGTAGTTTCTCTAAAAGTTTTTTGGGAGGGACTTGTAGTATAATCCATATCTAGATCTATATGGTTTAAGATATAAACCTTTCCCCATAGCAATTGATTCCATATTTGTATTATGTCGGGTAGCCTCCGCTAGCTGCTCTTTTCCATTTTTTATATCATTCACAGCTTTCACAATTGCCGATCCTCTTGTAGCCAAACGTCCAAGTGCTGACAAAGCTGTTAAAATTGGAACTAATGGTAGAAATCCGCATACTTTTGGCATCGGTATTACTCTTGGAATATTTATATTACTCGTCTTCCTCCCCATGAACTTTGAATGAACAACTTTTTTTGCAATTTCAATAGCAGTATTTAAGTTGTCTGGATTTTCCTTTTTTAAAACATTTAAAGTTGTTCGAACAGCATTAGAAAATAACTTACTATCTGGAGTTTTATTCTTCTTTGATCTCTTTTTATTTTTGTTTAACTTGTGGACTTTGATATTCTTCATACCTAATCCTAATTTAACTTTTGCTTTCATCGCGCTTGTTACAAACCAGGCGTTAGTACGCTCGTTTATATTGCTATCTTCAGATTTTTAACGATTCCAAGCCTTTGCAGCTAATATTTGATCCGCCTGATGTCTTTTATTGATATCGTTTGTTTGGGAATATGCAATGTCATGCTCTTTGCAAGCCTCATCCAATAAATTTATTCCTTTATCCCCTCTCGCTAATCATTTATTAAGTTTCGTTCCAGGTCCGCAAAACTGATAACCAGGTAAGTGTAGTTCAACGGGTAATTTATCTATTAAGTTGTTGACAAAACCGTCTCCAGTTTTATACTGATTGTTAAAATTGCTTTTGCTATATTTAATAAGCATATTTCTTGTTATTTAATTTTTTGTTGCTATGTGAGAGTATCATGTTCAATGCTAAATATAGTACCTAATGATGAGATTTCTTTATATAAGGCTGAATATACATATATATATATATATATATATATATATATATATATATACTATATATATATATAAATATATATATATATATATATATATATATATATATTTAAATTAGTTATCAATATGCGATTAGTAAAGTAGGCTAAACAAATGGTAATAAGAAATGCAGACGACGCTCAAGTGAAGAAGAAGAAAGCTAAAATTGTACATAGTATTGCCGAAGTCAATACGAGCACTAATTGTAGGACCTTCTAACTGCGGTAAAACTAACGACATGATTGGTCTAATAGAAAGCCCGAATGGTCTCAGATTTAGGAACTTGTATATATACAGAAAATCTTTATTTCAACCCAAATATTGTTATCTGAAAAAATTTATCGATCCAATACAAGGACTAAATCTGTTTACATATTCAGAAAATGATAAAAAAGTCTTAAGCCCAGCACAAGCTAAACCAAATTCCATTATAATATTTGATGATGTAATTTGTAGTAAACAAGATAATATAAGAGATTACTTTTGTATGGGTAGGCATAAGAATAATGACTGTTTTTATCTATGTCAAACGTACACAAAAATTCCAAAGCATCTAATACGAGATAATGCTAATATGATTATAATTTTCAAACAACACGAAATTAACTTGCGACACATATATAACGATCATGTTCTTGGAGATATGTCATTTAAAACATTTGTGGATATATGATAATATTTCAACCCCTGTGCAAGCTGTTGACCAGGTTTTTGCCCCAAATTGTAACAACAATCAACGTCTATCTGCCGGGAGGGTTAATAGTAATAGCATTGTGCCCGCTTCTCACAGGGAATTGCACGTAATTCCTCCCAACAAGCATATATTTATATCCCGATTTGCTGCTGATACAACGTCTGAGGATATTGAGTATTTCATTAAGTCTAAACTTAATATAAATGTCGATATCTTTGTCCATAAATTTAGATATGCGCAAGAAAGAAGTATAACATCTTTTAAAGTTACAATTCCGTTTGAGCATTTTAATAAAGTTATTGAGCAATCTTTTTGGCCTCAACACGCATTAGTTCGAGAATATGAGCACACTTCATACCAACAGAAAAGAAATATTGCTCGTATTTCTCCTAAAGAATCAGATGTTCCAAAAAACTAATATTTTGTTCCGATAATCAGCTGCACCTATTATATCAGAATGTCCGTGGATTAAAAACTAAACTCACTAAACTTTTCTTACAAAGTTTCTGCATCAATCATCATGTTATTGTATTTACCGAAACTTGGCTGAATAATACCTTTTTAAACACAGAGATACTTTGTGATAAATTTAATATATTTCGTCGCGATAGAATTACAACTACTACAGGTGGTGGAGTACTAATTGCCGTCGCAAATCATTTTCCAGCGGAAGAAATAAGAATTAGCTTACCTGTTGATTTAGAGTTTATCGCTGTGGTTCTTAAAGTTAACAAGATTAGCATATTCATAACATGTTCTTATATCCCACCTCAATCTGATCCAATTCTATACAAATACCATACTGATGCTATTAAAATGGTGTCTTCTACAATAAATGCTGCAGATTTAATACTTGTATTTGGTGACTTTAATTTACCTCACATTAGCTGGGAGTTCTCCAATGAATGCTACTGTTATTTACCCGTAATACTTGATGAAAATGAAAATGACATTTTTAATAATTTATCCGGCGTGGGGCTTCACCAAATCAATGGAATACAGAACTATTTGGGTAAACTCCTAGATTTGGTATTTGTGAATGAGCCAGCTGAATTTACTTTAAACCGTACAGATCCTCTTGTATTGCCGGAAGATCGTTATCATCCAACGATTGAAATTAGTTGCAATTTACATTATACTAATCAAACTAAAAATTCTAGTAAAAATGAAAAGATTTTCTGTTTTAATCGTTGTAACTACAATGAATTGAATAATCTAATTTGTAATACCAATTGGCTTCAGCTGTTGTCTACACCGAATAGTATGTGGGATTCAGTAGACACTATGGTTAACATTTTTTATAAAATTATGTTTGGCTATATGGAGGAATGTATTCCTAAGTATATACCTCATTTAAATGGCGGTCCACCGTGGAATTCTAGACAACTTTCAGCGTTAAAAAACAAAAAGAATAAATACTACAAGAAGTACAAAAGCACTGGATCCTCGTTTTATTTTAGTAAATATTCAGTTCTACGTGCGAAATATAATTTACTAAATGTACAGATGTATAAAAAGTATCTTCATGTCACCAAACTTAACTTTGCCCATAACCCTAAATCGTTTTTCAACTTTGTAAACTGTAAAAGAAGAGCTTCGGGCTTTCCAAAAGTAATGAAATATTTACGTTCCGAGTCCAGTGATGAGCCTACAGTTAGCAACATGTTTGCGAAATATTTTGCTTCAACATACTCCACTGTTACGTATGAAAAGAACACTATCTACCCATACAAAATCGTTGATAATTTTACTATTTCGCCACCTGTAATAACTACCAGTCACATCTTTAATTGTTTAAATAAAACTAAGTCATCCAAGATTAGCGGCCCCGACGGGATTCCTAGTTGTGTTCTAAAAAACTGCGCTTCAGCTCTAGCAATGCCTTTGTCCATAATTTTTAATACATCATTAAAATGCGGTTACTTTCCTAAAATATGGAAAAAATCGTTTATTATTCCCTTGTTTAAGTCTGGAAACAAGTCTGATATCAGCAATTACAGAGGTATTGCAAAACTGAGTGATTTACCCAAGCTGTTCGAAAAATGTATGATTGATTGTATAACCCATCAAGTTTATCCTATTTTATCCCCATTACAACATGGTTTTCGTAAAGGATGTTCCACTGCAACCAATATTCTCCAGCTTACAACATTAGTAAACCAAGCTTTCAATAATGGCTACCATACTGACGCAATATACACCGATTTTAGTAAAGCTTTTGACAAAGTAAATCATATTCTTTTATTAAAAAAATTGGATTTATTGGGTTTTAGTAATATTTTCATCTCGTGGATAAAGTCATATCTTGTATGCAGAACGCAATCTGTTAAATTTAATAATGCAGTCTCAAGAAGTATTCAAGTTAAATCTGGCGTGCCACAAGGTAGTCACCTTGGCCCAATTCTATTTTTACTTTTTATAAATGATCTACCGGAGGCAATTAAACACTGCAACGTATTGATGTATGCTGACGACGTTAAGATATTTTTAAGTATTAAACAGCCAGCTGATCATCTTCTTCTACAGAATGACCTGGATAATTTTTACAAATGGTGTAAAATTAATTTAATGGAGTTAAATTTAAAAAAATGTAAACATCTAAATTTTTCAAGAGTTCGTGGTTCTGTATTTGCTTACAAGTTCGATTTGTACTGCTTAGACACTGTTGAAACATTTATGGATTTGGGCATATTGTTAGACTCAAAACTAAGTTTTGTGCAACATATAACGATGTCTGTGAACAAAGCGCGTAGCATTTTAGCTTTTGTGAAACGATGGTCGAAGGAATTCAACGATACTTTCATAACAAGACAACTATACATAACACTCGTAAGGCCAATTCTAGAGTATGGTTCCATCATTTGGGATCCTTACTACCAAATACATATTGATCGCATTGAGTCTGTTCAAAAACAGTTTCTTATTTTCTGCTTAAGAAACATTTACCATGACCTAATTCAACTTCCGCCGTATTCAACAAGATTAGCTGTAATTAACCTGCCTACATTAAGAAGCCGGAGAATAATGCTCAATGTAGCTTTTTCTTATAACTTAATAAATGGTAGAATCTGCTCCGAGTTTTTATTGAGCAATGTCACGTTTAACATTCCACAACGCTCATTACGATCATTTCAACCATTATTTGTTAGAACTTTTCGTACCAACTTTGCTATGTCTGATCCACTAAGAAGATTATGTTGTTGCTTTAATGAAATGTATAATTTTATCGATTTTTCATTAGATATATATACTATTAAAATGAATATAATACTATTTTTAAATAACTAAATTTTAATACCAGATTTCTGGTTTATTGTAATAATATAGTTTGTAAGGAATTAATCCATAAACTAAGTAAATAAATAAATAAAAAATAAAATAAATAAATAAATGTAGTCAGTGTTAGACGGATAAATATGGATTTCTTGTAATAAGTAAAGATGACTGTATGAATAAAGGACGATATAGAAAAGGTTTTGATAAATTCATACAACTGGAAGTATGAGTAGTTCAAAGCTAGATATAAAGCTGATCAATGTTCAGAAAAAAGTAGATCTAGCCTGCTAAAAAGAAGATACAAAACAGTTCATACCAAGATAATACCCAATAAAAAGCAGATGTGTAGTTTATAACCAATTAAAGCGTAATAAAAATATGATATAAAGCTGATCAAAAGCATAAAGATAGCAGTTTGTTAGCAGATATCAATCAGATCAATATGACTAAGAACAATTTATTATTTATTTATTTATTTCATCTACAGATTAAATCTTACAGATTACTTAAATAATTAGTGTTTAATTAAAATACTTAAATAATATTAACTTAAAATTTACTAAATTTGTATCAAAATTTAACGGTGGGTTAAAGCTATTACATAAATGCATACATCTTGCAATTGGCTCATTTTCGGCATAATTTGTCCTATGAATGAGTTCAACAAAACATCTATTTTTCCTCAAATTCCTAGGGGCATCATATAGAGCAAATAAACTTACAATTTCTTCACAACTAATTCCACCAGATATAACATTATAAGCGAATAAAACTGATAAATAACTTCTGCGGTCTTCCAGCGATTGTAAACCGAGTAGTTTCCTTCTTACATCATATGACGGTAATTCGTTTTGCCAACAAAGTCTTAATGCCGATTTGATAAAAATTTTTTGCACTCGTTCAATACGTTTAGACTGACCTGAATAATATGGACTCCAAATAAGTGAACAATATTCCAGATTACTGCGTACTAATGTTACATATAGAGATTTAAGGGTGTACGCATCCTTAAAGTCCTTTGAGTTTCTCCTTATAAAACCAACCATGCAATAAGCTTTACAGATAATATAGTCAATGTGGTACGAAAAGTTTAATTTATTGTCGAAAATAACACCCAAATCTTTAACTTGAGACTCACGTTTCAGTGGAGTACCGTTAATACTGTAAATATAATTCACTGGTGTTATGTTACGTGAATATGATACCATACAACATTTTGAAATATTAATTATAATACCATTAGCCAAACACCAATTGGAAAGCCTAGTCAGATCTGACTGCAGTTTTTCACAATCATCCATTACCGATATTCTTCTAAATAGTTTCAAGTCGTCAGCAAATAACAGACATTTAGAAAATTTGAAATAGAGCGGTAAATCATTAATAAAAATTACAAAAAGTAACGGGCCAATGTGTGTGCCCTGCGGAATGCCAGAATACGCATTTATTAGTAATGAAGAGGAAAACTTCCCAATATTAACGCTCAAAGACCTATTTAATAGAAAGCTTTTGAAAAACATTATAAGATTGTTGGACAGACCTAACATACACAGTTTCTTCAACAGAAGTGTATGGCTCACGGTATCAAATGCCTTGGCAAAGTCAGTATAAATGACATCACATTGAGACTTCTGTTCCATGGCGTTAATAATGTTATGGGTTAACAGTAACAAATTAGTCGCAGTTGACCTACCAGGCATAAATCCATGTTGAAATGGAGAAATAAAGTTTTCAACACATTTAAAAAGTTTATTTTTAATAATTGCGTCAAAGAGCTTAGCAAAAGTACTTTGTTTCACTATTGGCCTATAATTCGTGATCAGACTACGGTCCCCGGATTTAAAAATCGGCACTACTGAACAAAGTTTCCATTCATCGAAAAATTTGCCTTTCATAAGACATGTGTTAAACAGTTTAGTAATAGCAAAAGCAATATTTTGCGAACACTCTTTGAAAAATATGGCTGGATAGCCCCCCACTGAGCAGTTAGTTTCTGTATTCAATGCTTTAATAGCTACACTTACGTCCTCCACGGTTATGTCAAAATTTATTTCATGAGTTCGATTGTTTGGATACGGTTGATAGTCATAGCTTTGTATTGAAGGTTTAATGAAAGTGCTTTGAAAGAATTGTGAGAAAAGATTACAAGTATCCAATGTATTATCGGCCGATGAAGAGCCATAATACATACGTTTAGGTATATTATTATTGCCTCTTTTATTATTTAAATAATGCCAAAATGCTGCGGAATTTGTTTTTATTTTGTTCTCGATATTGAAAATGTATTGTTTATAGAGAAAATTTCTGAAAAAGTTATATTCGTTACGAGCCAAAATGAATCGTTGTCGATAGGTATCATTCGGAGAATTAATATATCTTTTATAAGCTTTATTTTTTAAATTTCTCATATGGCAAAGTCTTGAGTTAAACCAGGGGGGCTTATTATTACACCTTAGTATGGATTTCGGCACATAAGAATTTATTGCAGCATCAAAGTTGTTGCAAATAAATTTGTAAATGCTATCTGGATTATCCAGACAAGATAGCATAGACCAATCGACTTCTTTAAAGTATTCGTTTAAACTATAAAAATCAGCTTTATGAAAATTATATCTGCTGGTAGTATCAGAAGGCTCAGGAACATAGGAAAAAAATTTAAACTGAAAATCAATTGCTTTATGATGTACTGTACTTACAGAGACCGGATTTGCAGCCAAATTGCAAGATGCTTTAATAGAGTCACTAACAAATATTAGATCTAAAATTCTACCTACATCATTATTAAAACGGTTAAATTGCTTAAAATCATTTAACAGAAAGAAGCCCGTTACATATTCATCAATTTCATTAATTATATTATATGGAAGACATACATTTTCCTCAAAAATCCATTTTATGTTAGGCAAATTAAAGTCACCAAAAACTAATACGAAATCGCCAGCATCTAAGTTATCCACAAGCTTTTGTATATTATCTAAGTGAAATTTATACATATTGAAAGTGCTATTAGGAGGTATATACGACGTAACTATGTAAATAGAATAATTATTTGAGAACGATAATTTAACACAAAGTTGCTCAATTAAATTAGTGTTTTCAAGAGAAATAAATTCCGAGTCGAAATCAGCTCTAATCGCAGTTAAAACGCCTCCACCTCTATGTTTATCTGATAGAGTACAACAGCGATCGTGACGGTACACAACATAATAATCGTCGAAGTATTCAGCACTATAAATCTCCTTCTGTAGCCAAGTTTCAGTAATAATAATAATATCGTATTCTCGGGCCGACATAAATAGTTGAAAATCACGAGTCTTGGTTCTCATGCCACTAACATTTTGATAAAAAACTGAATACAGAAGTGGGTCTAAATCATGTGGAATTTTTTCTTTAGTATAGTCTATTGATGTTGATAAGCTTTGCGTGTTATTTATTATAGGAACATTATTAAAAGATATTGTTAAGACAAGAGCAATATTAAAAGAAAAATTAAAATGTATAAAATTAAACGAAGTGGATAGACTTAATTTACTAGATGATACATTTAAACCAATAACAAAGCCTTTAAATAGGATAGTCGAAAAAATTTATGATTACCAAAAAGATAATTTAATAGACGATACATCGCAACCTTTAAATAACATAGTTAAAATAAAGGATGGCTATAAGTCAGATGGTGACTTAACGGACTTACAACTTCCATCACTACCAAGCGAAGAAAGCACTGATAATTATGATGATGCTGAGGGTTATGAAGATATACATAACATTTCTACAAAAAAATTAAGAAATCAAACATAACAACTGATATTGACGATAATGATAAGAGCAACCTGTCTGTGACCAAAAATGATAATAATAAGGACCCTCTAGTAAAAAATATTGAAATCCTCCTGAGTAATAAAAAAATGTATATGACTTATGGCTTCAATATAAATGAAAATGGCAACTGGCAATATGGAAATAATAAACTAAATTTTAATTTGGATAATTCTATTCAAATAGGAAACTCAACATGGAAAATGACTCCTGGCTTATTTGAATTAGTTTTTCACTCAAAACCCTTACATTACAATAAAAATGATTTGAAACAGTATAAAGAGTACAAATGCTCATAAGCGTCAATATCAACTAAATAGTCAAACTAAAGGATCTCGTGCATTCAAATATGTTCATATAATAAAACATTTATTTAATACGAAATCAAATGTTTTAACGTCTCTAAGCGCATTGTGAACGGACGTGTTTATTTTTCGCTCCTAAAATAAAAAATTTTACACTTAACTACAAACTCAAAACTCTTGTTTACCAAATTCAAGAGTTCAAAATACATAAATTGCATAAAAGTATTGTTTCATATTATTGCATTTATGCTTTAAATCTTTAGTGATTAATGTACATACAATATAAACAAATAAAAAAAAAACTCGAACAACAAAAACACCAATTATCCTACAGTCAAGTTTTTATTTTAAAACATCAACAATATACTAACAATTTACATTCCATCATTTCCAACAAAAAACTGCAATGATAAACCGCTAATTCGTTTTCAACAATAATAATAAATATACTCTTGCTCACATTTCACTAATATAAAAACAGTGTTACCGCAGTAAACTTTTCATTTAATCCCTAATTTCAATTAAAAATGTCTTGCTTAAATAAAAACTGCAAACTTGAACTTAATTATGAAAGTATGATATGTTGTTGGTTATGCCATGGGCTATGCCACTATAAATGCTGTGGCATGTCGGCGAGTGTTGCGGAATCCATTAAGAGATATGATGGGCTGCATTGGTGTTGTAATGGCTGTAAAAAAATTGGAGCTAGTTTTTATCGATTTTTCCAAAGTACTAAAGCCCAGTTTTTGGAAATACAAGATGAATGTGCAAAGCTCTCAACCCGTATTTCCGCGTATGGATCTCTATTTGATGATTTTAAATCATCTTTAGAAAATTTAAAATCGCCTCAGACATCTCCGAAGCGGCGCAAGTCACCAAGGAACCTTAACAAGGATAAACCAAATGAAAATTTGTTGGTATATCCTCCGGAGTTGCCATCTACTGCTGATTCTTGTAATCTTGCCAATAATAACTCTGTGTCAGCACCTCACCCTTTAAACTTAAATCCATCTACTTCTGTACAGGCGCTTTCAAAATCAAATTATGCAGATAATCGTTCGCTGAGTGTTCCAGCAGAAAAAAATTGCCCGCCAGGTCACGCTACGATTGTAAATTCTTCCGAACGCACATTTTTTACACCCTCTCCGTTTCCCACACCTAGCGTCTTATCAATCGAAAATCCAGTTAATATGAAGTTCTCAGGTCCTTCAAACCAAATTCTGAAAACTATTCCCCCGAAAAAGACTATATTTGCTACACGCTTTACAACTGATACATCCGCAAGTGATGTTGAATGCTATATTAAAACAAAACTTGGTAGTGAATTATCCAATGATTCAAAAATTTTTAAATTAAATACACGCAATAGATCATCTTTTAAAATAATTGTTCCTGAATGCCTTTTTGATAAAATAGTTAACCCAAGCTTTTGGCCAGAACACACGATAGTTAGAGAGTTTATTTATAGAGACGAAAATAATGTAACTCTTCCCAAGGCTACAGCCTCTAGTTCAAAAAACTAGAAACAAATTCTTCTACAAGAAATTATCTTAATTTGTCATCTATTTCTATTGCTTACCAAAACGTTCGTGGTATGAATACCAAAATAAAATCGTTATACCTTCAAAGTTTTGATATCGAGTACAATATTATTGCATTTACGGAAACTTGGCTTCGCAATAAACCTGGAAAAAATGTCCAAGAATCTGAAATAATGTGCAATAAATTCCATATTCATAGATGTGATAGAGTTGAAAAAGATGGTTGCAGTTTCTACTTGCTTACCATCTGAAGAGATTGTTTTAAATATTGCAAGAGATATCGAATTCGTAGCTATATGTATTAAGTTGAAGTATACCACAATGTTTATAACATGTTCGTACATTCCTCCTGCTTCAAGTACTCAGATTTATGAAACCCATTTGAAATGTATAGAGCTCGTCGTGAAACAATCAAAACCTGCAGACAGCGTTATTGTACTAGGTGATTTTAATATGCCAAACATCAGTTGGTGCAAAGAACCGGACTCAAACTTTTATACTCCAGCAACTGGCCAGGAATCAAACTTTTTTCTAGTCGACAGTTTTGCTGATCTTGGGCTTTTTCAAATAAATGGCATACGGAACACATTAGAAAGACTACTTGATTTGGTATTTGTTGTTCATCCTGAAGATTTTGGCGTTAAACGTGTGATTCCAGTGTTGTCACCTGAAGATCCTTATCACCCTACTTTGGAAATAAGTTTCTTCTTCTTGCAAACTTCATTACAATCAACTTGCCGGTTATATAATGACAGATCATTTGATTTTAAGAAAGCAGATTTTAACAAATTAAATAACCTACTATTTATGGTAAACTGGTCTGAGTATCATACAGACAATGCTTTAAATCCATAAGAAATTGATAAAAAGTTATCAAAATTTGACTGTTTTCAGAAATCTATTCCATTAAGAAAAAGAAAAATCACTAATGGACCCCCGTGGAACACATCGCATCTTGCTAGACTCAAAAATTAAAGAATAAACATTATAGAGTCTTCAAAAAAACCAGTCTAGTTTCTGATTACGCAAAATATTCAACATCAAGGGCGCATTACAATTTAGCTAATACACAATGTTATAATAACTATCTTTCTAAGGTTAAATCATGTTTCAAACACAATCCCAAATCGTTCTACCAGTTCGTTAACTCAAAGCGAAAAGTTTCTGGGTTTCCTTCGATAATGACGTTCTGTGATAACGAATCTTCAGATGATTCAGAGATTTGTGACATGTTTGCTGATTTTTTCTCCACATCATTTTCACGGAAACAATACAACCACCTATCTAAATATCCATATTTAATTCCCGAAGCTACACACATTAGTTCTCCTAAAATACATGCAACAACAATTATAAGCGCTATTAGAAAATTAAGAAGTTCCGAAACATATGGTCCAGATGGTGTTCCTAGCTGTATCCTACAACGGTGTTTATATCCACTAGTTATGCCTTTAACGTACTTATTTAATATATCGTTATCGGCTGGCTATTTTCCTACATATTGGAAAGCATCATTTATTTTGCCGTTGTTTAAGTCCGGAAGTAGATCAAGCATCTCAAATTACAGAGGTATTGCTAAATTAAGTGTTATCCCGAAACTTTTCGAGAAAATTATAACAGACCATCTATCACATCATTTATCATCTTATTTGTCACCACTTCAACATGGATTTAGAAAAGGACGCTCTACTGCTACTAATCTTTTGGAATTTACATCTTATGTAATAGATTCGTTCTGCTCAGGTTACCAAATCGATACTATTTATATAGACTTTAGCAAGGCATTTGATAAAGTAAATCATGACCTTCTTATATCAAAACTGGAATTAGTTGGCTTTTCTCCTATTTTCTTGAAATGGATATCGACTTATCTTAAGGACAGACATCAATGTATTTTGTTTAGAAATCGTAAATCTAAAACTATTTCTGTACTTTCTGGAGTTCCTCAAGGTAGCCATTTGGGTCCTTTATTGTTCCTCATATTCATTAATGATCTACCGTCCTGTGCTCACCATTCCAACATACTAATGTACGCTGATGATGTAAAGCTTTTCGTTAGCTTTAATAATTCTAATGTGTCCTCATTACTCCAAACGGATTTGAATAACCTCAACCAATGGTGCAATCTAAACTAAATGGAGTTAAACTTAAGGAAGTGTAAATACATGTCGTTTCACAGAGGATTTTCCGTACAGTGTACCTACAGAATTAACGAATATGCTGTTGAAAAGGTTGATTTATTTCGTGATCTTGGTGTATTACTGGACACTAAGCTAACTTTCAACCATCACATCTCCCAGATTATAAATAAAGCTAAAGGAGTACTTGGTTTTATTAAATGTTGGGGAAAGGAGTTTGACGATCCGTACGTTATAAAGCAATTATACACTTCTCTGGTTAGACCTATTTTGGAATATGGATGTGTGGTCTGGGATCCGCAATATGAAGTTCATATTAAGAAAATTGAATCTGTTCAAAAACAATTTTTGATATTCTGTCTTAGAAGTCTGCCCTGGATTGCAAATGCAAATCTCCCATCATATGAAAGCCGCCTATCTCTTATCAAACTCCCTACGTTAAAAACTAGAAGAAAATGTATGAATGTTTCATTTATTTTGAACTTAATCAATGGTATTACCGTTTCCGACGTACTGCTGAGTAAAATTGAATTTATAATTCCACAACGCCCCACAAAATATTACATGCCTCTCAAGCTACAATATTTTCGCACTAATTATGGTAACTTTGATCCATTCCGTCGAATGTGTGCAGAATTCAACAGCCTTTACGACATAATTGATTATTCATCCCATCCTGACACCATTAAAAGGAATATCATTAATCACTTAAGTAGTTAATTTTATATACGTTATCTCAATTATACTATTTTGATTTAAATTTAATGCTGTAATAAAATATTTTCAATGGCCTGTAAGAATTTTTTTCATAGGCTGATTAAATAAATAAATAAATAAAAACGAAAGGCAGCGGATTAACGTTAAAATCTGTTGATAATCATAATTCTAGTTATATATATTGGGATGACCCAAATGAATTAGTTGACAGATTACATTTACTTCTTTCATCTAAAAGTGTTGGACATAATAATCATAGAAATGAAATAATTTCCATTATTGAAGAACTACGAGAAGCTGATATAATAGATTAAAAATGAGTCGTATAAATAAGTTCGGAGAAAGTTCTACTAAGAATATTCTAAATACTTCAAAATTAAAAATATACAAATACAATTTACAAATCATTAACATAGCAAAAGATGTGCAACAGATATATGCTGCAATAAAAATTTTTAAGGAACAGATTCGCAATGAAAATATGGACTTTTTAAAAAAAATTTAAAAAAAGTTAAATGAAATAAATGAACATAAGAATAAATATCATTCTCAATTATATATTATAAAAAGCGATATTAAATATTTAAAAGAATCAACTGCATATGATATTGATAAAGATGTTCAACTTCTTGAAAATGCTGTCAAGAGACAAATACACACTAAAAATAAAGAGTATATAAAGAACACTGAAGACAGATTTGCCAAAATTGAAGATTTTATAATTAAAGTAATTGATCGAAATGCAAATATAGATGATGTAAAAAAACGTAAACTTGAATGGCCTAAAATTATGGTAGCAAAGTGAAAAAAGATATATATATATATATATATATATATATATATATATATACATATATAATAACAATCATATAAACAGATAATCATATATAAAATGAACGCTGATAAGAGAGAAATAGTTAATGAGCTCCACAAACGAGCGCGAAAAAAAAATTGAAAGAAGACGAGTTATAAAGGTATTGATAATTTGTGGCAAGCGGATTTGGTTGAAATGACAAATTATGCCCGATATAATAATGGATATCGGTATCTTCTCACTGTTATAGACACCTTTTCAAAAAAAGCATGGCCTGTATCAATTAAAAATAAAACTTCAAATATCGTGACAAATGCTATGAAAAACATATTCATTAGCACCAATCGCAATCCAAAAAATCTACAAACGGATGATGGTAAAGAATTTTTCAATAATAAATTTCATCAATTAATGCATTCCAAAAATATGAATCATTATTCAACATATGGTGTTTTAAAGGCATCGATAGTAGAACGATTTAACAGAACTTTAGAAGAAATGATGTGGAAGGAGTTTAGTTATCAGGGGACATACAAATGGATAAGCATATATAAAGAACTTGTTGACAAATATAACAATACTTTTCGTAGAACTATACAAATGACTCCAAATGAAGTAAATTCGTCGAACGAAAAGTTTCTATTGGATACCGTAGATGATTTAAAAATATTTAGAAAACCCAACTTTAAAGTAAATGACAACGTTCGAATAAGTAAATATAAACATACATTCGAAAAGGGTTATGATAAAAAATTAAATGATAAAAAATACAAATCCTAATACCTATATATTAAAAGACTATCAAGGTCACGAAATCAAAGATGGTTTTTATGAGTATGAACTAATGAAAACTAAATATCCAGAAACATACTAAGTTGAAAAAATTTTAAAAAGGGTTAGAAATATGGTTTAGGTTAAATGGTTGGGATTTTCATCACAACATAACTCTTGGATTAATGTTGACGATGCTTCATTATAAAAATTGATGTAAGTTCTCTTAATAAACTAATCGCAGATCAAACGTTAAAATGTCAATTACTTTAACATTGAACGGAGACTGCTCATGTCTTGTTGCGAATTATTTTCCTCCAATCGAACTAAAGGAAAATTATGTATGTGGTCTAATAAGCTTTGACACATATCACTCAATTCCGAATGTTGATGTTGAAACCAATTTATTTCACATTGGTAATTACAAAATAGAAGTTCCCGTTGGATCATATGAGCTAACAGATATAGCTGAAGTACTAACAAATAAATATAATGATATAAATTCAAAAGGAGCTCTTCATGTGCTAGCAAATTACAATACCCTACAAACCTGTGTTAAAAGCACTACAGATCCAATTTACTTCAATAAGTCAAGATCAATTCGATCCTTACTAGGTTTTAGTAAAAGAGTTTTGGAACCTGGTATAGAACATTACTCAGATAAAACAATAAATATAACAAAAATCAACACCCTAATTGTTGAATGCAATATTGTAAGTGTGTCCTATATAAACGACATGTCTGCACATATTTTACATCAGTTTTCACTTAACGTTAGCCCGGGATATAAAATAACTGAGGCTCCTACTAATGTAATATATTTACCTGTAAATTTGAGAACAATAAAGAGTATTGTCTTGAAAGTAATTGATCAAGACGGAAACTTAATAAATTTTCGAAGCGAAAAAATAACAATTCGATTACATTTAAAGCCTATGAGAGAATGATTCTATATAATAAAACTGGGTTCCAAAAGCATTTACCATTCATTCTACTCTCATCAG
The DNA here is from genome assembly GCA_951800035.1 of Linnaemya tessellans. Lineage (NCBI taxonomy): Eukaryota > Metazoa > Arthropoda > Insecta > Diptera > Tachinidae > Linnaemya > Linnaemya tessellans. The sequence goes on from OX637537.1 coordinate 37,270,871, forward strand.
CGGGATTCGAAACAGGAAAACCACCAAATTGTAAAAATCAAGTGAATCAAGATAAAAACGAAAGTATTAAAAGGATAATAAAACAGGAATCAAATAATATTCTTCGTGAGGATAATAAAACGTTTTTGAAAAATTTTGGGTTTCATCTAAAGATATAAAAGTATTTATCATATAGATAGCGAAGAGAGAAATTATGAATAATATTGTTAATATTTTACAAAAACCCGAATTTGATAATTCAATCATCAAAAAGGAGTATCACAGCTATACATCATATTTGCAGACATATAAAAACAATGACGAAATTCGAATTGCAATTCAAAATCAAGATTTATATGTTCTACCAAGCGAAAGTCTGCTTTACATTGAAGGACATGCAACAAAAGACGATTCAACAGCTTCTACATCTATACGTCTGCTAAACAATTGTATAGGACACCTATTTGATGAAATTCGGTATGAAATCAATGGAGTTGAAATTGACCGCATGCGTCTTTTAGGTATCGCTACAGAATTAAAAAACTATGTTTCGCTGAATAAATATGAAAGTGATAATCTACTCAATGCCGGATGGTCACCATTTAATAACGAAGATCTTACACTTGTGGCTGGCTATTTCAATTTCTGTGTTCCGCTAAAATTATTAATGGGATTCGCTGAAGATTTTAATAAAATAATAGTTAACTGCAAACATGAATTGCTTCTTTTAAGATCTAAAGATGATAAACAAGTGTTAAAATCTCAACAATCAAACGAAAAAACTAAGTTATCAATTTTAAATGTTACTTAGAAAGTGCCACACATTCAACTTGCTGATGTTTATAAATTGCAAATGTTTAAAACAATTATCAATCGGCATCCATTAAATATTACTTTTAGAAGTTTGGATATTTATTATTATCCTTCCCTTCCAGAAAGTACAACAGTTTTATTGAACGTTAAACTTGCCACTGAAAATGAAAGACCTCGTTTCCTTCTCTTAGGACTTCGAAATAATGAAAACAAGTTCAAGCATTGTGATTTAACGGACATTAAAGTACATCTTAACTCTGATACATATCATTATGATAATCTGAACCTTAAATTCGATAGAAACCGTTTTGCAATTCTATATGATATGTATATAAAATTTCAACAAAGCTATTACTCACGCGATCCGCAGCCGCTACTAAAAGAAAATTTTAAAACTATGGCACCAATAGTTGTTTTGGATGTTACTCATCAGAATGAATCAGTTAAAGTTAATACGTCTGCTTATTGCTTAATTATGAAAAATGTTTGAATACTTACCCCTCACAAATAAAATAAGAAAACTATTATAGACACATACACCGAATATTTATAGTTGTTAGTTAGTTTAAGGAGAACTACAATAAAATGTTTAAATGCTATATATATATATATATATATATATATATATATATATATATATATATATATATATATATCATACTAACACCTTTAAGGTTTATTCACAAACACTTTCTCTACATATGTAGTTAGTCATTCTCATTAGTAAACATGATTGTACTAAAAGATATATACGATTTCTTAAAAAGATGCTCGCATATAATTTCCGATGAAGATAGAAGTAAGCTAATGAATATTCAATCATATCTAGAAAAAGCAAATACCTTGAAACCAATCAAAAATAAATATGGAGAGCATTACGATCATTGTTGTTGGTCTAACAAAAATGAAACCTGTGGACCAGATACCTGTTCATGTGCGCAACATAGGATACGTAATATTGAAATAGAGAAAGAAGCAACCGCACTTATAAAATCTTACTACAACATATATAATGTTAGTAAATGTAAAAATTGTAATTTCCAAAAACTATAATTATAAATAAAGTAAAATAATAAAGAATTCATATATTTTTTGTTTTATTTACATAGAATATATATATATATATATATATATATATATATATACTTATATATATATATATATATATATATATATATATATATATATATATATATATATATATATATATATTGTTACACTTATATTTTTTTATTTATTATATTTTTAAAAGGTTGTCAAATTGGACTCTTGATGAGTACAGTTTACATCCACTGAGGATAATGTAAACATTTCAATGATATCGAATAGTTTTCAGATATCCGAACTGTTTGATGTTGTTATTGATGTCGCTTTTTGCTTTTGATGATGTTGAGTCCACCATAAATTGCATTGAAACCTCGAAGTAGAAAGTAGATTTACCTATCAAATATAAATGCGATCAACCATAAATGAAAACAGGCATATGCATGTCTTTGGAAACAGGGACCAAATTACTGCACTCGATATCGATCGAAATTTCAATATAATTTAAATGGCAATTTCGTTCGATATCGAGTGCCGTAATTTGCCCCCAGAGATACGCATGTCTTTTGAAAATATGCATACGCATGTCTTTCTTCCTTAATAGTTTGAACAAAAAACCACTTTCCTAGCAAACACACAACTTAATATTTATGACCTCATAAACTACATTTAAACATTGAAGTAAAAAGATTTCAGTGTCCTTAGGATTTTCCATATCCCTTTTTTAATTATCCTTTTTCTTAAAAAAGCATGAATAAGCATGTTTTTCTTTATTAAGAGTTTGTCTTAATATAGCAAATATTGCTGCATATTTAAAACAAATAAAATGCAAGCAAACTCGTCTCTAAAATAAATATGTATAATTAAGGTAAATGTTACTTTACTACATTCATTTATTGCCAGATATACAATATATATTTACAAAATGTTGTGAAATTAAAAATATTAGCTATAGTTTAGATCGAAAATTGCCGAACCATTTGGTGATTGTCGTCCTTTGTAAACAATTGACCACATTTTGTCATTAATTTTAGCTAAGTAAGGGTCCTCTCTGTTTAAGTACTTAACCATTCTTTGGGGTAAATAAAACCATTTATTGTTGTCGAAATACGCTATGACTTTTGATCCACATTTTGTAACCTTCCACTCAAAATTTTGTGTGTTTCATTTGAAGGAATATCATCAATTTTGGTGTACTCGTATTTTAATCCTCGGGCGATGTTAACTAATTGTTGATAAATCTAAAAAAATAAAAAAATTTTTAATTTAATTTAAAGAGTTTTTATAATATGCAACGTTCTTACCATTTTTGTTTGGCGTAATTTCAAGTAACTTTGAAGAGTGATAACTAAAAATTTAGTTTCTTTTATATCAATTTTTTTGTTGAATTCTCAAACTCTAAATTTATCTTACACTATTCAAATGAGAATTTCTTTTGCACTCATGTGTATAATTTTTTCCTATTGAAAACATTACCTTGGAGCACGGATGGAAAACGTGACACAATTGTACTTTTTTTGTACCATTACGTCTTTGTTGGTATCGTGATACAACCTCGAGTAATTTGGTACAATTTAAGTATCTGTACCAAAGACTATATGTTTACGCCTAAGTAGTTTTTAAAAACGTTTTCTGCTTGAAAAGTTTTCTAATATCTCAGATAATCAGTTAATAAATATAACATATTGGCCCTATAAAATTACCTTGGAGTAGTATCCCTACATTACTACTACTACAGCACATTGGAGTAGTATTCCTATAAAATTACCTTGGAGTAGTATCCCTACATTTTTTTTTTTTTAGGAGTAGGACCAGCACTCAGAGGATGTCCCCTATATATGCAATGCATTGCGCTGGAACTGAAAACGAGGGGATAGTATTGAGGGGACAGAGTAGGAAAGATGAGAAGATAGACAGTTTTTTTTGTTTTTTTGTTTTTTAGCTATTTCAACCTTTTACTTCGCCGGCTAATTTTTGCTACAGGACTACTACTGCGGTGCGTCTGTAAATTATATAAGATGATGATATGAGCTTTCGTCGCTAGGCTGAGTTAATGCATTTATTTGGGAGCCCTCCTGCGGAGGTCTTGATAAAGCGTCGGCGACGACATTTGTACTACCTGGTTTATACTGCAACTCATAATTATAATCTTCAAGAAATGCTTTCCATCTTTTCAGTTTGAAATTCGAATTTTTACAACTTAAGGCATATGTGAGTGGAAGGTGATCGGTATAAATTTTTAATTTTGGAGACCCATATAAATAATTTCGAAGCGACTTTAATGACCATACGATTACGAGCATTTTTTTTCGTTGGTAGCATAATGCTCCTCTGCTCTGTTGAGAGTTCTAGACAGAAATACAATTGGTCTATTGTCCTGAGATAGGACGGCTCCGAGAGCATAATTTGAGGCATCTGTCGTTAGACAAAATTCTTTATTGAAGTCTGGGTACGCCAGCATTACATCTTCGGAAGCTAATGCCGTTCTCAGTTTATTGAAGGCATCTATAGCGTCCTGGCCCACTTCTATTGAATTTTTTTTTTGGTGATGTGCATAGACGAACGTCCTGCCACCCCTCTCAAAAGCATTGTCAGGGGCTTAGCAATTTTGGCGTAGTCCCTGATAAAGCGCCTATAGTAATTTGAAATTCCCAGAAATGATCTTAAGTCTTTGAGTGTTTTGGGTCTTGGGAAGTTTAAAATTGCTTCCACTTTCTTTGGGTTAGTTTTTATTCCTTTGTTTGAGATTATAAAGCCTAGAAATTCTACTTCTTCCTCTAAAAATTCGCATTTGGCCAATTGGACTTTCATGTTTGCACGCTCTAGTGTTTTAAATATAGTATCTAAATTTTCATATTGTTACTTTTCGTTTTCTGAGTATATAATTATATCGTCCATATAGACGGAGCATATTTTTCCAATATACTCCCTCACAATATCATTTGAGGTACGTTGGAATATGGATGGTGCATTTTTTAGTCCGAACGGGAGTCGTGTAAACTCGTACTTGCCGTTATTTACTGAAAACGCTGTTTTTTGCCTATCTGTTTCTTTGAGTGGTATTTGGTGGAAACCACTTTTAAGGTCTAAGACCGAGAAGAACTTATTTTGACCAAGTTGCGGGAGTACGTCGTTTATTTCCGGAATTGGGTATCGGGCCGGTATTGTTTGTTCATTTAGTTTTCTGTAGTCAATTACTATTCTAAATTTCTTTTGTCCAGAAGCGTCGGCTTTCTTTGGAACTATCCAAATAAGGGAATTGTAGAGCGATTTAGAAGGCCAAATAATCCTTTGTTGCAAGAGCTCCTGTATTTGTTTTTCTACCTCTACTTTTAGATGCATAGGGTAGGGGTAATAACGAGAATATACTGGTTCCTCTGTTTTTGTATGAATTTCGGCCACTACAACCGAAGTATATGTTAAGCTCTCGCCTGGTTCACTAAAAAGTGATCTGTTTTCTAAAATGATTCATTGTAAGTTGTTTTTCTGTTCTTTAGTCAAGTGTTCCGTTCTAATGTCGATATTGTTCACTGAGATGCTTTTTGTTTTATTCTTACTTTTAATTTTCCGTTAATTATCATATAATTTCCTGCTGAATAAATTACTGTCGACAGTTCTTTAAGGCTGTCGTTTCCTAAAATGCCATGAAAAGATTTAAGTGTTGGTAGTAAGAAGAACTTTAATTTTTTTGTATGATCGTCGAATAGTGTTATAAAAGTGTGTTCAGTAATTTTATTATGTCCGCCTACCGAGTTGGCAAAGAATGATTCTTGATTTGGTACAGGATTCTGCAGTAGACTTGGCTGAATATAATTTTTGTTTGATCCAGTGTCGGTTAAAAAATTTAAAATCTGTCCGGTTTTCGTCCTGCATTCAATATAAGGCAAGGACGAGTTAGTTAGTCTAAAAAATGATTTCAAGGTTCTGGCTCGTTTTGTAAATACTCGTCTAATGTCAATAGTCCTTCCTGATTTTCATAACTGAGTAATTGCTGTTCGTAATACTGTTCGTCTAAGTCCACATTTTGCTGAGTTTATATATGGAAATTTCTCTGGTTTTTTGGAGGAAGTCTTCTTTGTTCAGATTGTTGTACGTTTGGTCTTTTTCCAAAAAATCTATCATTTTGGGCAGGCCTATTCATATAATTAATGGCCCTGGTTCTAACTGACTGATCTATGTCCATTGGTTCGGGTCTTGGTTGAGGTTTAGGTTCGGTTGGTCTTGGTGGGGGAACATTTGGATTTATGTAGCCTTGAGGGCGCTTTTGATTGGAATCATTCCTACGGTAGATCGGAGCGGATACATGAAAGGGTCTTTGGTGAGACTAAGGTTGTGGCATGTGCGCCAACTGCGAAATAAATTCTTGTTTGCATTACTACGGTTGTTCTGCTTATTATTAGAAGGCTTGGGATGGCTATGTGGGTTCGCAAATTGCGTTTTCACAAACTAGTTTTCCATCTTTAAGCACAAATGAAGTGCCTGTGGCAGGTCTTTTGGTTCCTTCATACCTAGATGCAGGGACATATTTCCAAAAAGTAATAACTTAAAAATATGAATGTGGGAACTTGTCATATTCAATTTTCGTTAATAACATTGTTTAAATAGTTGATATTCCTACTAACTAGCACCACATGCAAAAGTGGAAAAATTGAACAAGAACGCTGATGAGATGGCGTAGCGGTCTCGAAATCAGTACTGATCCGTTCTGCTGGTTTGATGATTATTGAAAATATTCTTAATATCCCAATCTTAATATAAAAATAATAAATCTAATTTGAACAAATTTATTTATTAATAAAATAATAAAAAATCATTTGCTGTCATGCAGATTCGAACTGAAGCCCGTTGAAAAAATTAACGGGACATATTTCCTCTAAGGCCTCTAATAAAGGTATCTAGGGCTTTATCTCGATACGTTTGTGTCAGTAAATCGAGTGCCTCTCTTCCTATATCCATGCAGGATATTTTGTTCATGATCAAGGAAAGGTGGGAGTATACTTGTTGGTAGAATTCCTGAATCCTATTGTTACCCTGCACAAGAGTACTCATTTGGTACTCCAATGTTGTAAGATATCTTTTGTCAGCGTAATGTAACGCAAGACATTTTGTAATACTTTCCCAATTTAGGGGCGTATTAAAAGATTCTAGCGCAGCATTTGCGCTACCCACAATCTTATTTCTGATAGTGGTTAAAATGGCGTAGTATTTGGGTGTTCCTTTCATGTTTTCGTAGATTGTAAGTATCCTGTCCACGCTCTTTTTCCAAGAGCTAAACTCAGAAGGGTTTCCGGAGAACCCCCTTAAGCTCCGGACAACGTCAGGGACTTTGTCCAAGTCGGTCAAATTGTTCCTGAATCTTTCCTCTATTACTTGGTCTTCACCACCTATATTCGTATTCGGATTTAAAAATCGTCTGAATGCAAGTTCGCACCGATGAGCGCAGATTCTGGCTATTCTCTCGTCCTCATTTTCCCTATTTCCCTCAACTATGGGTGCCGCGCTTGGAAGGTTTGCGTTATTAAGGACTGCAGGCCTGATCAAATTGCTTGGGCTTACATGATTCTTTAAAAAGTAAATCTTTGTTTCTATTGAAGTTTTTTTTCTAAAAGTTTCTCTTTTCATACAACTTTTATTTATTATAGCTATATATTCTTTTTCTTTTTTCCTTTTACTATTGTTCTCTAAGGATCACAATAGAAATTCTCATCGATAATGTTCACTTTCTAATTAGGTAAAATAATTTTTTTGTAGGATTTCCTGATTAATTTATCTATAATATTCCGAACAATTGTTTTATGAACTTTCAAAGCTTCACAATATTTGAAATTAAATTTTGTTAAATATATATATATATATATATATATATATATATATATATATTTTTTTTTTTTTGTTTTTAATTTGATTAATAAGTTTTTAATGTATTAAGAGATTTAAGTAATTCACTTTTAAATTTTCCATTTCATTTTTCTAAACTTTTCACTTTTTCTTTTAAAAATAAAAATATCTTACATGACTAATCTTACAATCATCCTTGTGAAGTTGGTAGAAGGTAGTTTGTCCTTTTCTTGAATAAACTGGGGTTACCGTACTACACTGAGTTCCTCACTCCAAACGTCCTTATTTGGCAGATGGTTGTATTTATAACAGCCTGTGGGGTGTTGATTTTTTTTAAAACTTCTTCTGGAGCCTATAGGGTGTCTTTGAGATGAAGATTTCTTCAGTTAACAGCCTGTGGGGTGTTTTTGTTTTTGTTGGAGTCTCCTTCTATTACAGCCTATGGGGTGTTTATTTAGATGGAGATCCTTTAACGTTGGGCGCCAATTATAAATTTTTAAATTTATTTTGTTTAAAAAAAACAATATTTTTTAATTCACTTTAAAAAAAAACACTTTATTGATTCATTTTCAAATTAGAACTGAACTTAAGAATTTTATTTCAATCACACAATAACTTAATTTGCATGGTAAACAACAACTTAAACTAAATATTAATTTGCATGGTAAAAATGACATGCTGTTGTTATTTTGTAATTATTTGGGCATTACTGCTTACTTGAAAGTTTATTTACCTGTCTATATTTGTGTTAGCAATTTAATTATTGTGAGACAGTTTGTAATAAAGGCATTCAACGTTTCTTGCGTTAACAAGCACTCTATTTAAGTTCATTTCCAATCCAACGGTCCAAGAACGAAGACTCTAACTCTTCTGGGGGCTTGGGAAAACCGATTTCACGTACAGGCGGACGGACAGATGGACATCGCTCAATCGTCATCGCTATTCATAAGGATCCAGAATATATATACTTTATGGGGTCCCATGTGAATATCGAAGAAATTACAAACGGAATGACAAACCTATATATACCCTTTCACTTTTTTGTGAAGGGTATAATAATATTCGATATGAATCTACATACTTTATGATTTTTGAATCCTCACAACACGCACGCCTATCAACTATGCACAGAAAAAAAACACTGCAGCGTGATTAAAAAAACACCAGCTAATAAGAAGCTAAGTCCCCAGTTTGTTCTTTCAATAATAACACACACACAACACTCATATATATGTACGTATCGTCTACGCATAGAAAAAATACAGAATATAAGACAAATTCTAGCAACTATATAAGTGATGCAAACTTGACTTAATTTAGGTAAAAAAGCCTAGAAACATCTAAAATTTCAAAACCTGTTACTATTAAAAAAACATCGTTCATTTAAAAATCGCATAAATTAGAATCCGCTTAAAAAAATCCGCATAAAACGAGACCCGAGTGTATATATGTATATATATATATATATATATATATATATATATATATATATATATACTCGTATATACATATATATACTCGTATATATACACATATATTTATATACATACATATATATATATATATATATATAAATATATATAAATATATATATATATATATATATATATATATATATATGTATGTATATATATACATATATATATATATATATATATATATATATATATATATATATATATATATATATATGTGTATACGAGTACTTTGACAATTATTTTACTTCCTTGCCCCTCCTCGTGTACTTAGCTTAAGAAGAAATTTTGAGTGTAGGTACGATAAGAAGAAACCGAATTCAAAATTGTAAGCTTCCGTCTGAAAAGGAAATGATAAAGAACAATAAAGGATCTTCAGTAGAGTATGTTTGCAACGTCGAAGGAATTGAAGTTGCAACAGTCTCATGGGAAAACAACAAAATTGTAAATCTGGCGTCCACTTTCGTTGGTGAAATTCCAAAACGTCCTGTAAAGAGATACGACAAAGTTCAAAAAAAGTATATTGAAATAGAACGTCCCTTGATTGTTGGCCAATATAATGCGCATATGGGAGGTGTAGATCCCGTTGACGCTATTATGGGGCGTTATAAAATTCAGCTTCGAAGTAAAAGGTGGTAAGTTCGATTATTTTTTCACTTTTTAGATTTAGCGATGGCGAACTCATGGCTATTGTACAAGAAAAACAATGCAACCAATAAAACAGAGAAGTTGTTGTCTTCTGCAGAATTTCGTCTGGAGATTCCAGATAGCAAAAGTAATGTAAAAAGAAACTAATCCATTGAACCCGATCTGCAAGCAAAAAAGTCCAAAGGACCGGCTCAACATGCTCCACCATAATCTGTGCGTCAAGATCAGGTTGGCCACTGGCCAGTATGGGCGGAAAAAAGAATACGTTGCAAAATGCCCAATTGTCAAGGCGTGTCACAAACTGTATGTGAAAAATGAGCAACTACCGGTAGAAGGCTGCAGACAGTTGGCGCAAGCTGGACACGTATAGGGTGGCTAGAAGTATGTGCCCCTGCTACGACGATAGAAGAACAGCACAGCTGATCAACAGGAACCGTAGGGACATCGCAAGACTCGTCGCACTAGTGACGGGGCACTGGTTAATAGGCAGACATACTGGTAGCATAGGTCTCTCCTTTAACGCATTCTGTCGCAGCTGCCGGGATCAGAGCAAAGAGGAGACAGTTTATCACTTCCTTAGTGAATGCCCGGCATTGCACCATACGAGACACAAGATCTTAGGCAAGAGTATAATATCCGGCCTTTCGGAGCTATCAGGTATAGGTCTAGGTGACCTTATTAGATTCCTCGATGCGACAGGTTGGACCTAGCATCCATCACCGTATCCGAGATCTGGACTCGGTTCTACATAGGTTGACACTGACGAGTGGAGTGGTCTTTCAAAACGGGATCTCAGAGATATGCTTGTGGGTTACAGACAGCCACGTATACCAACCAACCAACCATGTGAAAAATGTGGTGTTGCGTTATGCTATAATAAAAATAACAACTGTTTCCGTGCATTCCATCTATCATAAATTATTTAAAACTTTTCAGGCGATGTAACATTTCTCTAACATACAAGTTTTATTTAAATTATAAACAAAAGAATATATTTATTAAATTTTTAAATAAAAATGTGTTTTTATTTTAATAATACTGGTAGAAAAAAATATTTGCACTTAAAATAAGATGTTGCCAGATACAGGGATATATATATATATATATATGTATATATATATATATATATGTATATATATATATGTATATATATATGTATATATATATATATATATATATATATATATATATATATATATACATATATATATATATATATATATATATATATATATTGGGTGTTTTTTATTGAGGTATAGAACTTTAAGTTGGCATCACTTTTTTAACTGGAGGCCATTTTGTCAGCTGTCAAGTGATTAATATTTAGTTTGGTTTGCCATTTCATCATGAACAGGTTGACAAAAGAACAACTCTTGCAAATCGTGCAAATTTATTTCGAAAGTAATGGTTCAGTCCGCGAAGTTTACCGCAAGCTCCGTCCATTTTATGGTCGACATAATCGGCCATCAGAGCAATTAATTCGGTTAACCATGGATCGTTTTCGCACTACGTTTACTCTATGTGATAATACGCATCCGCAGAGACGTCGAACAGTGCGCACCGAAGAAACAATTGCCGCTGTAGAGCAAAGTGTTGAAGAGGACCCGAATGAATCGATTCGCCACCGTGCACAGCAATTGGAGCTTTGTCCATCAACTTTTGTTCCCGAATTGGATGGCATGAATGTGGATGAGTTATAGTTCCAACAAGACGGCGCTACATGCCACACAGCGCACGTCACAATCGATTTATTGAAGGAAACATTCGATGAGCGCATAATTTCGCGGAATGGACCTGTCAATTGGCCACCAAGATCGTGTGATTTGACACCATTGGATTATTTTCTTTGGGGATATGTGAAGTCGCTCGTCTACGCCAACAAACCAGAAACGTTAGGGGACTTGGAAGCCAACATTCGTGGCGCTATTGCCAATATACGGCCCCATATGCTCGAAAAAGTGGTTGAAAATTGGACCTGTAGAATTGGCTTTATTCGAGCCAGCCGCGGCGGCCACATGCCCGAAATCATATTTAAACATTAATGGCATAAAATTATCCTTCCAATAAAGCCAAATTCATGGACATTAAAACGATTTTCTTGTGTTTTATTTCAATTCGAAGTTCTATACCTCAATAAAAAACACCCTGTATATATGTATATATATACATATATATATATATATATATATATATATATATATATATATATACATATATATATATATATATATATATATATATATATATATAGTATATATACATATATACATTAGGGCAGGGAAATTATTCTACGAAGAATTCTGTGAAACTTCACCAAAGAAACCATTGGTCTGAAATAGACTTCAAGCCTTCGAAATTTAGTATATGGATTTCGAAATCGACAGATAAATTACGAAAGTTGTGTTATTTATACAACTATGGAGTCATATCGAAGGACTTGTATTTTAGAACATTGAACTTACATTGAACATACGCATTAAGACGATTTTTAGAATAAAAAGCCATTAATGACATTTACCTAAAAAAATATAATTATAATCCTTATTCACAATACTGACTTGTTGGGAAAATTTTGTCAGAAGAATTTTTGTAAAGTAGTACTTACGACATATTTTTGAATTTTCGGAGGCTCGAAATTCACTTTAGACCTATGGTTTCTCCTTCAAAATTGCTCAGAATTCTGCGTAGAATAATTTCCCCCTAAGATTTTTAATTTTTTCCGTCTCTATACAAATCGACACACCCGAATATATATACATATGCACCTATGTACTATAGAGATCCATTCCACACGAGAACAATTTTATTGAAAAGAAGACCAAAATCACATGGTTTTTATACTTCCTCAATTGGAGTAGGTATTAAGTACTCAAGTGTACTTATAGATGGAAAAGCCTTCATTTATTTTTTATTATTTTTGAGAGCAAATTTCAAAAAATTTCTTTTTACGATCTCGTTGATGAATAGTGATACAAAGGTAAATGAGCAGAGGTGGAATTTTATTTCAAAATGTGCATGAACAAGCAAATTCTACCAAATACTGCGAAAATCGTTTTTTGACGATAACCAATTATTTACAATAATTTGGACCATCTGCCAATATATCAAAGTCAAAAGAAATTTTAGCTTAACTGCATTTTTCCTTTAAATTTTTAATTTGTTTACTTTTTTTTGTAACTGCAGTGTTGGTTAAGCTAAACATTTTTTTTTTCAAATAGAGCAAAAGTAGTGCCAAACCTTCAAGAATATCAGTGAAACAGTTAAAGAACATCTTGTTAAGAACAAGTTGTTAAATTGATTAATTAAATGATTTTTCACTACATAGAGAATATTTTAACATGTCTTAACCTCCATTATTATAGGAGGAAATTCATAAAAACTATTAACATTATATACATCTTACAGTCAACTACAACCTTATGCGTCCAATATTGAGGTTCTACT